>JUJX01000072.1:0-244743 GCA_000800745.1 Diaporthe longicolla
CCCGCCTCATCCTCTCCGTGGACCGCCGCAACACCCCCGAGGAGGCGGCAGAAGTCGTAGAACTAGCCCGGCAGTTCCAGCCCCAGGGCGTCGTCGGCGTCGACCTGTGCGGCGACCCGCTCAGGGGCGGCGTCAAGGCGCTGCAGCCTGCGTTCGAGGCCGCCCACAAGATCCCCGGGTTGGGTATCACGCTGCACTTTGGCGAGGCGGAGGCGAGCGGGACTGATGAGGAGCTGCTTATGATGCTGCGCGAGTGGAAGCCGCAACGTATTGGGCATGTCATCCACCTCAGCGATGCTGTGAAGCGGGAGGTCGCGGCGTACCCTGGGGGCTTGGGGCTGGAGCTGTGTTTGAGTTGTAATGTGCGTGCTGGGATGGTCAGTGGGGGGTTTGAGGGGCATCACTTTGGAGAGTGGTGTAAGTTATCCTATTCCGTCCCTTCACCCTTACATATGAGACACCCTCGGCCCATTGTTCCGTCCGTGTCCGCGAGGCTGATGGAGATATGTCAACAGGGAAGGTCGAAGAGTGCACGGTAGTGCTATGCGTGAGTATCCGTACCTTATATTCCGTCTACTCCTTCACTTCGCAATGATCCAGGGCACACTGACAGAGAATAATACAGACCGACGACGTGGGCGTCTTCGGCAGCCCCCTGTCAAACGAGTACGAGCTGGTGGCCAAGCACTTCGGCCTCACAAAGCCCCAGATACACGCCCTGGCAAGGAAAAGCATCGATGTCATCTTCGCTGGGCCTGAGGAGAAGCAGAGATTGAGGGACATCATGGACGGCTATATACCACGAGGTTTCAACTAAGACGCCGTGCGAGACTCAGTGCTCTTTTGCCTCGCTCAGCTCACGTCGCCGATACGTGTGGGTCGCCAACAAGTTCCTCCTCGGAATACCTAGGCTTCTGTAATGGACATTCTAGCTTCGTGGTTTGTAACGCGAAGGTTATCGAAAAGCGAATTCGCTGCATTACCCGCTCATAGAAGCAGATCGGATTCACACCCGAAAAACAGGAGAGTACACCCATGCCAGTATAGCCCCACAAGGCCTATAGGATAATCTTCTCTAGGACAGCCTCCTACAAGACGACGTCCTATAGAACAAGACCCTACAGGATAAACCCCTATAGGATAACCTCCTATAGGACAAGCTCTTATGGCATCACCTCCTATGAGATAGCCTCCGATGGGATAACGTTCTATGGGACATGATTCCGTGGAATGACCTCCTATAGGTAAACCCTCGGTATTTGCGGTTGTGAACCTCTAATCTCCATACAAGAGTCGTGGCTGGCTGGGTTCTATGCCACAGCAAGACGTTCTCTAGCTCTGTGAGAGAAGTCGTCACCCTCTTGAGCCGTGCGACGTTTCCCCCGGAATTCACGTTCGATATCACGATGTCAAGGTTACCAGACACAATATTTCTCAATTGGTCTCACTTCTCTTAAAATTCTAACGACGCTGTATGCACACGCTAAACTATAAACCCTTAAACCCCTGGTACTCCGTCCGTATGCAGTAAAAATGGGGTATGAGAATAATTGGTTGAAACCTCACAAGTCTCTCTGTTCGAACGAGGCACATAGACGGTGCCCAACCCCCATGACGCTCACATCCTGATCGGCTGCAGCAGTGCCAACTTTATAGCTGAAAGGGTTGAAAGATGACGATATTCAGCCCCGTCCATTGCAATGCTGGATATTAGCTTATCGATCTCCTTGAAGCGGGTCTAGAGCCACAGAAGGCCAAAGAGCAAGGCTACAGGCAGAAGGCACCACGTAGCATCCGGCGTCTGGCCTGGACACCCTCTCTGACTGGGACACACCGTCCGACCTGGACACGCTGCCTCCCGCTACTCTTCAGCCTGATCCAGGTCCGTAGACCGGTATTTGATCTGCAGCGCCCACTTGTTGCCAAAGTCGATCCCGCGCCTAATCTTGGTACCGGCACGCTTCCACACGGCAGGCCCAAGACCAATGTCGACCAGGAATAGGCTCCAGTCGAGCACAGAGTCGTCCGTGACGTGGCCTGTGACGGTCTCGCTATCGTCCGCGTCGCCATACGAGATGGCCTCCAGGAGGCCCTTCTTGGGCGCGCCGACGGAAACGACGTACCGCGGCCGGATGTACAGGCTGTGGCCGTCCTGCACCGTGGGCTCGCCGGTCGTGTGGTCGATTCCCGTGGGCACGTCGACGGCGAGCACGAACGCCTCGTTGCGGTTTGTCCACTCGATGAGCTCGTAGACTGTGGCCTGCTCGGACGCCCGCAGGTCCTCGAACGGCGTCACATGCCCCAGCAGTGCGTCGATGATCAGGGTCACGGCCATGGGCGGTGCTTGCGGCCGCACGCTCCTAGGCGCGTCCATCGAGATGACAGGTATCGAGGCCTGCCTTACGTGCTCGAAGAGCTCGCTCTTGCTGCACACCTTGCCGCCGAAGCTCTTGAAGAGACGTAGTTGCCTGGTCATGTCCACCGAGAGGTCTCGCTCTCCTCTTTCTATGCCGACCACGCACAAGATGACATTAACACCTTTGCAGCGCAGATGGCGGCCTGCAGCAATCGACCGATAACCTGATTTGTTGTTGCCTGCCAAAATGACAACGGTCGGCGAGATCGAGGAGGATGGGTCGCCATCTGCAGCTGCGAGCCGTACCTTGAGCGCTGGGTCTGTTAGTGTGTGGAGACCGACTTCTGCGATCCCACGGCCGGCATTTTCCGTCATCATGTCCTCCGTCAGGCCTAGGTCGTTCTGCGCTATGTTCTCGAGGTTGAGCATTTGTAGCGGAGATAGGACCTCGATGCGGCGGTCGCTCTGGGCGCCGTAGAATCCGGCAGACGAGGCGGCGGTCGGCAGCTGTTGGGGATCAGCATTTTTGCCCTTGCGCCGTCCTTTGGCGGCATCGCGAACACTTACGCCAGAGTTCACCCGGCTTGGTACCTGGCCGACTGTTGTAGAACTGGCCTTTCTTGATTGCGACCTGCGCCCAGAGTTCTTGCCTTCACCCTTGCGGGAGCCCTGCCTGCTTCCGAGTTCTCTCCCGCTCAATCGCTCGCTGCCATTGCGCATGCCGTCATCAGCCTCACTCTTCCAGAAATCATCTGGAGGGGCCTTATCTGGCTTTGTGGATGGGGAGGGCAAGTCCAGAACGTTCTCAGTGGGATGCAAGTTCTTGCCTCCAGCCGTGCCCGGCTTTGGTCGGCGGTTGTGGGAGACTAATCGTGCCGCATCCTCGATCTTGTCCTTCTCGCGCATCTCTGAAAATAATGTACGCTTGTCGAACTTCTTCAGGCTTCCTTCAAAGTCAAACTCGGGCATCTCTTGTACGTCAGTAACGTCCTCAGAGGCCCAGCCGTTATCGTTAGCGTTTGCATTCGTCCGGCGCAGTGCTTTGTATGGTTGGAATGAGGCTGTGTCTTCCAACATTGGCGTCTCTCTCCAACCCTTGCCCTTCTTCCCTTGACGCGCCCCTTTTGACGGGGTCGCGTCTTCCGCAGGGCCATCTTGGGCGTTCTTCTTTCGGTTCCGCTTCCGGTTTTTCTTAGACGCGCCGGCCTGGGCTTCTTGTAAGTCGGCCGCGGCATCATCCTCGGCGACGACGGCGTCAGTATCGGCCAGTTCAGCCCGAACGTTCAAGCCCTCCAAGGATTCCACAAGGGTGCCTTTTGGGGTTTGCTCCCTCGATGTCTCTCCAAACGTGACCTTTGGAATTGGCGAGCGTTGCGCCTTGTTATTCGAGAGTGGGCGGTTGGCCATGGCTGATAAGGGTTGTGCTACTTGTGGCGAGGCATTGGGGAGAGGCGCCTGGCTCACAGCCCCCGGCGACGCCCTGACGGGCGGCTTTCCCATCGAGAGGATTGCAGGGTCGACGAATGCCGACTTGGCTGGCTGGGGCGCTGAGGGTGCCTGTTCTTGAGCAGCTGCTTGGAAGAGCCCCTGCAGTGCTGGCGCAAGTGGTGCGGCCTGCGGCGGCTGCTGCTGATGCTGCGGCAGAGGTTGGTCATGGCCATGGTACACGGAAGCGTAGTGGGCTGCTGGCGCAGTGGGCGTGGTAGGTGAAGCCATGCTCTGGTACCCAGAGGGCACCGCATTCTGCTGCGCCTGGGCAAGAGGCGCGGCAGGTGGTGTTGGGTGCTGGTATGGCTGTTGAGGGGCGGACCTCTCCTGTATCTCCAGGTTTGCGATATCACTGCTAGCGACCACGATGCGCCCGCGCCACTCCTTATTCTCGATCCACACGTTGACCAAGGTGATATTTTCGCCGGGGACGAGCCGCTCAATCTTGCCAGTCAGGCTGATTGGCGGGTTCTTGAGCGTCATGAGGACTGACCAGCCCACCCACGTCTGAGGATTCTCCATTTTGTTCGATGCCGCGGGTCGATGCGACTGCCTAGCCTAGCACGGGGCTTTTTCGTAACTTTCGGGGCACGTGAGGCTGCGCAAATGGCGATGACGGGGGAGTTTCGGAGGCGAACAGAGACGCAATCGAAGTGCCGGGTCTGGGTGGACGGTCTCAAGCGCCGATGTGGAGGATTGGTGGGGGATAGGGGTGATTGCCGTATGGTTTGTGGGATTCGGCCAGAGGACGTCGCGCGTCGGACTCAGACAGAGAGAGCTTGGGCACCTCCCTCTACACTTTTCGTTATCGATAAAGGTAGGACCCACCAAGAGCTGTGCGCGTCTGCCCCAAAATTCCCCAATAACCGCAAACCCCCCAATAATTAATAGCACCAGCACTTTGATGACCTCACATGCTAGCTCAACACTTGCGACCTAAGTTGATCGTCCGGCTGTTACTCTTTCCGCCGATCTTCAGATGGCAGATCTTCCAGCCCGTGTATATGATAGACAGTAATTATCACACGGTAAATGTCGCAGCACGTGGCTCTTCAATGTTCAGACCAGACTGAAGACGCAAACAGTATTTCATTTCGATACTGTGCAGCTCGCAAAAAGCATTGCTGTCCCACATCAAACGCGCAGTGCCCAAGCTTCGCGATTGGTCTATGCCGAGTACCTCATCCTTTCACATCACGCAGGTTCATTTCCAGTTATCGCTAGAATGCTGAGATTGTCCTATTGGATTACTGCCGCCACAGGTAGTGCTAGAGTACCTCGAGGTCATCTACTGCACTATGGGGCCTGCTTGAACATGTGACCATCGTGCCCGTAGATGGTCTCTTTCCTGAGACTGTTGCAACATGTACTTGGAGTGGCCTATACGTGGGCCGCCTGGCCCCGGGCATACAGTTCACAAGAGAGTGACTGAGAGTCCAGGAATGAATTGGGCCTGTGAGAGGCGTTCCAAGTCCCATAAACATGTAAATACACACCTGCACACCTTTCCTCCCAGGGACGCCTCCCAAAAGTCATCTTATACATCATGCCTTGAACGCTCCTCGTAAGGGTATTATTCTCCTGTTTCTTCATGCACAGACCCACTTCGAGTCTAATATCCATATGATGCCATCGCCTCTTCCTCGTCATCATCGTAAGCCTTGCTTGCGGGCTTATTTGGTTTCTTGTACGCAAAGTTCGCAATGGAGGAGTTGGGCTTCTCCTTGATGGCCGACTCGGCACTGTACAGCTTTTGGTAGAACGACACGACGCGGGGATGCGCCATGACCTTTCTTCTGTCGAAGCGAAGAACCTGCAATCCGTCCTGGGTGACCGCTCGACTGAGCGCAACGTACGCTTGGCCCTTCTCAAACACCTTACCCAGGTCAACCTTGACCCGCGCAAGAGTCTGACCCTGAGCCTTGTGGATCGAGAGCGCCCAAGCCAGGATAAGGGGCAACTGATCCCGTGATGCTTGCACCTCACCAGTTGGTGTCTCCACCTTCCATGGCTCGGAGCAGCAAAGCATGATCCTGGCTGTTCCATCAACCGCGTGGAACTGCACCAGTGGGAACTTCTTCTTGTCGGGTCCGGCGTTATCGGACAGCTGTCGACTGAACGCAGCGAGCCTCTTCTTGACCTTCGGGTCCACATCCTCTCCAGCCTCGTTCTCGTCGTCAAAGAGACCGCCCGAGACCTCGAACGCGCTTTCTGTCGAAAATCCAATGACGGTGCCCAATGAACCGTTCACGAGAGTTTCGTCCAGGTTCTTGATCAACATCACCTGGGCTCCCTTCTTGAGCTCTAATACTTTGGGAGCCATCATATTTCCCAACAACTTGTCACGAATGTTGGGGTCTCCGGCGTCTAGTGCCTCGTATCTGTGAACCTCACCAGGGAGCTCTCTCAGTCTCCTCTGGTTGGAGTTCTCAACCTCTTGCCTCGTGGGGAACCTGTTGTACCGTCAGTATTGGGCTTGCTTGCGCAGAATGGAGAAACTGACAGCTCGGTGACCTCCAGACCGTCATCAGAATGGATTGGTCTGGACATCTTTTTGAAGGTCTCAACGGTCTGCTCACTGATATGACCGAGGCGCATCTCATTGAGCATCTGAGCGAAGACTGTTAGGTGTCAGTGACTAACGCATCTTTCGCCTTGGTGACCGGCGTCGATTGCCTACCTGGGTCTTTTTGACGGAAAACCTCAGTCAGTCCGATCGTGTGGTCGATCGAGGTTGTCCAAGTAGCCGCCTCGAAGGCAAATTTGGTGTCCCTGGTCTCCCTATCTGGAACGGGAGGCAATTGGAAGAAGTCGCCCGTGATAACGAGCTGAATGCCGCCCCAAGGCCGGCCGTTATTGCGCATGGTTTTTGCTATCTGTGACAGCTTGTCAAAGAGGTCGCCGTCCACCATTGAGATCTCGTCGATGATCAACACCTTCGTTCTCAACCAACGACTCTTGGCCTTGGGGTTGCGCCGAATCTTCCTGCACAGCTCTGGCGCTGACTCCTTTCCCAAGCCAATGCCCGCAAAACTGTGCAGAGTCATGCCCCCAATGTTGCAAGCGGCCAGACCGGTCGAGGCAGTGACGGCAAGACGCTCGGGCTCCTTTGCATACTTCTTCTTGAGCTCCTGGATGATAGCTCTCATCAAGACGGACTTTCCGGTTCCGGCTGGACCAGTGAAAAACACACTCTTGCGATTCTCGCACACAAGCTTCTTGACTTGCTCCTGTTCGTTGCTCAGAGAGATCGCTGACTGCTTGACGGCGTGTGAAGTGACAGCTCGCTGCATCTCTTCCGCCGATGCCTGACCATTTGGCGCACCGGGTTTCTTGGATTTGTTCTTCAACATTTTCTGCTGCTCCTTGATAGCACCAGGCGTGAGGTCCCACGACCGCGACTCTTTCGGCTTTGCTTGAGGTTTCGCAGCTGGTGTCGTAATGTCGAATTCGGGAGACGGCTCATTCTTCCTCTGCTCCTTCTTCTGAATATACTGTGGTGGCAGGGACCGTTTCTTCGCAATGGGCTTGGAGGACGGGGCATCAATGTCTTCGGTGAAGGCCCGTTTGGTGGTCCTCTGGGAGTCGGTCGATTGGGAGACAGACTGGGCGGGCTTAAAGTGAGTGGGCGAGGACTGGGACCAAGATAGCACGCTGGCATCATCGGTGGGAGGCGCTTCGACAGTCTTCTTTGCAGGTGTGGACTCGGGCTTCATGGGTGGGAGAGCGGAAGGGCATTCGTAATCCAGATCGACCTCATCACTGAAGTCATCCTCGTCGAAATAGTCGATTTCGTTGACAGCGTGCACCCGCGTCGAAGTTTGGGTGTCGGTGCCGGTCAGGTCTATGACATCGGGGGCCTCCTCAAATGAGTTCTGACTAGTATACAGCGAGCCCAGCGGCTTGCTGTTGACGGTACGTCTGACTTGGGGAGGAGGATTCATCGGCTGCGAGGAATTGGACGTCCGAGGCTGGAGGGGTCCGGCGGGCTTGGAGGACTGGCTGAACCTGGAGGAGCCATTGTTCATCTGGAACTGGTCTTTGATGCTGGCGTCGCGCCTGGGGCTCGGGCTGCTCGAAGGGAAGAGCTGCTTGGCCAGAGTATTCGCAGGCTGTGAGGCCTTGTTCTGGGCCGTATATGTGGCATTCGCACGCTTAAACATGCTCATGGTGGGCGTTGGGTGGTATTTTGGGTCAACGGCATGTGCCTGTGGCCAAGCGCGGATAACAGCAGTCCCAGCCCAAGTCTTGGTCCTCAGCCGACTCACAGATCGAAGGGGGGAGATGGTTGATGTGCCCGCAGTCATGCAGCACCGGTACAGATGGACTGGCGAAGTGACTCAGGTGGGGAAGTCGTGCTGCAGCATTTCATGCTCCTGCTGGGCCTCTGGAGTTGGTCGCTGGTTCCCGTCCCAACCGCTTTAGAGTTTGGATCACAGCACCCTGGGAAGGGGCAAGCGCGTCGTCCCCTACCGTTGACGCGACTTGTGGGCGATTAGATAAGGAGCAGTCTGCGGAGATGGGCGGCACAGCCAGGGGTCTGGGACCATTGCACACGTATTCATGCTGCCGTGGTCAAGGCGCAAAAGATTTGATACCATCCAGCCCTTGCTAGCTACCATTTTCGCAATTCGAGAGCTTTCCTTTGCAAAGTTAAGCATGAATTGAAGCTGCAAAACTCATTCAGCCTCCATTCTTTTACATAACCAAAGCAATTTCCTGCGGTCAGCGTCCTCCGACAAAATGCGCATGCTTACGAGGTTAGAGGAACCAATTGAAAGACAACATCCGTAGTTCAACACCAACCTGGCATCCAGACGACGGCAATGGGCGCATATAAAGACTTCTATGCAGTCGACAGTGTCGCTTCACACAAAACTAAATGGACTATTTCAAAACCTCCATGCCCGAGTCAAAAGATCAGCAGTCAAGTGCGACGTATAGGCTGGCCTGTCAATACTGCTATCCAATCGCCATGCCTGTTATCGAGGTGACCAACTGGATGTCGAGCTGACGCTGCACGCATCCATAAGCGGCAATGCACCAGCAGTCTGGGGGTGCCCGGTCACTGCCGGAGCAGAGACGGAGCGTCTTCTCAGCCGTGTTGCACGTCGCATAGCACAACAGTCTGGTATATCGGGTACTATGAAGTATAGCCAAAACCCCCACGCGCGGTTCATCGGTCTCCCGTGCGACTACCGGGGCACAACCGGGGCGATGCGCTAGCCAGCATGTGCAGCACCTCTCAGCTTCCAGCCAGACCGAAACATGAGGGACACATCCATGGGCCACCCGTGGGCCCGCTCGGGCAGTCCGCTCGCAAGACCTGCGGCCCTGCGCGAGCTCATCTCAGGTTCTCAACACAAGATTCCAAAGTCTTTTTTGCGTACTGTGTATAATCACTTGGCGAGAAGCACACAAAAGGGCTCGGCTGGCCGCTCGATCAATCAGATACGTCTGCCCAGGTGCCAAGTCTGCGCCGAGAGGCTTAGACCGGCCCCAACGGTCAAGCTTGGAGGAGGAAGACAATCAGACAACCTGACAACCCGGGCGTTCGGCCTGAAAGCGAGGCAGGGGCGGTGTCCTGGTGGGTCGCATGCCCCCGTTGGTGACGTTTTGCAGCCCGACGATCGCCTCTGGCCGCGTTGCGGGGCCGCGGGGAAAAACGACAAGAGCAACGACTCGTGCACGCGTCGGGGCGAAGAAGTCTCACCATCGCAGTCATGAATGCGATCAGAATTTTGTCGTGGGCGTGTGGAACTGGCTCGTCCGGACTCCAGAGCTCTGGGCCTTCGGATGGCAGAACCAGGGCCCTTGTCAGTCGGTCAGTCGAGGTACGGTACACTACATACACACTTGTGGGCCCAGGGGGCCTCGACGCTGGAGCCGGGAATCCGGGGCCCTGGAGGCAAAGAAAGTGTATTCGGCCTGGACGACAGGACGACATCCACGCTGTGCCGATATCCAGAGCCTTCCAGGGTTGCCCGGTCGCTTTGACTCTGAATGGTCGAGCACGCCCTGTGCCCGGCCCCACGACGTTGAGCCGCAGTGCTACCGTGCACAATGGGCAGGCTAGTGTAGAACAAATTTCGTGCCGGGCACGTACTTTGCCATGGTGTTGCCATTTTGTGCCGGCAATGTGTCTCGTCACTTTCCAGAAAGCTGCATGGAGATATAGATAGATATCGTGTACCGCGCCGTACGCAGCAAGGGGGAGCCGCCAACGCGGCACGCATCTCAGCTGCCGGGTAGCTTCTTTTAGATCTCTTGTACCCAACAAGAGGCTGTTTGTTTACCACCAGAGCTGATCCCACAGGATGGACGGTTCTCGCTTGTGCTGGAGCCCCACAGCTCCTCGCGATCCGTCACCGTCCCTGTTCAGCTTCACGGACTCCCGAGGCTCACCAGCCCAACGACCAACGGCTGTGGATGCAGAGAACAGTAGTGTACTGGGCATTGGGTCCAGATCTCATCTTGCTTCTCATTTTTTGGGCCACTTCTGGGCCACCGTGATGCTTGGTCTGATGCTTGGGATGCTTGTTGTGCTTGTGTGAACTTGGCACTGCACTCGGCGCTGGCTGGGCTGCTGTGAAATGTGATCAACCGTCCCTCGGTGGCCTTGGTGTGCAGAACAAGGCCAGGCTGACCACAGTGTGCTCACCTCGCATCGCGACGCTTATCGGCCAATGTGCGTCGCCTCGTGGGAAGAAGTGGGAAGACTTGCAGCACGCCCGCCGTGCCGCTGTGGAGCTTTGTTCAGGGGCCGCCCTGCTTGCAGCTCCCGTGGCGGTCGGGGACCCCACCCTACTGGGCCCCATCTGCTGCCACTAAAATAATCAATAACATGCAGCTAATCGCTCGAGAACCAGAACGAACCTTGACAGGCCTGAGAGGCAGGCAAACGCATGGGCGAGGACTAAGGTTTTTTTTCTTCCCTTCTTGCATCCTGTCTTCCCTGCTGCTTGTGTTTTACTTGGCATCTCGGTTTATATAGGAACGGGGACGTCTCCTCTACCGTCCGAACCAAGCCTTCTAGGGTTTCTTTTCCCAGTTCTCGGCGAGAAGAACCCCAAAACAGCTTGGTCGCAAAACATTGTTCCAATCCGACCGAAACATTTTACCGGGCCATTGAATACCTGGGTGGACGTCACAGCGCAGCAGCGTATCATTCTTGCGGCTGCTTGCTTGCTGCTGTTGCTCTGCCAATCCGGTGCCGAGCCGAGTCAAAAAAGTCAACGGACTGGCTCGACCAAACTCAAACACGATCCCGACTTTTCGATGACGCCGCAGTAGCATCTTGCTACCGCCCCACAGTTGTCTCCCGTGACAAGAAACGAGTGACTTGGCTCGCGCGTTCCCACTCGCTTCACAACCCCCCTCGATATCTTCCCGCTGGGCCTTTCGTTTGCGACTTTCATGTATCAACAGACCTTCGAATCTGGGCCACGATCGATCGACTGGGGAGTCGCAAGCCCACTGCAAGGCTATCTCTGGCTGGCGCACATCCACGACGACAGCCTCTAACTCACAACATTCAAGGGGAACCGTGCTTTGAGCCCAATTCCCCTCACTGGACATCAACAAACCCTTCCCCCCAGGTGTCCCTTCTTGAGCCGTCAGCATGGCTTGGGACCACCTGTCCATCACCAAGCCACACTTGGTGTATATCATCCTGGGTGGCTTCACCACCTTGTTCATGCTGTGCTCTTCAGTTATCAAGGAGCGCGCATACATCGGTGAGGCAACAGTCGCCACCCTCTGCGGAATCATATTCGGCCCTCATGCTGCCGATCTCATAAACCCCCAGTCATGGGGCAGCACCGATATCGTGACCATTGAGTTCTCCCGGATCGTTCTGGTCGTGCAATGCTTCGCCGTCGGCGTCGAGTTGCCCAAATTTTACATGGAGAGGCACTGGAGATCTGTCGTCTTCCTCCTCATCCCGGTCATGACCTTTGGGTGGCTTATCACCAGCTTGTTTGTCTGGTGGATGGTTCCCACGATCAACTGGCTCGAGAGCCTGGTTGTCGCAGCCTGCGTGACGGCTACCGATCCCGTACTTGCGTCCTCGGTTGTCGGCAAGGGCAAGTTCGCCAAACGTGTGCCCAAGCATTTGCGAGATCTTCTATCCGCCGAGTCCGGCTGCAACGACGGCATGGCCTTCCCTTTCGTCTACCTTGCCATCTACCTGATCCAGGACGAACTCAACGCCAAGGACGTCACCTTCCACTGGATTGTCTACACTATTCTCTACGAGTGTGTCTTTGGCGCCGTATACGGTTTCCTCATTGGCTACTTCGCTCGCCATGGTATCAAGTACGCCGAGAAGCACGATCTGATCGACAGAGAAAGTTTCCTCGTGTTTTACTTTGTGCTGGCCCTGTGGTGCGCCGGCTCTGGTAGTATCCTGGGTGTTGATGATCTCCTGGTCGGCTTTGCGTGCGGCGTGGGATTCTCCAACGACGGTTGGTTTACGGACAAGACCGAGGAGTCCCACGTGTCCAACGTTATCGACTTGCTCATTAACCTGGCATACTTCGTATACTTTGGCACCATCATCCCCTGGGAGCAATACAACAGCGCGGCGCTGGGCTTGACCCCGTGGAGGCTCGTCGTCATAGCAATTTTCGTCATTTTCTTCCGCCGGATCCCCATCATGATGGCGCTGAAGCCTTTGATACCGGACATCAAAACATGGCGCGAGGCATTGTTTGCCGGCCATTTCGGCCCCATCGGAGTCGGCGCAATCTTCATTGCTATCCTTGCACGCGGAGAGCTCGAACACGACGAGCCGGTTCCTCTAGCTACTGTGCCAACCAACCCTGACACCCCGCATTACTACCTATTCACACTCGTCTGGCCGATCACCACGTTCTTGGTTATCTCGTCCATCATAGTTCACGGTTCGTCCGTAGCCGTCTTCACCCTTGGCAAGCGCATCAATACCTTGAGCATCACCATGTCGTACACCACGGCTCCGGAAGATGGGCCATCTTGGATGAACAGGCTGCCGAGGATCTCGTCGCAATCCAAGTCACAGGCTAGGACAATGTCTGACACGGAGGGTGACGAGCTCAAGATGCCGGACCTGCCTCCAGGGACCTTGCCTCCCATCGGATATCCTGGCAACTTCCTGAGGCGTCAAAAGGAGGAAGATCAGCCAAGCCGACAGGGCAGCCGCACGTCATCACTTGCAGCACGCAGACGTAGGAAGAAGTGGGACGACGGCATTGGTCCTGGTGGCCCCGTGACTCAGTCAGCCATCTTCCCGCAACGACGAAGCCAAAGCGAACAGACATCGACCACTCTGCGCGACAGCCACTCGCCTCACGACCCTGAGAAGGAGACCCCCAATGCGTCTCGAAGGGGCTCGACAATGGAGGATCCCGAGAAACGTGCTGCTGAGGAAAGAGCCTTAGGCGAGGCCGAGGAGGAGCTGGAGAAGGAGGCAAGCCAGGAAGCAGCAGAGGCTCAGCGCTCGGGAGAGGCTGGTGGGTCTGGTCACAGGCAAGCCGAGATTGAGATTTACGATGAGGGCGATCACATTATCGTCGAGAACCACGACGGAGACGTGATTGCTGTCGAGGCACCAATCGAGGAGGAGTACAAGGAGCACAAGGTGCAAGACCTGAAAGAGAAGCTTGAAAAGGAGGCCGGACCGTCCCAATGGACCTACGACGGGCTGAAGAAGAGGCTCGGCCACTGGCGTGACGAGGAGGTATCGAAGCGGAAGGACAAGCAGAAGAACGAGCGCCGCCACGAGCCAGCTCGCGCGTACCAGTTCGGTAACACTATCATTGTTGAGGACGAGGACGGCGAGGTCGTCAAGAAGTACGAGCTGCCATCGCAGAAGGGAGAGGGCAGCGGCGCCATGAGTCAGGGGCTCAAGTACATGGGCATGGGCGGCCTGATCAAGGGCACCCCGAAGCCGGAGGCAGTCGAAGCGGCCGGGGCCACAACGCCCGAAGCACCCGAAAGAGGCCGGGCCAGGTCAGACAGCAAGCCCGGCGTGAGCCGGAGGCCGACTTGGGTCGAGGCCCTCGGCGGGCGAGGCAATGAGGCGCAGAAGGAGAAGAAGAAGAACGTGGCGGAGCAAGAGCAGGAGGACGACCGGCACATCCGGTTCACGATCGACGGCGTGGGCCAGCGCATGACCAAGGACAACTTCATCACGGAGATGCGCAAGCTGGACAAGAGCACGCGCAAGGAGGTCATCGAGCAGTCCACCGCCTCGGAGCGCGTCAAGACCCTCGCCAAGCAGGAGGCCAACACCCCAGCAGAGCCCAAGTCCGCCCGCGGCAAGGCAATCAGCTCGCCGCAGCCCGCCGCCGGCCCCAGCTCCGCGGCCACGCCCGGCAGCTCCTCCAAGCAGAAGGCACCCGCCGCGCCCCCCGCCGCCATGACCGGCGGGCTCGCCACAGGCGACTCGGGCTCGTCGCGCTCGAGCTCGTCCAAGGCCAAGGGCCGCGCCTCGCCACCCGGCTCTTCGTCGTCCGGCAACGTGTCCCCCGGGGACGACGGGCAGCGGCGGCACAGCGAGGACGCGCCCTCGCACGACGAGCCCGAGACAGCCGTTGAGCGGCGCCGCAGGCTCGCGGTCCTCAAGGGGCTCGGCGGCGGTGACGAGGAGGAGGAGGAAGGCGACGCTGCTGAGACGCCCGCCGAGAGGCGGCGCAGGGAGGCCGCGCTCGGGGTTTCTAGCGGTGGCGCTGGCGATGGCGAGGAGGAGGAGGACAGCGATGATGACGATACGCCGCGCGTACCTCCTGCAAGGCGAGGCATCAGATTTGCCGAGCCGGAGAGAGGGCGCAAGTAAAATCACAACAAAAGTGAGCGTGAGCGATCCCGCGGGATGTTGTGCGTGCATGTCTTCGTCTGCCTTCCCCCACCCTTCTCCAAGTCTTTGGGGCTGCCTGTTATTGTGTGTTTAATGTCTTGGGCCCTGGTCTCGAGGCTCGATGCGTGCGCGCTCGTCGATTCTTCGTTCGGCTGGGCCTGTTCATTGCATAGCGACGGGGATTCAGGATGGCTTGCTTTCTTCTCTAGATGTCGACCGAGTACTTCTTCGGCTGTAGCTATATCTCCTTTTTATTATAGGCATGAGCTCGGAACGGGCATGAGTATGGGTGTCTATAAGCCCCATTTACGCATACTTAATACATTCTAAAGTCTAGACTGATATGCCAGTGCCTTGCCGTGCTCTGTTCTGGTGGGCTCTCTAGTGATAAGTCTGAGCCAAACCTCCAAGTCATTTACAGTACTACGATCAAGGCAAGGAGAGACCAATTATGATTCTTTGCTATGACATTGTTGATTTCCCTTTTGATAGTTGTGGATGTCCAATAAATATTATGCGTGCAAAGTTCCAGCCCTATGCTGAGTCCGGATCCCCATTGCATTGTACTACATACGTAGGTAGGTAAGTACCATACCACTACCACACCTCTGAACTCATACTATATCATAGCAGAGCCCTTGTGGCTGTACTTATTCCTAGGCATCTATGTGATCGTCTACTGTAGGAGGTCCCTATTCAGAACATTATTCCATAGGATGGTGTCCCATAGGAGGTTGTTCTCTATGAGGCTAGGGGAGATGCCATGGCCACATAGAGGATATTCAAACAGAGCTTGTGTTACTGTAGGTACTTTATTACTGCAGGCTGAGCGAGAATTCAAGAATTCGAGTAGTCCTCGTGAATACTTTGTCTGCAAAGCTGTTTTGTTTATCTGTGCACACTATTCTCTGTTCCTGGCGAGACCAAGATGAGTGCCCTGTGGGTATGGCATTTTGAAGCCGGGTCACTGAGGTCACTGAGACTTGACGCCCCGGTCAGTATGGCCGCTGCCTTGCTTAGTCGTCATCGCTTAGTCGGCAACAACGACGTGATCTTTCTTTATTTTCAAATAGTAGCCTAGTGCAACGTGAACAACGATCGAACTTCACCACCATCGTCGTTGTTACAACCACGCCCAGCCGTGACGCTAGTGCACCATTTATGGGTCTGGTGGCCCGTGCACGACTATGGATTTTAGCATCCTTCACTCCCGCTGGGAGTACCTCTTCCCTCAGCGGGAAGCTCAACCAAACAAACCAACCCTCGCCCAACTCTACACATTCCCCCTCAACTTCAGGTTCCCCATTGAGGACGGCCTCTTCAGACGAGACCCTACCGCCCAGCAAACGGTCCCACAGCAAGCGAGCTCGCCATCCAAGCCAACTTCCGCCGCCGTCGAAACCGACGACGCCGATTCCGACTACGATCTTTTAGTCGACGACTTTGAAGCCGAAGCCAAGATGGTGCAGCTTGTCGAGGTTGAGGACGAGCACTTCCAGCACGCCCAGGAGGGCCCTGTTGAGGACGACGGCGACTTCACAGATACTGGTAAGTTCTCGATTGTCTTGTAATTCTTCTTTCTAGCTGTCCATCCGTCACGTTCGCCCGTTTGTCTTTGCGCGCCGTGCGCTTGTGACGCAATCGGTCAAAAAATTGAAAGCCTCACCGTCAACGGTCGCACCCGCAACGGCAGCTCGCCAGCACAACCCCCACCAGCACTTTTCAACTGCCTAGAACATCCACCTTCCCCGAGCCTCAATCCCCGCCCTAGGCTAACCTCCAATCTCACAGACTCGGAAATCTCAAACGACTCCGACTACGACCCGTCGCAAGAGACCCTCGCGGAGCGCATCTCGGCCCTGCGCGACATCGTCCCGCCGACCACGCGCGCCTGGTTCTGGAACAAGTATCAGACCACCCAGCGCGTCGTCAAGGGCGTCATCTTCTTCGCCGGCCGCTCCATGTGGTCCATCTCCGTCTCCGCCCTGCTGATCGGCGTTCCCTTTGCCCTGTGCTGGGCCGAGGAGCAGCAGGTCATCGCCATGGAGCAGGAGGCCCGCATGCGCGAGATGGGCGCCGACGTCCTGACCGCCGGTGGCGAGGGCAGCACCGCGGACATTGTCGGCCAGCACCTGGGCAAGGAGGGTGGTGTCGAGGTCAAGGGTGCTGGACTCTGAGCGGCTTGACTGATTGATCTCTTACTTCACTCCACCATGGGGGAAGACGAAAGGCGGAGAAAGCCAGGCAGATAAGAGAGGTGTGCTGTGGGAAGCCCTCCGGGAGGCAAGGTTTGCATTATCGCACTGTACAATCATCGTCGGCGTCGGCAAGGGTCCCAGGAACAAAACGGATGGATTTGGTTCCTCACTTTACCACTTGCACAGCAACGACTTGCATCTGAGAGCACACTTTCACGAATCGGAGGTAATGACGACAACGGAAGCAAAAATCAGTCTCTCGCGGCAGACAGATGGGGATAAGATGCCAGGGCGAGACTTTTCAACGAAAATGCGTGTGTACATTAGCTGAGACCTGCTCTGCATAGCAAACGGGCAAAGGTTCAAAACGGGGCGACTTTCAGAACTCTCATCTCTCCCAAGACGGGGCTGCGAGAGGGTTTCTCGTGTTACATAGCCTTTTCTTCTATTTCCTCCTGTCTTGCATGGACACGCCTAAGCCTGGTTTGGAGTACCGGCTGAAGGTCAAATGACAAATGGAAATGGCATCATGATGAACAAAAATCTGACCACTGTCGTCTTCTTGTGCTGCCTTCCAAGCAACATCGTGATGTAATCTTGGCTCCTCAAGCACGTGAGACTCGTGTGACAAGTTGCAATGCTTTGTGTACAGTCACTGAGCGCATACACGCTGGCAGTTGGAGCAGACGCCCAGGCGAAGGCTGTATTGTATGTACTGTTGCAATGGGGAAGCTGAAAAAGGCCCGGGGGGGGTCAAAAAGACCCTCCGAAGAGTCAGAAAACACCTCCGTCTTTTGCAGACCATCAACGATGTTTTACTGGTGCCAGCACGGCTTGAACTCGGGATTTACAGCGCCGTAAGTCGAAACTTCGCTCCTACCCAAATGCGCCACCCTGCTGGTGCTTGCTGCTGAAGTCGCTTGTTTATGTTGCTGGGTGATGGCATAGTTTCAAGTGAATTGGGACGAGAGGGGCGGGGGGAGAGGGCAAGTCGGATGTTGCCATGAGGCCAAAGGCAGGATACCACTTTCATCTGCTCGGATGGAACTGTCTTAAGCGTGCATTTCATTCATCGTGTAATCCTGGGCAATTCTGCTTTCTTCATCTTCGTGTACATCACGTATTGACCTCATGCCTGCCTTCTGCTTCCCTCACAACGGCACACTGCATATCACGAACGCAGAGAACGAAGAAAAAAGAAACAGGGACACGTGACACGTATTGCTTCATTCTCTAGAACGCCATTCGATGTGCTGTTCGTGTTATCTAAAGTAAGGGAAAGCTAGCCTTGCAAGGGACTGAGTAGGGGGTATTTGTTTTGCATAGCAACGTCATAAAAAAAAAAGAGAAAGAGAAACAGTCCACCCAAGCCTTCCTTCCAACACCCCCCTCCTGCTTTGTTTTTTGTTTCTTGCCTCGTCGAAAAAAGGGTCTCAGAATCATTGCATGCCGACAGGGTGGTTGTCCAGGTCGACGGCCTCGACCATGGACCGCTGCTGAGCGCTGTCCCGCGTGAGGTTGGTGAAGTACTTGAGCGCGTCGCTGCTCTCCTTCTTGACCTTGAGCGTCTCCTCGCGCTTCTTGCCGAGCTGCTCCACCGAACGCTGGAGGTTGAAGACGACGTGGTCCTTGGGCGTGTGCAGCACCTTGCGCACGGAGCCGGATATGCGGTGTGCGTTGTGATGCGCATACTCCATCGCCTCCAGCTGGGCTGAGATCTTGTTGGATAGGCGGTGGGGGAGGGAGTGGGGGATTTGGCTGAGGACGTAGTAGCCCGCCGCGATAGCTGTGAGCCTTTGTCAATTTGAGTTTCATGTAATTGCCAGAGAAGATATCACGTACCAGCAACAACCACGCCAGGGATGATCATCCTGCGCAGGTTGTCGTTGCCCATCACCCGGGCTACGCTCAGGGCGTGGTTCATCCAACCAGCACCACCAATCATCTGGGAGCCAACGGCTGTGGCCACCGTCAGGGCCATGCCCGTTCCAGCCACCTTCTCTTGACGCTGCATTAGGGTTGACCAGTCGACAAAGTCCCACAACTCGGTTGGGATGTCGATCTGCTTGGCCAAGACATCACGTCTCCGTCGGAACATGACGTCTGGGTGGAAGTTGAGTCCGGTATACTCGTTGCCCAAGTGTAGGATTCCAAGCTGCTTGATTGCGTTGACGCCACCAACAGCCTTTCCGCGTGCATACTCCTCACAGTCGTTGACGCAGGCCTGGATACCGTGCAACATCGCCTCCTTGAGATTCTCAGCATAGTCAAACGCCTGGAAGAGCCCAGGGTAGGGGACGTCGAGGTCCTCATCAGCATGCACAATTGCCAGGTTGAGACTGCTGCGTGTGTGTTGATAGACGTCGTCGCAAGTCTCGTCTATCGTGTGGTTCACATCGTCAGTGATCTTGTTCTGTGCCTTCTTACTCGCTTCCAATTGTGGCTCGAGTTCCCGGAGCTCTTTGCCCACCCGCTCAAGCTCAGATTGGGCAACCTCTGCGTTGACGTTGGCCAGGGAGTTCACGTCGTTCAGGATGTTGAGTAGGTAATGCTTGGCAGGCGCCAGCTTTGAACGTGCCCGCTTCTCCAGAACGAACCTCCGCAGCGACTGCTCGAGGTTCTGGAAGTCTCGAAGCTTCTCCTTGTCTTTGCCTTTGCCCTTGGGGTCATCACTTGGGTCATCACCACCGCCGCCTCCACTCGAACTGCCGCTTCCGCCTCCATCAGGGCCACCCGGTGGCGATGGGGCCACAGGAATCGCGTTACTCGACACGAAATGAACGAGTTCCGATGCTTCCTTGGAGGTCCTCGGGCTGATGCCAGCAACTTGATCAAGGATCATCTTCTGGCATCTCTGCTGGTCTCTAATCATGTCAAAGCCGTTGACGACGATGAAAAGATACGCCTTTTCTGCCGCCGCCGCCCACAGAAATTCCTTGGCTGATTGGGTGAAGTGGTTGGCGGCTGAGACCACAAAGACCACGACGTCAATCTCTTCCTGTCTTGCAAATACAGCGGTGGTCTTGGTCGTGTCCGAGTTGAGCCCTGGCGCGTCAATGAGCGCGATGTCAACCACACCGTTGTTGAGCAACGATTCATCAATAGTCCGGGCATCCTTGACGTAGACCTTGCACATCATGTACGCGTCGTTATCGATGACAATCTTCTCCAGTTCGTACAGGGCGTAAACGTCGTATGTTGTTTCGTCATTCCGGTCGTAAGTCGCGTCCTTGTGGACAGCGTGAACCTCCTCAATACCCGAGTTCTCTCGCGCATCCAGAACCTCACAGAAGATGCTTGTGCAGGGCTGCTGGTCTTCGGGCAGGACCTTCCTCCTCAGCAGTGCATTGCAGAAGGTGGACTTTCCAGCGTTCAAATCACCGGTAATCAACACCTTGCTGGCTGTGTCTTCGATTCGTTCCCGCAGATTCAACAGGTGCTTGATGCTGGAGCTGATCTTGCCGTCAAGGAGTGCAGCGATTGAGCCCTTCTCTAGAGAGTGCACCAGTTGCGTTTGATGTAGAGTACCCAGCTTCAGGTCCAGCTTCAGCACCGAGAACTCTTGAGCGATCTGAGGGGTGACAAGCCTGGGCTCTGCGGCCGGGCGCCTCTCGGCTGCCCGACTCGACTCGGCCGCGGCAGGGTCCTCTCCCCAGGTGGCGGCGCGCCGGATAGTTGGGGGTGCAGCAGATGAGGATGCGCTGGTGAAATCGTCTAGGTGGGAAAAAGTTTGTTGGTATTTAGGCCTCGGGGGCGAAGTGGGTGGGTTGTCGGATTCGGCGCGCTGGACGGAGGGGTAGTGGGCAGGCCATTTCACATTCTCCTGCTGGAGCTCCTTGAGGAGGTCGATGACCCTGTTGATGGCACGGTTGAGAGCCCCGCGGTGTTGGTTGTACCAGAGCTGGTGAACGGCACTCGGCTGCATGCGACGATCGGAACCGGCTGAGTTGGGTGTGTCCGCGTGCGTCGCCGAGTCCCAGGCTGGAGATCCCGGCATGAGGGCATTGCCAACGTCACCGCTGGCGCCAGAGCCGCCGTAGCCAGAGTCGCGTTCGAGAAGCTCCTGCAGGTGTGCTGCGTGCTTGGAGGTCGATCCACTCCCGACAGTCATGTAGGCGGGCGGCCTCGCGTTGCTGCTGGACTGATTCGCGACGTCATCGGAATTGGAGGAATCGTCGTCGGGTCGTGCCACGGGCGTCTTGCCCTTGCCGTTGAAATAGTCTTGACTCATCTTGATTCGTGCGTGTCCATCGGAGGTGGTAGGAGAGGGAGGATGGTGGGAAGGAAGGGCAATAAAGGGGACCGCCCAGGGTGACTCTTATTTTTCGCGGAATGGAGCTTCAATACCGTGACTTCATGCACCGAGAGGCGAATGGCTCCACGATTTTTTGTCGGCACGGCACCCATGGGTTGATCTGGGCCGGTTTCGATGACATAAGCACGCCGAGGCAGCGGCACGGTAGCAACAGGTGCACTAGACTTTACGCTGCGGAACATTTGGCTTGCAGCAAACCTACTGTAGCATGCAGTGAAAGCAGGTACGTATAGGCCCAGGCCTCGGGACCTTGGCGTGTGCTTTTGCTGCAGCCTATCCCGGCAGCACGCCAAGTGGGAACACTTCAACTGTCAACCTTGGTTTCCTGCCGGTGACGAACACCTCCTCGCTGATCTCCATCGACAACAACAATACGACGCTTCCAGTCAGACTGACCCCGAGAATTCCCTGTGCGGCTTCGATCCACTTCGTCCTGTGTGACTGTTGTCTCGGTGCAGCCCCCGCTCACAACAACATCGTCACCCGCTGCCACTGATAGCGCGATACTGACCTTATCGCACACGCCCACCCAGGCCCCGGTCCAGGAGCCATGAACGTGAGCATACAGGCCGTCAGCAGGATGTCGAACTTCAATTTCTAACCATTTTGCCTGGCTTTTAGATCCTAGAATGGGCTTTCGGGAAGCGCATGACGCCCGCCGAGCGTCTGCGCAAGAACCAGCGATCTCTCGACAAGGCAATCCGTGAGCTCGACCAGGTCCGAGTCAAGCTGGAGAAGCAGGAGAAGACGCTCGTCACGCAGATCCGACAGAGTGCACAGAAGAACCAGATGGGCGCCGCGAAGATCCAGGCCAAGGACCTTGTCCGCACAAGAAGGTGCCGTCGCTCCTACCGCCAGGTCACATACGCAATGGGGCACGGGCTGATCATAGTTCCTTCAGATATATTGAGAAGTTCTACGGCATGCGCAGCCAGTTGCAGAAGATATCTCTGCGCCTACAGGTGCGACAAAAGTGGCATCGAGTCTACGAAGTGGAACAGCCTTGACTAACATGCGGTATGCAGACCTATCGGACGAACGAGCAAATGATGCAGGCGATGAAGGGCGCCACGATGGCACTGGGAAGCATGAACAAGAGCATGAACCTGCCCCAACTACAAAGAATAGCCATGGAGTTCGAGCGCGAGAACGACATCATGGACCAGCGCCAAGAGATGATGGACGATGCGATCGACGACGCCATGGACACCGGCGTGGAGGAGGAAGGCGACGAGGTCGTCGAGCAGGTCTTGGAGGAGATCGGAGTGGACCTGAGCCAATCTGTAAGTGCTCGGAGTGAGACCCCCTCCTTCTCCTTGGTTTGGCTGACTGAATGTTTCTTTCAACAGCTTGGCGAGACGCCTTCGGGCTTGCCAACCACCGCTGTGGCCGAAGGTAGGGTAGCCCAGGCGGTCGGCAGCGGAGGTGGCGGCGGACTCGATGCTGGCGATGACGATCTCCAGGCTCGCCTGGACAGTCTGAGGAGATGATGCAACACCCAGAGCATGACAAGTGGTTATTCTAATTACGAGCGCATCTCACTGACGGTGGTGTCACATGCTGGCGTTGGAGGACCTCGTTCTTTGGGGAGGGGGGCAGCTTAGGCAGTACCGTTTTGACTTCTGTGGTGGGAGGCAATGACTCGAAGTGCTGTTGTCTCCGCTTAAGCTTCAGTGGCAGCTCAGTCTTGATCTGAGATTTGTTTTCTCATGAGTCGAGAGCTTGGGTGAGCCGAGTCTCTGGAGCGGACGAACGGCTTCATGCGATCTGTCAGACGCTTCTTATCGGCCTGGCACGGTGACATTGCCCTAGAGAAAGGGGATAAAGATTTATGAAGGGCAAAGCCCAGAGGAAACAAAGCATTCTCAATTTTGTGCCAAAGCAGCAAGGTGCCTGACAATCGCTCAAGACTCCAATAATCCAATCATCAAGTACCCACCTGAGAAGGCAGATATATGCTATGCAGAGCTGCCTGGACGGGAATGGGGTTGCCTGACTTGCGAAGCTGCGGTACACAGGTAGGCAGGTAGGCATGCGGCCACCTGCACTACCCGGGACTAATTGGCAGGGTGGGAGGAAGCTGGGGAGCTTCCATAGCTCCCGCTTGCTCCGTACCCACACAAGAGCGTATTATGTGGGTAGGTGTACGCAAGGTGATGTGATAAGCCGGGTTAGCACTGCAGGCAGTTGCATTGTATTGTCCAGCCAGGTCAATCAATATCCCTACCGGGCTGACAGGCAGTCTGAGGAATCCCACTGGCTGGAGGAGGCACAGGTGATTGCCGCCTTAGAGTTTCGCGGCGCTTATTAGCACCTGATATGCTGCATGCTGCATACTCGGGCATACGTACCTACGTAGGTAGGTAGGTAATTGAATGCGCCAATGTGTGTTGGAGAGAATAGCCTGTGGCGGCGGCATTGTACGCCAACCAGATTTAGACTAGGAAAGGGTGCATGTGCTTGAGTTGAGAGGAGAGCGAGTGTGTGTGTGTGTGTGACTGGGCTAGTGGTAGGAGGAATGTCAATCAGTTTCCAGTTTCCAACCCTTTCATCCTTTCCACCCTCCACCTACCTACCTTAAACTGTCTGTTTATGTGGGTGCCTCAGTCGGTTCCTGTCAGTCAATCAGTTGCAACCACAATCATTCCTTTGATACTGCAAACAAAAGCCCCCCCAGCTACCCGGCATTTGTTTCACGCAGTTGCTTGTCCTCGCTCGCCCCAAGCTCCCTTGAAACCAGGACCCCTACATGGGAGACCTGGCCTAGCCAGCAGCCAGCACCATTGCACCATTACATCATCCAGTCTTTTGTCAACCTCCGAGAACCCCAGTATCCACCCCCGAGTTGTCATTGTGGCACCCTTGGACCTCCAGACCAAACAACACCGCTCTGCTCCCAGCTCCATGCTAGCCTGTCCGTCTCGCGACTGTGAGCTTGTATCGATAAA
This sequence comes from Diaporthe longicolla, assembly GCA_000800745.1. Classification (NCBI taxonomy): domain Eukaryota; kingdom Fungi; phylum Ascomycota; class Sordariomycetes; order Diaporthales; family Diaporthaceae; genus Diaporthe; species Diaporthe longicolla. The sequence continues at coordinate 24,143 of JUJX01000072.1, forward strand.
CCGCGCCCTGTGAGGTCACCAGAGGTCAGTGAAACCCCAAGCCCTTTTGGCCGTGCGTGCCCGCCGCCCAGGCTGCCAGGCCGCAACCCGATTCAGTCGTCTATCTATAGCTCACCTGGGCCTGGCTCCGCTCCGTTGCTACCGCGGGGAACCCTTCGCCCTGCAACCAGCAAACTGCAACACCTAACTACATCACTGCCCGCATTCCTAAAGCAACCGCAGCCCAAACCTTCAAACCCACCCGCCCACCTGCTGATCTCACCACAGTACAGAAGTCAAGTCCGACAAGGATTTCCTGGGTTTTCTTGTCTGCACGCAATTGCCGTCTCGGCTTTTCCCATCGACGATAACCGCGACAGGACACGACACACCACAGCGACAGCAACACACCTACGAGAACGCTACGCGCCCAACACCAACCTGCACCCGCACAACGTCATCCTGCCCACGACAGCAACCAAAAAACCCCACACCCCAATCACCTCCATCCCTAAGCAACCTGGCAGGATCCAAGCGGCGCAGTCTCTCCTCGACCGGAGGTCTGCTGTTCAATAAGATGTTCGGCGGCTCATCCGGCTCCTCGCCAAAAGCAGAGAGCAGTCCCAACACTACCGCATCCTCCAACTCAAAGACAGATAACACGTCTCCGTCCCCGTCTCCCGAATCTCCTGGAGGAGCTGCCGAGAACGGCTCCGGCGGCGCCTCTCCCATCTCAACCAAGAACGCTGAGCAGGTCACGACCGGGGAGAAGCGCAGCGGCAATGGCAGCCCTCCAAGCACCTCGGCTACGCCCAAGAGGAGGAGCAGTGGTGTAAGCGGGAAGGCCAGCAGCCTTATTGCGAGCGCCAAAAACACTCTCAATTTCGCTCAGGGCGGTAAATCCGGCAGCGATGCGTCTAATCAGACGCCTATCCAGAAGCTGGGCAAGGACGATCCGTCCCTTGTCGTCCCTCAAGGTCAACACAACAACGCTGCCGGCGAGTCGCTCCCAGGCCCCAGGTCTACGTTTCGCGTTGGCGTTTGGGAAGACAGGAACAAGAAATGCCGAAGGACCATGGAAGATACCCACGCATTCCTCTACAACTTCCTCCACACCCCTGCGCCTGCTATTGCTTCCGAGACGGGAAGCGCCAAGTCTCAAGCCTCATCCGAGGCCAACTCACAGGCCCCCGGCGAGGGCATGATCGAGACCGACAACGGCTACTTCGCTATATTCGACGGCCACGCTGGCACGTTCGCCGCGGACTGGTGCGGGAAGAAGTTACACATCATACTAGAAGACATCATTAAGAAGAACCCGAATGTTCCTATACCGGAACTGCTGGATCAGACCTTTACGACCGTGGACGCCCAGCTCGAGAAGCTACCACTTAAGAACAGCGGCTGCACAGCAGCTGTCGCGGTGATGCGTTGGGAGGATAGGGTGCCTAGCAACTCTTCTCAGACGGGGTCCCAGTCGATCGCACCAGCACTGGCCAAGGCCGCGGAAAAGCCCTCTGAAGGGGCCGACGCGAAACCTGAGGCCAAGCAGAACCCCGAAGCCGAGCACGCGAAACTAAAGGGAATCGCATCAAGACAGCGCGTTCTGTACACTGCCAATGTCGGCGACGCCCGGATCATCCTGTGCCGCTCCGGCAAGGCCCTGCGTCTGTCGTACGACCACAAGGGCAGCGACGAGAATGAGGGGAAGCGTATCTCCAACGCCGGTGGTCTCATCCTTAACAGCCGGGTCAATGGCGTTCTGGCGGTAACTCGGGCGCTTGGCGATTCCTACATGAAGGATCTGGTCACCGGACACCCATATACCACCGAGACAGTGATCCAGCCTGACATCGACGAGTTCATCATCATTGCGTGCGACGGTGTAAGTCCCAGTCCCCTTGCCTTATTCCCCGGGAAATACTGACAGTCCCCCTAGCTCTGGGACGTGTGCTCTGATCAGGAGGCATGTGATCTTGTGCGCAACGTCCAAGACGCGACTTCAGCTTCGAAGCTCCTGGTAGACCATGCACTGGCCCGGTTCAGCACGGACAATTTGTCCTGCATGATCGTTCGGTTCGACAAGGACGCACTCGTGGAGAGCCAGGCGAACAGGAACAGCCGCCTTGGCGTCGAAGGAGACAGCGCGCCAGCCGGTGGCAAGATCAGTGAGACAGAAAAGATTGTCAGTGCCGCGAAAAAGCAGATTGCAGACGGAGGCCCTGCCGTGGGCGTGTCGGCGAGCAATAGCGGCAGAGGTCGCGAGCCCATACCCCCGCTGAACGACGAGAGTGGAGAATCGTTCACGCCGACGGCGATCGAAGGCACCGTGGAGGAGGAGCCTGCGCATGTGGACGGCGAGGTCGCGGAGCCTGCGTCAGCGAAGCCAGTGGACACCAAAGATGTCAAGCTGGATCCGGCACCGAAACAGTCTTGATACTGCTGAGAAGATGGACCGCCTCATGGCTCTTTTGTTCCGGGCATGTTTTGGGGATTTTCACAGGTCTGAAATCAATCAGTAAGGCGCCGTCGAGCAGCACCGCGGGAAAGGAGAGGAGTTTGGCAATAAGGGAGGCCCCACCGGGGAACATGGTATGATGTGAGAAAAGAGAAACAAGAGTGTGTGGACATTGTTCGGATGTCAGGCCGATCCGCCCGGCTCTCTTAGCTCTACAGGGAATGAGGAGGGAGGCCACCGGCCGAGGGAGAAGGCACAGGCGAGAGAAGAAACGACTTTGTCAACTGTCATTATGCTTTTTACACAGGCGAGGGGACATGGGCACATGAAGGTTGCGAGTGATGTATTATGTGTATGCTTTTCAGCATCCCTAGGTATGCCTTTATCCTCTGTTTTGATGCCGTGCAAAATCCCCAATTGAAAATGGCCTGACACGGGCGCGAACGTGTCCCCCCCCCCCCTTCGAGGAAGGTTTCTAGAAGGAATGGGCGTGAGTTTTCGATGCAACGAACGGTTTTGAAACCAGACGCGATCGATCTACTAAATCGGTGCGGGAGGCTGCATCACGATGGGAGATTGATATTGCTTTTGCTTTGCTGTTTAAATATAGTTCTGTATATATTGATCCCTCTGACACCTCCCATTGTGCATCACTACCGATCTAGCTTCGAGAGCATGATCCCCTTCCCCCCAAATGGAAGTCCGACTTTGACACATGAGACCAAACCAAATCTTGGGAGGGACGGGGAGGAAGGGAACCGAGCCCAGAGCCCTGGGATCTGGGAAGAGGTTGCCGCCCGAGCCGCCTACATGGGGGAGGGGGTCCAAGGGTTGAGCTGGGTTGGGTTCGTTGCAGTGGGTTTGGTCGTTGTCGCACTGACCACCTGCTCATCCTTCGGGACTGGTCTCAGGGGAGAACTCTAATAAGTGTGCTGTGTTGTGCAATGTGTGGCGTTTGCCTGGCTTGTTACATGGGACCTTGGGGACCTGGATTTATTAATACTCGGCCGCCAACCCGTGAGGCTGATCCATCTGATCGGAAACCGTAACTAAACTGTAGATAGACTTCCATGCGCAATGTGGCTGTGACTCTACTACTCTGTCTGTGCCTTGGGCCGAATGATCGGTTCTCTCGCAGATGGGCCGAAGGTGCCGGACCTGCACTGGGCGCCCTATTTCGCTGCTGGCAGGTCGACGCTCTTCTACTGGCGGTGATCGATCCATTGCAGCCCACACACAACCCATCCGCCCACCTGGCTGTAAGATGGGCACATGCAAGGGCAAATAACGCCGTGGGGTGCCGTCGCACTCCCCGAGGATCTTCGATTACGGGGCGATTTAATGACGGACCAACGAGGGCGTTGCGGGTTTAGGAGGGGGAGGATCCAGAACCGTTGATAGGGAGCGAGGTGGGCAACCGAGGATCAAAAGGGGAGGCAAGCGCGTGGAGACGTTGCGGTGCGCGACGTGTCACTTTATCTCGATCCGACGCTCGTTCATGCAGGTGTGAAATTCGAAGGGTCTGATGCCATGTGTGAGAGCGGGCCGGTGTTGTTTGTGTAGTGTATAAGAGAGAAAGTGTGTGTGTGGATATGTGAGTGAGTGAGTGAGTGAGTGAGTGAGTGAGTGAGGTGTACCGTCTGGCTGCACAGTTAAGCTACTACAAGACACGGTGCGGTGGCCGTGGTAGAGAGATGGAAGACACAATAGTCTCCGCGGACAGGCCAAGAAAGGGCCCAGAGGGCAGATGAGCAGCAGCAGGCCTCGGGGGGATGGGGCCCTCAGTATTATTAGCCATTAGCCAACGAAATATGTGGGTGGTCGAGGAAGATCATGCATGCACGTCGTCTGGCCCGCCTGATGATCCGTGGATCGGCAGGTTCATACCCTCCTGCTCTCGCACGCGTGGCAGGGATCCGGCGGTTTGTCAAGAGCGGTAGTCGAAACAATGACCTGGGTGAGAGAGCCAGAACCAGGAAAAGAGCTGACAGTGACAGGTGCGGGATGCAACGGCGAGAGATTGTGAGATTCAAGGCATGCGGCTCTCGCCCAGTCGTCGTTATCAGACTCATTATTAGCAGTCTGGCAGTCCGGTCTGTGGTTCAATTTCATGGCGGGGGGCGGGCCTCGGGAAGGGGATGGGGCGCCGCCCTGTATGGGGAGGGAGGGACGGATAGAGGGCACTAAACTAATAACTCAGACTTATAATAAAGGGGGCGTGAGGGCCAGTGAGCGGGCGGACTGAAGTGCCTCGGTGGGGACGATCAAATGTCTGCCCGCAAATTTGATTGTACGAAAAGAGTCTGAGGGTGAGCAGATGCGAGATGCTGCCTCAGTAATCAGCCAGCAGAATCGAACTCGCAATACCGTCCCATCGGTGATTGGTGTCCGAGGTTCACGCGGCCGCCAGTTCTCGTCCGGCACCTGCGTGATGTTGTACTTGGTGGCGGTACAAGTTGCGAGCACAGTTCAGTTGGAGGACCCCGAGACGCCACAACAGGGGAGCTCCCTGCCCGCGCAAGCAACGCCAGAATTTCCAAACGCGTTGTGGCCCCCAGAGTCCAGACGTCGGTCCTATCTAAAGTAGACTAGGAAGGTGTCGTCAATCAGCGTGCATGGACGGGCTACAATATACCCATGATACTGTCAGGCAGTCAGTCAGGCTCATGCTCGTGTCCCAGGGTCTCGTTGTCTTCACCTTCGATCCTCGTTCCTTGCCCATTGGTCGCCGTCTCACGTCGCTCACCCAACAGCAGCCAGCTTCACGCGTCCAAGCACTCTTATTTACCGTGTGCGGTATACGACCTATTGGTCCAGATTGCCATATCATCAAACATTCTCCTACCGTACCAGCGGGACCTACCTATAAACCTCTGAGATATAGATAGAAATACGTACGTACCAAGCGTTGCTTGCAGACCAAAGTCTGTTTCGGACGAGTCAGAAGCGAGTCCTGCGTCGGCTGTCATATCTCTCCCCACAATTATCCAAAGAGCTTCTTTTCCGACAAACCACTTTGCACTCCCGCAGGATCGAGCGTGCCGCACCTCAGCGGCACCTGGCTTTTTCATTTTCTTGATTCTCCTTTCGGGAACTTTTTGCCAGAATAAGATTCGCCGTACCTGGCTGGAGTTGCAGCTGCCCTTGTCTTGTGTCGCAATCCCGGCCCTGGGCCTGCTTGTCCTTGTCCGTCCGTACCTGGCTCTTCCTTCCCTGCCACTGCTGCCATTCCCTGCATCCTACCTGCTGCTGCTGCTGCATTGCTGCATTGCTGTTGCATACGCCTCTCATTCTTTCATTTCCTTATCGATCGCCCTCTTTTCCTCACTCCCGTCGACATCTTTTTTTTTCCGACAACCCAACTTTTTTTGGTGTCGACGCCCAGCCCACCGTCAAAACCCGCTCGCTGCCCGCCAATCGCAGTCTTGAACCCCAAGAAACAAGCGAGTCCAACCCACTCAGCCAGCCAGCCAGCCAGCCAGCCAGCCAGCCGTCCGTCCGTCCGTCTCCAATGCGACTGCTCTTGGGCTGAGCAAGAGAGACTATACGAGAACCCATGGTCGCGACCGTTACGTCTGCCGCCTCTGCCCAACGGCCCCGGCTGAGTACCTCACCTGTCGCCTTTGACGCCCCTGAAATTACTCCCGGCCTCGAGAGCCCGCCTGCTCCCCACCACCACTGCTCAACGCCGACGCCAGCGGCTCTCGTCCGCCCACCAACCCCGACGACACACCCTGCGCTCCCATAGCGCATATTGTCCCATCGTGCGCGACAACCGCACTGCACTGATCGCCACGCTGGCTCGCAGCCATGTCGCTCAACGGCCTGGACGCTGCGCCCGTCAAGGAAGCCTACGAGGCGGCCGTCGCAGAGCCCGGAGGATGGTACGTGATGTGATGTGACGTGCAATTTCTCGTTGTACACGGGGCAGTTCCGCACACCCGCCCCGCGCATGTGCAATGCAATGCAATCTTGTGCACATGGTCGCGAACATGTCATTATGCCATGCCAATTTTGTGCAGACCCAACTTGCTGACCCCGCCAATTGCGCCCGCCCTACAGGTTCCTGCTCAAGTACACCAGCCGCGATGAGGTCGACGTCTTGGCCAAGGGCAACGGCGGCACCGTGGACATGCGCAACAACATCGCCCAGTACGAGGAGACGTCGCCGTTGTTCGGTCTCCTGCGATACCGCCGCAGGAATGTGATCATCAAATACTTGCCCGAGGGCTGCTCCCGATTGATCCAAGGTATGTCTCACTTGTCCACTCTTGTTGTGCTGCCCTAGCTTCGGCCCTCCGTGCCTCTGCCGTTTACTTTTCTAGGGAGGCCCTGCTGACTCTCGCTCACTTACTCGTCTGCAGCACGACTCGCCGTCCACTTTAATGCGGTGTGCGAGCGCTTCGCCCCGTACGACACCACCTTCGACATCGCCGAGGCCAAGGAACTGAAGGACACAAAGCTGTCTGCGGCATGCTCCCTGCACACGGCATCCGAGTCCACATCGTCTTCCACAAGCTCGCTGCGCCGGAGGAGGTTGATGGAAATTGCTGAAGAGGAGGAGGGAGAGCAAAGAACAGCCAAAAGACAGTCCACGGTAGAGGAGGAGGAGGACCATCAGTCGGATATCGACCCGACCGAATCTCGGCCGCGCTCGCCTATCACTGGCCCACCCGTCACACTCGACCCGCAACTCGCATCCTCGCCAGAAGCATCACAGTTCGCTGGCAGCACAGAGCCACCACCATTCATTGGCGCGCCGAGGCCGGCCTCCCCGGCCAAGTCCTTCGAGACGGACACTGGCCGGCGCCTGTCATCGCAGTCCTCACGGCAGGATTACTACAGTTCCTCGTCCTATTACAACAAGCCAAGAGTGAAGCTTGGGCCCCGGCCATCGATCGACCCGGCCGGCAAAGGTGGCTCTGGCTCTGTACGCCCGGTGGCGTCCATGCCCTCGAGCCTCAAATTGTCTTTTAAGGGAGGCAAGAAGACCAAAACGCAGGACGACTCCTCTTCGGTGATCAGTGAAGAGCCCGGAGACAACGCTTTCCTCACCCCGACGGTACCCATCCCAGAGGACAGTTCACTTCTCCAGGCCCTGCGGCCGCGCACCAGTGGCGGAAGGCCGTCCACCAGCTCCGGTGTGTCGGTCAAGTCGCTGCCGTCGATATCAGCTCCTACTAAGAATACGATGACACCCGAGAAATTGCGTCTTATGAAGGCTATGCAGTTACGAGAAAAGAAGAAGAAGATGGCAGATGCGCAACCACCCCCAGTGCCTTCGGTCCAGGTGACAGCAGATCCTGAGGAGCCCAAGACCGCAGTTGAAGAGCCCAAAGCAGCCGGGAACGAGACCCAGGTTTCCACAGAAAACGACCAAGCTGTAGATCACCTTTCCCTCACCAAGGTTGAGTCCGAAGCCGAGTCCGCCTCTACCATTCCGACCGACCATGCCTCAGTGCGCACGCAGACAGATTCTCGGCCGCCATCGCCAACACTCGCATCCTCGGAGGTCGGCGACTCAACCAAGGCGTCGTCCGTGTCGGACTCTACAGAAGAGACAATCCAGGGACAAGGAGACAAGAACGAACAAGAGCATGGAGATGATGCAGGGAAGGCGGAAGAGTCCAACACGTCGAAGCAGGATGACGCACGGCCAGACCAAGCCCCTGCTGCCGGAACAGACGACGCTGGAATCAAGAGCGGCCCGGGGGTCGAGGGACAAGAGGTGTCCCAAGCGCCACTGACTCAGACAGGGCAGCAGCCTGACACAGAGGAGGTCCAAAGGGAGGTGGAAGAGAAACCAACACTTGTCCAGAAAGACCAGCCTTCTGGACATAGTTTTATCCCAACTTCCAAATTCGCCAAAGCCATGAACGGCCAGGCCGTCGTGGAGCACATGGGTCCGGACCCACACAAGGTTACATCTGTACCTGGAAGGATTGATGAGGTGGGCCCTGCCCCTGTGGACCCTGCTGCCGAGAGGACACAAGACGGATCAGCCGCATCACCGCCCAAATGGAATCTCCCAATTTCAAAGTACTCTACCCATGATTCCAGCAAGAATCTCGCACCTTCCCCCATCCCAGCCATTGTGACTTCCTCGACCGATTCGCCTGATGGAGACAACCAGGACCTAGCCAATGCAGCAGACACCATGGACGCCGAGAGCGCTTCCAGCGAGAAGCGGTCTAAGAGACCGGAACCCATCAACACAGACTTGGACCTCCCCGAAAAGCAGCCAGTACAGGACGATGAACAAGCCGCGGCCGAGCCACAGTCCGCGACAATCCAGGAGGCCAAGCCAGTCATAGTCGCTTCTCCAGTTGCCTCTCCCGTCACCGCCACTTCGCAAGGTCAGCCCAGCGAGCCACCGACACCACGCATCATGCGGACCGTATCGAGCCCGATCCAGAGCCCACAAAAGCCGACCCCTGGTGCCGCACCCCCGTCTGCGAGATCCGTCTCGCAGGGAGCCGCATTCCACTCGAGGATGAACCAGCAGTCAGCCTCCCACCTGGGGCCCCGGCCGCCTGGCAAGCTCTCGGGTGGACTTGCGTCGCGCATTAAGGCCTTCGAGCAGCTGGCGACCAAGCCTCCCTCACCTGGCTTGCCTGTAGTGTCTGCCAAGGACCGGCCGTCGTCGGCGTTCTTCTCAGTGCGAAAGAACAGCATCAGGGAGGGGGCTCAGTCCCCGGCAGCGCTTGAGCGAGCCAACTCCGTCAGGGGGAGGTCGCCAGGTAACTCGCTGGAGACGTCTCCGGAGGCCATTATCAAGCCTTCGCGGGAACGCTCTGGGTCAGTGGCCAGTCGGTTGTCGGTGTTCGAGGGCGGCAACGCACCAAGGGGACGGCCCGAGTCGATATCGGTGACGGCCAGGATCGTTCGCGATCCCCCGACTTTCTCGAGGTCAACGGAGAGCAACTATGACCCAGAGAGCCCTGTGGAGCTTAGGCAGTCGCCGTTGATAGTCGATCACCGCAGGGGCTCAGTGGCCCCCTCGACCTACTCGACCTACGAGCCGGAACCAGTCCCGGACGCTGCTCCGCCAGTACCCACGCCTCTGGTCCACGCCGGGGAACCCCAGCCACGTAAGTCGCTCCAAGAACGGCGATTGTCCAAAGCTGGGTCTCAGCATACCGGTGATGAGCCTCGGGATGGTCATCGGCCGGGGCAGCGCACGTCCTTGACCATGGCCAGGGACTTCCTCCGGGACTCGATGGTTGGAAAGGACGCTGCAAGCACGCCCCGGCCCTTGTCGATGCACCAGCACCAGCATCACACCTCCCTCATGGGTCGGCTGAGCATCAGCTCGAAGCGCACGTCCTTTGGTCCTGATGCGGCGACGTCGCCGGTGAAGCCTCTATCACCAACCTCGACGGGTGAGTTGAGCGAATCCGGTGATGACAAGAAGTCAAAGGAGGGGAACCGAGCAAGCCGCTTCATGCGACGCCTGTCCAGCTCATTGAGCCCGCGCAAACAGTCGGCTCCAACGATTTCACCCACCCTGGCTGAGGAAAGCGTCGCTGATGTTGAAAAAGCTATATCGCCCAGGGCCATGACAGCACCTTCGCTCCCCACCGCCGCCCCTCTCGCCGCCTCCCTGGGTGATGTTAACGTGCAGTTCCCTGACAATCTCCTGTGGAAGCGCCGGACCGTTGCGCTGGACACGATCGGCTACCTGCTCCTCAACGCCGTGCAGGGCGTCACCTCGATTCGGGAGAAGCAACTTAAGCGGTATCACCTGAGCGAGTTCAAGCCGCCCTACGCGCCCGAGATCGAGTTCCAGGAGCTTCCCAACAGCGTGTGCCTGGATTTCGTTGACGGCTCTAGCCTGCAAATTGCATTCCAGGACCGCGCTGGGCAGCTCAACGGGCTGCACAGTAAGTTCGGCCTTTGTTATGATACAAGTGTGGCAGTCTGCTAATCCACGTGCTTTAGCGCTCCAAGAAAACCACCGGAAGCACATCTCTTCTTCAGCGTCATAGGCGACATGAGCCTCAAAAGATACCCTCTCATCCTGTTCTTGCCGACCCATACATCGCCTCAGCCGAGGAATTCCCTATGTCTAGCCAAGCGAACGACTCTTGTGATCGAAAATATTCTGACGACCCACTATCACCTTTTTAATCCGCTTCATTGACTCTGGCCTCGGTTGGGCGCCAGTTTGATTTAGAAAGCCAGCCTTCTTGAGGAAGTCGCCTTTTTGGAAGCGAGCGAAATGCGGTGATTTTCTATTCCCCCTCAAAAATCCATAGGGAGGTCGGCCCATAACACGGTGTTGAAATTCTTTGATCCCATACCATACCCCAAATATAGTCATTCTGTTGTTGTTTGTTGTTTTACTTTTTCTTGATTTTGTTCCTGCGCTTCTCATTTGTTTCCTGAACCTTCAATGGTCATTCGCCTGGAAAGAAAAAGAACTGGATTGAATCGTCACATCACGGCTGAGCCCCCAAATTCTCCTTTTTGCTTTATAACGGATTTGATACCACAACACCATCATACCCAGCCTACCCTCGCGGGTGAAACTGATTCTTCCTCGCGACGGTCTCAACCGATTTGTCCAAAAATTTTCTTTACTGTGTTTTGAAACCCGCAAAGCGATGCTGAGGGTGTGCTTGATTTGGAGGGTCCGTCGGACCCTGGAGAGGAAGGAAAGTGTGTGCGTGCGAGGATGAGGAAGGACGAGTATCTAGTCGGTGGAAGACGAGGGGAACATAGTCTAGCATCACCATTCACACGAAGCATTCGCATCTCGAAAGAGACGGGTTCGGTGAGGGAACGGGCGGGCGGCACTGGCTTTTCGGGGATGGGTTTTCACACACACATCTTTTTTCCCTTTTCCACCCAGGGGATCCATGTTCTCTCCAGACACACAACCAAAACCAAAACAATCTTGTATATACTTTTTACATTAATATTCCCCCCTGACTCCCCTTGGGTGGAAATTGTGGGGATCGATCGGTCAGCAGCGCCGCCAAGGGGGACGGACGGGCGAGGTTGTCGTGGTCGGGTTTTCCGGGTGGAGGAATTGGGTGATAACGGCAGGCACTCTTTTGTCTGGAGGTGCGGAGTAGCGAGTAATTGAGAGAAGTTAACAGTACACTTTTTGGTTGGGGGTGTGACCGCGGTCGCATAGCCTGCCTGCCTCTTGTGTGGAAATGTGACATGGATTGAGTAGAATGCTCTATTGAGTGTTTGTTTGTGTTGTCTGGAGCCCGTCTCCAATGCTGATGCAGGTGAGATGTTGTATGCTGTCAGTCAAACGGGGGTTTATACTACGAGGTTGTGTTGAACTACGGTTGAGTGTAAGTCGAAGTCGGGTGAGACTAACACAAGAATATACAACAGATGCAACACAAGATACTAAAGAATTTCATTCTTCTATGAAAAGAGAGAAAAGGCTTACCTTGCTTCCACGGTAGCTCTCATATTCTAGAGGGCATGAATAAGTTGCCGGGGACAATTGGACGCACGAAAATGTATGCATGCGACAGGTTGCACTGCAAGCCGCCGACTTCTCAGCGATTGGCTGGCCGGCGGAATGACTCCTCGCCGAGCATCACGCATCACTCTGAAGCGGTCTAAGCCCAATCCCGGCGCAGGAAGCCTCACATAGCTTTATTTATTTATTCATCGGCCTCACACACCTGCTCTCTGAGCTTCTAGGGGGAGAAAGGCCCTCTCTGCCCTCACTAGCCCAATAAACACACAAACACCCTCGCCTTCAGCCAGACTCGCAAAAGAAACGAAAATGGCCACCTCCAACGCCCAAGACACAGCCGCAATAACCAAGCACACAACCTTCGACCCGGCAGCAGCCCAGCGCATCTCCTACCGCGCCGTCCCGCAGCAACAGCCCACGATCGTCGACCCAGACCCAACATGGCCCGCCGCCTTCCGCGCCCTGGAGTCCCGGATCCGCGCCGCGCTGGGCGACACGGCGCTCGAGATCAACCACGTCGGCTCGACCTCGGTGCCGGGGCTGCCGGCGAAACCGTGCATCGACGTGGACATCGTGGTCGCGGACCCGGCGGACGAGGCCCGGTACGTGTCCGCGCTGGTGGGTGAGGGGTGGGAGGACCAGAAGGCGGCGGGCGGCGGTGGTGATGGGGATGGGTCGTCGTCAGGGCGGCTGGGCACGGGCAGGGGCCCCGCGGGTGGCGACCGCGGCGCCGGGCTGCAGTTTATCCTGCGCGAGCCCGACTGGCACGAGCACCGGTTTTTTGTCTGTGATGAGCCTGTTGCTAATGTGCATGTCTTTGGGCGCGGGTGTCCTGAGGCTGTGAGGCACCGCATCTTTAGGGATTGGCTTCGTGAGGTGAGGCGAACTGCTCCTGCGTCCCCCAGGTGATGAGATGGCGGGCCACATGGAGGCTGGATCTCGTGCATTCTATTTTTTTTTTTTTTTGGTAACTCTTACAGGCCAGCGGCGTGCCCGGGAATCCTACTGAGAGCACTGGCTGACCATCTATGCTGACGATCAAAGCACCCCGAGGATCGCGACAGGTACGCCGCGGTCAAGTATGAGGCGGCGGCCGCGACCCGCGAGGCCGGCGAGACCATGCAGGACTACACCGAGAGGAAGGCCTCTGTCATCTGTGACATCCTCGATCGCGCCTTCAGGGCTGAGGGGCTGCTGCAGTGATATGTACGCCCTGGTCTTGTGGGCGATCGATCTTGTAACAGGCAACGGTTGCATCTCAATAGCTCTATGGTCTCTCATATTTTCTTCTGAGGATTGGCTGTGAGATAAAGGCATTGACTCCTACAAGTGAGGGCAGATGGCCTTGGTCCAAGCCCTGATATGGACATGCTGGAGAGCATAGCAGGTGATTCCGATGTGATCAAACTTGAGCCTTCAACTCGACACGTACTACATCGGCGATTTAACTTCTTTTTCCGCTCGATAATGCGGCATAGCTATAACACCCCAAGCTATGACCCCCTCACGGAATTACAATAATAAAGCATCACTTGAACAATTACAGCATTATAGCTTCTTTTTCCTAGACGCCAAGGACACCTATGGATCCCTCACAGTTTACAAATCTCTCATCTATTCGTCTTACAGGATGATACTATCACTACAAACATGATTCTACAGATTGTTTTTCAACAGGTTCTTCCGTAAGGGATCATTCTACTTTAAGGACCTATGTAAAAGTTATCCTATTAAAGGTAATAAGATTAAGTATGTTATATAAGAGGAGCGTAGTAGTACTCCATAGTAGTAGTTATAATAGTTTACTCACCGCTAGTAAAGTAAAGGACCGCTTAACTAGAAGATTAAAATAATTAGTTTATATATAAGTTATTCCTAGTAGTATATAATAGCTTTGTAATTATAGTAGTTTAAGAGGTTATATATTAAGAGGTGATAGGTTAGTATAGTAGAATGTAGTAGGTTAGGAAATAGAAAATTAGGAGGTGGGATATAAGAAGTAAGAGATTTAGAGGTATAAGGTTAGGAGGTATAAGGTTAGGAGTAAGGAGGTTAAGAGGTGGGATGTTATCCTGCAGCAGGTAATTCAATAGCTTAACATTTCATAAGAGGTTATTTTAGAGGGGGTTGTTCTATACAAGGTTACGTAGTAATATATGGTACGTCATTGATCTATAGACTTTACTCTAGCTGGTTTCGTTTCTATTCCGTATACAGCCGTAGCCATACGCAGCGCCTTCAAACAGTCGTAAACGCTCAAGACCTGAGCGTACTTTACTCTAGAGGAGGTCAACCTAGGTACAATTAGACTATATAACCTTATACAATAGGATCATATCTAATCATGCTTTATCTAATAGTCCTCCCTTTTATATGAAAACCATCATGCCACCTAAACTTCATATACGGATAGATTCATTCCGTTGGTAAAATTGCTCTGAGAATGTGACGGTGCTTTACCAAAACACGTCAAGTCAATGGCACCAGTAGCTGGGTGTACTATTGAGACTTTGTGGCAGTGTCCCTAAAGAAGTACGAGTAAGTGTTGAAAAGGCGAGTTCTGGCTGTTCGCGGTTTCGCGGGTGCGAGCAGAGGTATTTGGGCACAGAGTTCTTTTTTCAGCAGACCCAATTTGCCATGTTGCTTTCTTAAGATGGGTCGTGAGTTTCCGGAGCGGGCTCTCCATAAGCCCAATCTCTTTCAATTCGTCATGTTCTCCTAATTTGTGGAAGCAACTGTATTGGTATTGTTCTCTGTCTCGTGTGTCGTGAGGAGAAGTCTTGCTAAGCTATGGGGGGTCGCCCGAAGGGGCTATTAGGTGTGCGTGCTAGCTTCTCGCTCCTGCCGCTGCAACACAATTAGCTGATTTGTTTTATCCATGAAAAGCCTTCCAGTGCCGAACGAGCAATGAGGATGATGCGAATACCACACCTTGGTAGTGGTAACTTACGGGTTTCCAAGCCCATCGCCGGTTCTTCCTAGTCGATGACTGGCGCGCTCTCCCACCCAAGTTAGTCCAGTATGCTCGGCCAAATGGGTCACATCCATTCATCAAAGAGCATGACTGCTCTAGTACACTTGAGCAGCCGTTCTGACGCAGAGGCCACAAGAGCTCCAAATGCTGGCAGAAACGATATGAGATAATGGATGGGAAAAGCGTTGTTTAGTTATTTTTTGTGTGGCCATTACACCCACGCAGGTGAGCATCTGAGTGACACTTGTTGCCCAATGATGCTACTGAATTGATCTCGTGGTAGAAACGTTGATCTATTCTCGCGGCAAATTTGCCAACATAGAGGACATATATTCCGTTCGTGTATGGAGTCACAGGCCACATAGGCGTTTATGAGACAAGACGAGTAAAACTGCCGAGCATCGAGGTGGAAGAACTGTTGAAGCCATCGAGGACATCCGACATAAACCATCGATGTTGTAGACTTCCGGTGTGTAATTTCTTACATCACAACCTCGTTCATCATGAGTCCCTACCAGACAACCTCCCATCAGCTGATATTATATAGAATAACCTCCTCTAGAACAACTTCCCTTGTAGTAAAGTTTGTAGAACAGCCGCATGTTGAATAGCCCCTTTTGGGTAGTCTCCTATAGGCAAGTTCGCAGCAAGACAGCTAGATGTGGAGTAGCTTTGCGAGGTAGACTGGAGTCAGATAACCTGGTGTGAAGTCAGCTACGACAGCTGTTGTGATAATATTCACTGTTCCGATACAGCGTATTCTAAAGGGAGATCATTCAATAATTAAGCCCCTGGCCAGCAGCCGTCACGTCAAAGCTCTTCGGTTACCTGCGCCAGTCCCGGCCATACCTCTTCGCCTAGACAGTTCCGGTCAGAAACCCTGCGCGGTCTCTTCAATACCACATACCAACGCACCATCACAAAGGCATGAACATTTTTGAATTTATTCTTCTCGTCTCATCTCATCTCCACCACCGAGTCGTCGCCAACTCAGCAGCAGCAGCAGTAGTAGTACCAACACCATTCCACCAAATCCGATTACACGCGCACGCTGGCTCACAACTTTTCTCCCTCACCCCATCTCAAAGGCAGGCAGGCAGGCACTACACCATACTCCCCGTCCTCGACCCTCAGCTCACTCACGACCGCGCCTCCTCCAGCTCCAGCTCAAGCTGCCTGATCCTCTCGCTCTGGTCGTTCGACCCGGACACGACCCTCTTCTTGAGGGTCTCCACCTCTCCGGTGAGGTGCGCCATGGCCTCGCCCTGGGCGGAGATCTTCTCCCCCTGCGCCGTGATGATCCGCGTCTGCGCCTCGATGAGGTGCTTGATCTGCTCCAGCGACGCCTCCACGCTGCCCGACCCGGACCCGCCGCCGGACTGCGAGAGCGCCGGTGACGGCTGCGGGCTGCGCGCCGCCGAGAACGCCGGCGTGGTGGCCTTGATAGGCGAGGGCGCCTTGGCCGGCTGCGCTGCTGCTGGCGGCTGGGGCTTGGGCTCCGACCGGACCGGCAGCGCGGCTCTTGATACTGGCTTCTGCACCTCCTCGAAGCTCGACGTCTCGGCGTCGTCCTCCTTGTCGTCCTCGTCGTCCTGGAACTTGGACGCCGCTGCGGCCATGGAGCCCTTCTGCTGGGCAACAGATGGGGGCGCCGCACGCACGGGGGTGGCCTCGGGCTCGGGCTTCGGTGCAGGCTTGGCCGCGGGAGCAGGTGTGGGTGCTGGCGCGGCCGCGGGGGGCTTGTAGTCGGCCGCGACCTCCACGGGGGCGTTGCCCTCGTACTTGCTCTCGAGGTCGATCTTTGGTGGGAGCGCAGTCTTGCCGCCGAGCCACTCGGAGGCGGACATGGCTGGCTTGGATCCCGTACATGGTGGGAAGATGTCGCTCTGGAAGGTCTCGGCGCGACGGGGCACGGTGAAGGAAATGGGCTCGATGTAGAGGTCGTTGACAGTCTTGTAAGCGCGCATGACCTCGTTCTCGTGAAGCTGCCGGGCAGTTAGCAATGCAAATTCCAGCATTGCCGTGTTTGGCTCGACCTACGTTGATACCGCGCTTGGGCATGAAGCCAATGCCTCGTTGTGGGTCTCCCGACTTGTACTCGGAGAGGAACTCGAACTTGTCGTTCTCGTACTCGAAGTATCGAATATTACCGTCGCTGTGTGACCAATCATTAGCAAACCCAAGCTGGATTCTTGTAGAAAGCTGCCAAACTCACCCCTTGCCGGCAAGGTACAGACAGTTGGTGCTGTCATCCCAGAAGGGCATGCAGACACCGGAGATGGAGTCCAGGTTGTTGAAGCCACCGATGGGCTTGTCGCTGCCCGGCTCCCAAAGGGCCAGTTGTCGGTCGCTCATGCGTGAGAAACCCGTAGTCGCGATACGGTTGTGCTCGCCCATCCACACGGCACGGCTGTTCTTGGCGCCCTCGTGGCCGGGCCCGACGTGCGCCGGCTTCTCCTGACGCACATCCCACACGCGCAGCTTCTTGTCCCTGGAGGTCGTGACCATCAGGTTTCCGGATGCGTTCCATGACAGCGACTGGACGATGTCGTTGTGCTTCAGCGCCAGTGGGGACTGGCCGGTGCTGACGTCCCACAGCTTGATGCTGAAGTCGCCGGAGGCAGAGGCGAGGATGTTCTCGGCGGCGGGGTTGAAGAGGACTTGGCCGACCTTCCTGTACGAGTATTAGATGGATCCCGCGCGCCACCACCCACGTTGCACAGCTGTGGCCAGCCTGCGACGTACCTGGAGTGCCCGGCCAGTTTGCTCACTGGCGTCACGTCTGCGGGCTCTTCAGCGTCGGTGAAGAGAGTGAAGTCCTTGGGAACCTCCCATATAAAGATCTTGCCATCGTCGGAGCCGGAAGCGATGATTCGGTCGTTGAAGGGGTGCCAGTCTGTGTCCAACACCACCGCTGTATGCCCGCGAAACAGGGGGACCACGTCGGGGATCTTTCCCCTCTCGCTCAGCGGGATGACCGCGAATGCGCCGCCGCCACCAGACTCCCAATTGACCGAGAGGTAATCCGGGTTGACCTTCACTGTTGTGGGGCGTTAGTAACTGCGAAAGGGCACGTCGAGAAAGGTCGTGGGTGGCTTCTGGGGGGCTCTGAGGGTCCTTGGAAGGCACCGTTTGACTGGATCTTGTTCGAACGAAGGTTTCAAAGGGAAAAGGTGTCTGCTAACCCAGGTTCGTATCCCAAGCATTTCTACTGATGTGAAGGTTGTCGTAACAGAATTCCTTCCGGGTGGGCTTGCCGAAGACGTGTCCTGTTCAAGAGCAGAAGCGCAACAAACGTCAGCCATGAGCTCATCACGAAGTTCCCCCCCACAAGACGGGATGCAGGGAGGCGCTGCGACGCGCGCGGATGGAGCTCTGTCCCGCCCTGCTTGCGCGCGGGCACGCGACCAGGGGGGAGGGGTGGTAAGACAACTCACGATACTTCGACGCGCGCACGAATCGGCCAGACATTGGTGCTGGTGGGGGGGAGTTGGTGGGATGTGGATTCGACAAGTACTCGGCGTCGCGGGGTGGGAAAGCTGCTTGCTGGGTAGGTATGTAGGTAGGTAAGGAGCTATGAAAGATAAGACAAAGGCGAGATCTCTCGAGGAGAAGGGGGGTGGGAAGGCTGAGCAGCAGCAAACTGTATGTACGATGGAGAGGTCCAGGTAACGTAGGTAGGTAGGTAGGTAGTGCGGTCTAGTAAGTAGCAGTCGAGGTAGAGAGAAAGGGGGTCGTCGCCTTTTGGGTATGGGAAACGGTGGCCAGGTCCGGGGTGGTTAGGTACATGTACAAGGTCGGCGGCGCAGACTAATAGCAGCTGCGCGTTTATCTGTCAGTCACTCACCTCTTGTCGTCAGCTTATGTACGTACCGTACAGCCACTATCTCTCTGGCTGTCACAGTACTGCTGGGCACCCACCCCATCCCCCCCCGAAGTGGCCCCCCAGCTTGTTTGCATAAACCGGTGGCCCCTCCATTAGTTTCACCAATGAGGCTGAGAAAAAGCGCGTGCACAAGCCAGAAGGAGAGCCCACCCGCCCACCGACCCACCTGTGGGCTGCGATGGGCTCACTCAGGGGTTGATTTACTCGTCTCCTATGTTGACCTCACTCAACAAATCAAACATCTATGCCGATCACCGTGGTCCAAGTGTGCCCTCACGTCTATTTCATATAGAGTAGAATTACAATGCAATAATCTACGCAGAAGTGCCCCCCCGTGGCGAAAAGAGGCGGGCAGGTGGCTGAATAGGTGAATGGATAGGATATACCTTGGTTTCACCCACCACCAGTGCTGCCCGCCGTAAAACAAGTAGGTCGGGCCGCCTTGGCGCAGATAATCTATTTACAGTCGGCTTCCCTCCTTCTTGGTATTTCCCTTTCATACTCGTCCGTACGCCTCATGAATCAAAATGCAGTCAGTGCCCCGTACAAGAGAACCTGCCTATTCCCCGCCAGGCCAAACTCCGAATTCCCAGACTTGAACGCATCTTTGGCGGTCATGTCGCAGGCCTGCCGCTTGAGCCAATGCCATTACTCATCGCCGTCTTCACTCCGTGCAGCGCTGCTGGCTCCGTTGGTGTTGCTTGCTGAGTTGTTGGTCAGCTTGATCCTTGGCTGCGGCGTGCTGTTCGTCGTCGGCGCAGCTGAGGTGTCCTTCTGCGACGAAGTGTCCTCCAGCTCATTGAGCTCCGGGTGCTCTTGCAGCTGCTTCTGATACTCTTCCAGGAAGTACGCCTGTCATTATGTCAGTCAAGCGGCCCTGTAAAACCACATATTGCATTCTAGGACAACACTTACTTCAATCGTCGTGGCGTCCGTGTGGATCAGGCTGCCGTCGTCATTGAACAGCCTACAGTTGCTACACATGAGCTCGACATCCTTGCGGAAATCGCCTAGGCTCTTGTACTCCTCCTTCTTGATCTTCTTCTCAATCTGCGTCATGGCAATTGGGTTCTGAATGATGACGTAGTAGTCCGCCCAGTCCCTCTTGGGAGGAAGCTTGATGAAAGGACCGATGATCAGACGCTTTGGTGGCCCGTCGTCCTCGTCGTCCTTATCGTCCTCATCAGGCTCAGGGTCTGGGTCGTCGACCTCGAGTTTCATCAGGCTGTCGTAGAGATGGCGCAGGCTTCGCTGCAATACTTGCCGTTGCTGGGGGTTGACCTTGGCGTCTGCGCCGTTGACAGCACCCAGTGACTTTGGCCGCCCCTGAGGACCGCGTCGCTTCTTGGCTGGTGGCGGCTCATCCTCGCCATCCTCAGCCTTCCGTTTCTCATTTTTGCCGCCGGGCTTGCGGCCTCGCTTCTTGACTGGCGTCTCCACTTCTGGTTCAGGCTCTTCGGAACTGGCGCGACTAGCTGCCGGGGATCCCTCGGAGCCGTTGACACCTGACAGCCGCTTGAGGCGGTTGGCCTCACGACGTTCCTTGCGAGCCTGTTTCCTGGCTGCGGCAGCCTCAGGGCTGTCCTCATCATCATCAACAGCCAGGAGCCACTGCTCCTCGGTCAACCCATCATCGTATCGAACCTTGGTCCTCTCACGAGCACCACGGCCGAGCGAGATCTCCGTCTCCTCTGGAGCATCCGGGTTGTCTTCGTTGAGATAAATGTCTGGCAGCTCAGATTCTGTCATGAGACGAGGCATTGCCTTGCAACCCGGTGCAGTGCCGTAGAGGGCATCCTTCGACCTGACTTCATCGAGCTGTTGGAACCTCACGAGTTCGTCATCACTCCGAGCAAGAATCATGTTCAACTCTTCATCGTCCATCTCCTCTTGTTCACCGCTTTCGGCCAAGTCGGCAGATTCGAGCAGTGTCCGGAGCATCGCGTCACGATCTGTCTCAGAGGACTTGTTATCGAAACGACCAGCCTGGATGACTTTGCCATCCATGTCGAGCTTGAACCTCGCCCGCTCCAGAATCTTCTCCTCCACTGAACTAGAGCTGATGAGACGAAGAATGCGAACCTCGTTCTTCTGCCCGATACGATGAGCACGATCCTGGGCCTGCAAATCCTGATGAGGGTTCCAATCAGAATCGTAAATAATGACGGTATCTGCCGTTTGGAGGTTGAGACCCAGACCACCTGCACGGGTCGAAAGCAAGAACATGAAGTAAGGGGAGTCGGGCCGGTTGAACTCGTGGAGCAGCTCGGATCGCTCGTCTGACTTGGTCGTACCGTCCAGGCGAAGGTACGTGATGCCACGCAGACGGAGGAAATCCTCCATGATGTCCATGATTGCCGTCATTTGGAAGAACATCAGTACACGATGCCCCGTGGCCTGATATTTCGGCAGAATACGGTCCAGGAGCTCGAATTTTCCAGCAGTACGCCACAAAAGATCGTTGCTGACGCTGGCAGGGTTCATCTGGTTCTCGACCTCGTCGAAGACAAAAGGATGGTTGCAAAGCTTTCGGAGCTGCATGATCATGTTGCTGAGACCCTTCGCAGAGCTCTTGCCACCCTTACCGTCGCTCACGGCAATCTTATTGTGAGTGACCATTTGCTTGTAGAGGCGGGACTGCAATGCCGAGAATCTGCACTTGATGACCTTTTCGGTCTTGTCGGGCAAGTCTTTCTCGACGTCCTTCTTCAGACGACGAAGCAAGAACGGACGGAGAACCTTGTGCAGACGACGAATGACGAGAATTTGCTCTTCTTCCGTCAGCTCCATCTTGTCCTGTCCTCCGGTATTTGCAAAGGGGGTATTGAACCACTCGTCGAAGGTCTTGGCGGACTTGAAAATATTGGGCAGCGTGAAGTTGAGCATGGCCCACAGTTCAGACAGGTTGTTCTGCAAGGGGGTACCAGTTAGGATGAGACGGAATCGGGTCGAGTAGTACTGCTGGATGGTGGCGCTCAATTTCGAGTTGGAGTTCTTCATGCGGTGACCTTCGTCGATAATCATGTGGAACCACTTGATCTTGCTTAGGATGTTGCGGTCCTTGATAATGTACTCGTACGTGGTGAGCAGGACCTGGAATCTGCCCTGCCGAATCTTGTCCTGCTGCACCTTACGGGTGTTCGGCGGGCCCTTGTACACGACCTTGGCGACCGAAGGGGCCCACTTGTCGAATTCGAGGTTCCAGTTTGTCAGCGTGCTGAGAGGAACGATGACAAGGTATGGGCCCATCTGCTGCTTCCTCTCAATGAGGTAGGTGATCAGACTGATCGTCTGGATGGTCTTGCCCAGACCCATTTCGTCGGCGAGGATACCGTTGAGATTATTGTTGTAGAGCGAGATCATCCACTGGAGACCCTTGATCTGGTACTCCTTCAGCTTGCCGCCGACGAGGATATCTGCCTGCTCCGTCACCTCCTCCTTGATGCGATGGGCAACAGCGTAGTAGTCGATCTTGCGGCCACCAGTGTCCTCGTCTTCCTCATCCTCCTCCTCGCTCTCTTCCTCCTGGACGACGTCGCCACCGTAGCGTTCTGCTGCAGCTCGCTGCTGGGCCTTAACCGAAGAGGCGAGCTGATGCAAGAAGCCATCGGTCTGGCGCAGAAGATGCGTAATACGCGTGTCCTTGGCCTGGTCGAGAAGCTTGAGGTAGGCCTCTTCGTCGTTGGCCTTGAGGGCTTGCAGACGCTGCTTGGCATTTCGCTCGATACGCTTCTGCTCTTCCTTCTCAATGTTAAAGTGATGGTTGTACATCAGTTTGCCCATCTTGTGCATCCTGTTCTGCTGGCTCTGAGCCGTTACTTGAATCTCATTTCGGTGGTTGAAAACGGCATGCAGGTAGTCAATGTGCTTCTTCTTCTCGCGGTTCTCCCTAGCATCCCGCTGCTGCTTCTCGAGCTTCTCTGTGATGCGTGCCTCCCGCACGTTCTGCTTCTTTAGGCGTCGGTACATACTGCGGTTCGTAGTCATGGCAAGATTGTCATAGCACATCATTTGTCGACCAATCCGATCGCGCAGCGCCCTCTGCTTTGAGTAAAGGGCGATTGACTTCATTTCGATGATTGCCTTGCGTCTCAGCGTATCATCAACGGCAAGTGTGTCTTTTGACGTGTCCCAATGCGCCAGGTTGCCCGGCTGGCTCTTCAGCTCGTTATATCGAGTGCTCATCCTGTTGAATACAATCTTCTCACGGTCTGCCCTTAATTGATCAAAATCGATACCATGAGGGAACAGGCCAGGG
The DNA here is from genome assembly GCA_000800745.1 of Diaporthe longicolla. NCBI lineage: Eukaryota > Fungi > Ascomycota > Sordariomycetes > Diaporthales > Diaporthaceae > Diaporthe > Diaporthe longicolla. Next base: position 47,146 of record JUJX01000072.1, read on the forward strand.
ATGAACAGCCGGTTGTCGTGCCGCGCGTGTTCAAAGAGGCGAACGGTCTTGTTCAGCATCTTCTCGGGGAGTTTTAGACTCTTAAATTTGGGCTCCTTTGGAGTTGCATCGGCAGCCTCCTCGGGCTGCTGAGAGGCTTCAACACCATTGGGCCCAGCTTTGCTCGGAGTTTCTGACCTGGGACCCTGAGAGACAGGCGTGGCGGAAGACTGCTGAACAACGGCTGCCGGCCTCCGCTGCCGAGACTGAAAGATTGACTGCTGCAGGTTGACGGGCACGCCGAAGTTCTTGGACAGCATCTTAAACGCCTGAATTTGTTGCCTCAACAGGTTCAGATGAGCCGGAGTGAACTGTCCAGGGGGTTGGCCAACGGGGGATGCGGCAACCGCAGCTTGGCCGTCGCCGGAGGCGGATGGTAGAGCGGAAGCACCGAGGTTCGATCCGGGCGCCTGGGACGTCTGCACACCAGGCTGCCCATTGTGTTGTCCGGCCGGGCCGCCCCCTACACCTCCGTTGGTAGCCGCAGCCTGCTGCTGCTGTTGCTGCTGTTGCGCCTGTTGTTGTTTCTGCTGCATCTGCGCCTGCTGCTTCCTAAGCTGCTGTTGTTGCTGCAGTGCCATCAGAAATTGCTGGGTCTTGATGAGCTCTGGGTCGTTTGCAGGAGTGTTGTTCGCCTTCAGTTGCTTAAACCGCTGTGCATTGGGTCAATAAAGAATGTCATCTAACAATGCGCCAAAGGGGGCCCCATGTCATGGGCAAACATACGTCGTACATATCCTTGACCTGTTGCTGCGTCAAGTTAGCCGGGAGGCTGGAACCCGGGAAATGCCCCGGGGCCGCCGCAGGCTGCACGGAAGCCATGATTCCGGGTCAGAGAGGGTCGGTCTCAAAGTATTGAGAAAGATGTCTTGCCACGAGGACCAAGTATTATGTTGAGTGCATATCTGTCAAGCAACGCGCTAGGTCTGACAAAAGATTTTAACACGAGCACGGCGAGGTGAACGAAAGACCAAGAAGTGTAGCTGATAGAATCAGAAATAAGCCGGGGCGCGTCGAGACGGGGGCCGACGAGCGTGTCTGGGTTGTGCAGTCTCGAGCTGGAGGGGCCAGAAAGGCGCGGGTGCAGTCGAGGCTGGGATGCACAAAAGGGCCGTGTCGCGTTGACAAAGGTGGCCGTATAGCGTAAGCGGGGCTCGGGGTTGCTTGTGGGCGGTCTTTTGGGGCAGGTTTGCTTTGCGATGCGATGCGACCGAGCAGTGAATGACGGAAATGCTTGGTGCGCGCGGTTGCGGATGCGGATGCGGATGCGGTGGGGTGGGATGCGCAGCAGCAAGGGCAGAAGGGAAAAAGGCTGGCAGGCGAAATGAAAAAATGGCAGAAGCTGGCCAAGTCGGGGGTGATTTGGCGAGAGGCTGCACGAAAGGCGCGGCAAAATCGCGTGCAAACAAGTTTGCTTGGTAGTTTTCGATGGTTGTCGATGGTTGCGGGCGGTTTTGCGATGCGTCGCGCTTCGCCTTTGGATGGAGTGGGTGGGAGTGCTTGGTGATTGAGAATGGGTTTGACCACAAGGCACGTCGCGGGCGCTGGCTGCTGGCAAGGTTCGTAGGCGGGTGCAGATTTCTGGAGGCCTGAGGCAGCAACAAAAGACCCACCGGGCTGCACGGGCCTTGCGCTAGGGAGAGATGCAACCAATCGCAGCCGGGCACGGAGAAGCTAACCACTACTGGGCACTCTGTCCAGGCTGTTCGGGGACTTACACCAAGTACCCAAGTACCTCAAGTCCAGCCCCTGCATTTGCTTACGCCACCACTCGAACTCGACCCATGCAGTCGCGTCCGAGTCGGCACTGCAAAGCAAGGCAGGCCAGCAGCCATATTTACCCGCGATGGACATAGCTTTACACAAGAGACTAGAACAAGACAGGGGTTTACATCTGTGGGGAAATTACTGCTGCTCATTGCTGCATGTAGTCGCAGTGTGGATAGAGATACGGGCAGCTATCCCATGCTATCGCTTCACCTTCTTCTTATCAGGACCCTCCTCTTCCTCGTCACTGATGTCTGCATACTGAGTGACGGGCTGTGTCTCCTTCCATGCATTTGTAAACAGCGGGTCCTTCTTAGCAACATCCGCATACTTGAGAAGTGCCTCCCTGGGATCCTCGTGCAGCATCTTGCTGAGCGGGATGTTCTCCTCGATGTGTTTCTCGTCCGGCTGGCTGCGCATGAACGGCGTGATCTGCTGCACCTGCGGACGGCGCGGGTCGAGTGACTTGCCCGTGCCCGTAACTCCGGCCTTGCGGTGCTGTGCTGACAGCGCCCCCGGCGTGATGATGCTGTCGCCCGACAGCCCAAGCGTCTGGTCCATCGTAAATGCCGGGTTGTCATCGACGTGCCGTTTCTTCGGGGCCTTGCTCATCACGTCTACTGCGCCGCGCTGGGACATCGACGGGTTGTAGAGGACATGTGTCTCTGCGTTCGCCGAGCCCGTGATGATTTGATTCAGCTTCGCGTGCCATTCCGTCACAATCAACGGCACGCCCGGCGTGATCGGCGTGACATGTTCTGGTTTGAGGTTGCCGGGGTTTAGGATATGAAGGTGGCCAGTCGCAGATCCAGTGATAATCGCCGTTGAGTTGGGCGAATATTTGATGTTGGTCATGGCGAACCTGTCCGACGTAGAGGGGTGCTCAACCGACACCAGAGGCTGCTTGAACTTGCGAGTATCCCAAAGCTTGATCAGACCGTCGCCGCCCCTGGTCACGACCATCCGGCCGTCTGAACTGATGTCCACACCACCGGTCCAGGTGTCTGGCTTGTGGGCGTCTCGAATCTCCGCAGCTGGTCTCGTGAATGGACCGTTACCACTGTACATCACCAGTGTTCCATCCAGAGCAGCTGCAACCAGGGTGTTGCTCCCGCCCTGGGCCGGCGCACCCCATGCCACCGCGGTCATCCTCGTCCGACCCGCAGAGCCAGCTGCCTTGGACTTGAAGACGATAACTTCCTTCTGACTGCGCTTGTTGTTGATGTCCCATATTCGCAGGGTGCTGTCCGTGCCGGCCGTGACGCACAGGTTCCTGTCGGTCGGGTGCCACGTGCCTGTTGTGATCTCGGAGACGTGACCTTTTGTATGGTGCATATCCCTCAGATACATGTCTCCCTTGACAAATTCCGTCAGGATGTCTCCGTCCCTCGACAAGATCTTGGCTTGTGGGTGTGACGAGATGCACAGGAGGGCCCCGCCGCCGCCGCCGAGTGGGTTGAACTTGACGAGGTTCAATGGGTAGGATTCTGCTGCCGTGGTGGCACTCTTCGTCTCCCATGGGTCAATGCTTCGGAAGGCGCGCAGGGTGGTCGGCGTCATCGAGGCAAAATCGTGGAGCTTGACGGTGCCGTCCAGAGAGCCGGTGGCTAATCTGGACCCCGATGGATCGACAGAAACACTGGTGACGGTCCGATCGTGGGTCTTGAGGACGAGCTCGTGGGAGACGGGGAATTCATCTTCGTCGTCGTCGCTTGACGAGTTGTCCGAGTCCTCGTCGTCATCGCTGTCGCCATCAGAATCAGATTTCGAGCCTCCTTTGGATCCTTCGTCTTTCACCTGTGGTTGGTCCTTTGGTTTTTCTGCGGTCCTCCTGCTGCGGTCTATCTGCGCGGCAATGTCTGCATCTTTGGACTTCTTCCCGAATGAGGTCGGGAGAAAAGCCCGCATCGGGTCATCGGGCGCCAGATCCGGCGCCTCGATGTCGACATCCTCGCTGTCGCTCATTGTTGCCTCGCAGCTGTGGCGGTGGGCCGCAGTTCGAGCCGCAATGAAAGAAAGCCTGACTTCGATGGCCGGGGAGCGAGTTCGTTGGGTTTCGTGGATGGTAGAAGATCTAGATGAAAGACGTGGAGCGGGAATCTGGCGTGTGACGATCAAGATCAAATGCGTCGGCAGGCATTGCTAGAATGCTTATTAGACAGACAAGTCTCCGTCGTACCTGGTCATGTAAATAATCTTCAATCGCTACCTCACTGTAGCCTCCCCCCGGTCCTTGCAGGGAGCTCTACGACCCGCCAAAGCTGCCCCGCGAATGACGTCCACCCGTTATCAAATCGCTCCCTCACGTTCCCTCCCAGCACTATGGTCCCCAACTCACCCCAAGCCTCACACACCACCACGACCCTATTCTTCTTGCTCATACTCATCGCCTTCTTCCCGGGGATATTCCACTACCTCTGGACACTCCCGCTCGCACTCATTTATAACAACGGCGGCATCGACCCGGCAGCAGACATCAGGATGGGTTCTTGGTTCCAGAAGCAGTTCACGCTCCCCAGCAAGTCGCGGGGCTCATACCTGATCACGGACCATGTCGTCAGCTCGCTGCCAGAGCTGAAGCAGTACAAGGTCGGCCTGCTGCACCTGTTCATCCAGCACACGAGCTGCGCGCTCAGCTTGAACGAGAACTGGGACGACGACGTCCGCGCAGACATGAGCGATGCCCTGGACCGGATAGCACCCGAGGAGGGTCCCAAGGGGGAGGAGCTTTACCGCCATTCAGCTGAGGGCGCCGATGATATGCCGGCTCATATCAAGTCTGCACTAGTCGGCGCATCGGTCACGATACCAATTCGAGATGGAAAGCTGGCCACAGGCACATGGCAAGGAATTTGTACGACCTGCCCCTTTCCCCATTAATGTTCGAGAAAATGCTGACCACATTTCTTCAGGGTATCTTGAATTCCGGGCAATGAAGCACCAGAGACGTGTTGTTGCAACTATTCAGGGAGAGAAGGCATAGACGCCAAAGCACTCTGCACGCATTTCTACGGGGTCAACCATTTATTTGAAATTGCTTCCCGGAGCGAGCATCCATTTGGCAGAACAATGTGATTGTCGTTGTTACCCACAGACCACAGCTAAATTTGGCATGAGTGGTCTTTCCCTATGCAATGCCCCACTCAAGACCGACCTTTCGCCTCTTCAAAGCGTGAGTAATAAAAGCTTGCGGTCAACAGGTGGGCGCCCACTTGGGTATCATTAATATCATCGCCAAGTGCATATGCCTGCTGCGATATTCTTCGGCCTGAACCGACACAAACGACTCCGATACGCCTCGATTCTCTCTTCAGCAGCCCAAACTGCATGCTGTGAGTTGCTCTTTGTGAACATGATGGCTCCACGCGTCCGAGTAGCTGGTTCTCCTGCTCTAATGTCTTGTGGCTGCTGCTGTGTTGAGCCTCGTCCTGAAGCTTCCGAATTATCCTGGATAAGATCCAATTCCTATTCCGGCATGTCTTCTTGATTCATGTTTACGTCGTCGCCGCCAGCCAGAACTATAGTCTTGGGCCGATATCCCTCGGGCGCCTGGCCACCAGGGGTCTGGGCGACGACCTTGTTGTTCTCGTCGACGAACTCGAAGTTGTAGCGGCTGAGCAGGTGGGGTATGGCGGAGAGCTGAGGACCGTAGCGGGCAGTGTTGTCGTAGAGCTCGAAGAGGGGCACAGCCAGAAGCTTCATATTCTTCGGCACACTAAGCACCTCTGTGACGCGGAGAGAGGTAAGTCAGTCAGTCAACGGCCTGAACTCGGGTGGTCGTGGCGCAACTTACTCTGCTGTGGAAGTTGAATAAAGTAAAGCTTCTTGCACTCCTTGGGCCGGGTGACATGGGCGGGGACGAAAGGGTACATGAACGTTTCGAAGTTGGGGCGCCACCACTGGGCGAGGGTGTCGCCAATGTGCCACTCGCTCGGCGTCTCCTCCGCTGCCAGGCTGCCCGTGGGCGCCAGGCGCGCATCTAGCTTCTTCTTGAAGCCCTCGATCTCGTCGTCTTCTGGGCCCAGATAGTCTCCAGGAAGCTTGAAGAACGCATTCGCGATCTGGAGCATGAGGATGTGCGGGTGGTTGTGCTCGTGGCAGACGAGGATGCCCTCGCAGGTGCGGCGCATGCCATGCTCGTTGTAATGCTCCTCGAGGCGCTTAAGTCGCGCGACCACACTTGGATCCTCCTCGGGTTGGGAGTCCTTGACGCCGAATGTGTAGTTGGACAGAGGGTATAGTCGGATGGTCTGCGGTTGGTTCGCTTCGAAGGGGAGAGGGATCCTGGGTGGCTGCGACGAGCGCATCTCGCCGGGCGCTATCGTCGACATGCTGGCGGTCGATGGGTGAGTTGGTCCTGTGATAGACAGACGCCTTGGCTTGGACCTTGAGGGGCCAATGTGGTCAGTGGTAAACTTGTCACAAAACGTCCGTGTGATCAGTAGCGGTGAGAAGGGGTTGAGTGTCTTGTTTGGAGGGAATTTAGAGTCAGAACTGTCGTCGTCTGAGTGGCAGAAGCTCCAGCCTCAACCTGAAGCTCTAGGGAAGTCGGGATACTGCCACGGCTTGATTGGAGCTGGCCGCCGAAAGGGGGAGGGCGGTGAAACCTTCCCCGGTCTGCACTGCTGCGTGGGCCCACTACTATGTACCGGCTCCCTGCTCCGCATCCCCTAGCCTTGAGCCTGTCCCTGAGTGCCCAGGTGTGTGTGTACTTTGGTACTTTCTCGGGTTCAACATGGCCCCACAAGGATGATGTTGCGAACGACTTGTGTTACAACAGTATTCCTCGACCGCAAGTTGCTCTTTGTTCACAATCGCCACACCAAATGCGAGTATGTGACACTAAGTCTCACATCCAAGCAAGGGTATCCCCAGAGCCTGGATAGAATATCTCTGTTGGACCGGAATGTTCCCGGCACGACCGATATCTCCAGCGAGGTCACTGCGAAGTCGTTAGCTGCATTTAACCGGCGGCCGCAGACGTTTATGACGACGATGAAGCAGAACTCGAATTGGTGCGTGTCGTCCGATCACGGCCAGACTTGATGGCCTCGTGACACCGGGGAGCCTCCCGGCGGTGTTGTAAGCTCGGCGTACGAGAAGAAGCATCGTGAAGGAGCTGCATCCGATTGAGCAGGACAAAATGCAGTTTCGCCCGGGACGAGGCTTACATCCCAAGACCCCATGTTCCGGGTCGGCCACCCGTGAAGACATGCCTCCCGCATTGTCGTTGAGTTCATCCAATAACATCACCCTGGATAAATCAATGGTGTGTCTCTGGGCCGAGTGGCCCCACATACGTACGCCTTTCGACTTGCAACTGCCAGAGATCATGTCCATGGTCGGCTGCATGCCCACGCGGTGGCACTGCTTTAGCTTCCGCTGGGTTATGCACGACTATATACATTGCGCTTGAGGGCTGGTTTTTGAATACTACGCCACGCCCGCTACCGAATATTCAACGAGTCTTTGTATTCATTGATACATTTCTATTCCCAAAGATTATCTTCCTCTTATCAGAATATCAGAGACATCGCGGGCTCACTTATACACAATGGGTGTTCCAGTTCTTACCGCAGAAGAGAAAGAACACTTTCTCAACAATGGCTGGCTCAAGTAATCTACGGCCCTCATCATCGTTCCGTTTCTACCCAAGAGACAATAACTGACAGTAACCCGCCCAGAATCCCGAAGGCCTTCAGCAAAGAACAAGCAGCAGACGTGACCAAAGACGTCTGGACACGCCTGGGCATGGACCCCAACGATAAGTCCACATGGCACCGGGTCTGGACCAACATGCCGCACCACAACACCTTCGACGCCGGGGACTTCGCTCCCCGCGCCTGGGCCGCCATATCCGAGCTCTGCGGCGGCGAGGACCGCATCGACCCGGCCTTCCGGCAGTGGCGCGACAGCCTGATCGTGAACCTGGGCTCCGCCGAGCGGGAAGGAAAACCCGACCCGCCCCGCGAGCTGCCCCGGTGGCACGTCGACGGCGACTTCTTCGTGCACTACCTGGACAGCCCCGAGCAGGGGCTGCTTGTGGTCCCGCTTTTCACCGACGTGCCCCCCTCGGGCGGCGGGACCATGATCTACCCGCCGGGGATGCGCGCCGTCGCCCGCCACCTGCACGACCACCCGGAGGGCGTGTCGCCGCTGATGGTGCCGAGGGGCGACCCGGGGTTCAAGATCGACTTCCGGCGCGAGGGGGACCTGGCGTGGTACAGCAACGTGGCCAGGCGTGCCGAGGACGACGGGGACTTTGTCGAGGTGTGCGGGGAGGCGGGCGACGTGTACCTGCTGCACCCGCTGATGATGCACGCGAGCACGAGCAATTCCCTGCGCCACGTGCGCATCATCACGAACCCGCCCATCGCGCTGCGGGAGCCGTTCCGGTTCCACAGGGACGACGGGAGCGAGTACAGCCTCGTCGAGAGGACGACGCTGAGGATGCTGGGCAAGGAAGGGGAGGGGCTCAAGGGTTGGAAGATCACGCAGCCCCGGGAGGGCATCGTCCCGGAGAGGCTGCGCATCCAGGAGAAGTGGAAGGAGGAGGAGCTCAAGAGGCTCGAGGAGCAGAGGAGGTCGGAGGAGCAGCGCGGGCTGGCTGCTGCTTCGGCCTGAGGAAGTTTTTACTGGATCGTGCGACGAGACACAGGACGAGGTCCGGTTGCAGACATGCAGGGGCATTTTTGACATGTCACTCGCACAAGATGGCGCTAGATTGTACTCTTTTCGTCAAAATTTGATTATTAAAGCATGCTTGCTATATCCCTACCCTCCTTTGATGCCTCGATTGACCTGTAAATGCGGAGGCCGTGACTGTTGGCCTGTTGCAAGACACTATCCGTGTCGGGAAAATGAAAAAGACGAAACGCAATGAGATGGCGAAAGCAGAGAAAAGGTATACATAAGAGGACAATATGGGAAGAAAAAAGAGTAAACAACCGCGCCCAGAAGGGTATCTTCCCTCCCTCTGCCGTGCCCTGTACATGCCCTGGTTTTTTGGTGGTTCCTGAACGCCGAAATGCATATGTCCAAATGACTCTAACAAGAATGAGGACGGCGCGCTTTTCTTTGCCGAAAGGGAACTGCGACAGCAACAAAATCTGCTGTGCTGGTGCTTCTGGGAGATGAATTCCATGATGGAAATGAATATGAAAGGAACACTGCTGGTAAGGCAAATAGGTTGGGAGGCAGGAATTGGTCCATGCATCTGGTGCTCCGACCTCCCATACCCGAGCCATGACATGCCTTATGAGTCCATCGACCACTCCTTACTCAGACCGCTCTTGAGCCTCGACTCGCTCCGTCTCTGCGATGACCTGGAAGATCTTCTGGTGCTAGCCCCTCTCAGCTCAGACACCCGTCTGGAAACGGTTCCTTGTGGCGAGGATGGATCTTCCTCGGGCTCCTCGCCTCCAGAGTCTGGATTGGCTCTCTGGGGAGGCCTGGTCAATTCGAGATCCTCCGAAGAAGGTCGACTACGGTTGGCAGGTCGGAAACCGACCGTCGCCGATGGTGCAGAGCCGTATGCGCCTCGCTGCTCCCTCTTCTGGCGTTTAGCCGAGCTTCCGGAGCCCTCCTCCTTGTCAGCTGTCCCGCGGTTCTTGCTGCTGGTTTGAGGGGTTGGTGGGCGTGTTGCTGGACCCCAAGATGGCTTTCTCTGTGAACCCTGAGCTGGTCCTGATTGAGTCGTCTCTTGCTTTTGGGGGCCTTGCCCTGTAGCCCCATTCGTTGCAGGACCTTTAATTGGGGGACTATTAATCGTAAAAACCTGCCATGGCTTCGTAGACTTCGATTCTGTGGGCGTGTTCGTGGGTACTGATTTTGAGGGCGCCGGCATTATTGGCACGAAAGGAGAGCGGCTCGGCCGAGCCGACATTTCTGGCTGTGCCCTTTGCTGGCCGGAAGAAGAACCCTACTTCTTCTCTTCCCGCGCCGGCGAAGGGTCAACCGCCGAGTCCGTCGAGTTCTTACCACGCGACTTCCTGCTCCCCGTGGTATGCGTCCACCCCCTGATCTGCGTGGGGCCGTGGGATGGCGGTGGTGCGGTGGCAGAGTAGTCCCTGATGCCTTCATAGGGGTTGTACATCAGGGTACGCAGCTCTGTCCCGTTACTGTCCCATGTCTCGGCCTGCCGGGGTGCGGGCTTGATCTCGCGGTACTGCTTGTTGTTGCTGTTGTTATTGTTATTGCGGGTGGATGATATGCTGCCGCTTCGTCTTCCTGGGGAGGTCGAGACTGCCGTGTGGGTGTTGTGGTACGGAGGAGGACTCTGTAGAGCCTGGCCCTGTTGGCCGGGGCCTTGATCGTACTGCACTTGATGCTGGGCGCCCATGGCTGCCCCCGGTGGATATGTAACTTGTGCCGCGGGATAAGGCGCAGGTTGCTGATGACCCGGTTGTGCCGCTGGCTGCGCCATATAACCTGGTCGGGCGCCTGATTCTGTAGACATCAATGGGTGGTCCGGTCCATATCCATTAGGAGGGTATGCCTGATCTGCATATGCCTGGTGGTGAGGTGGGGGCGGATAATGCGTTCCTTGGTCGTTGGGGTTCATCGTGTTGTGCGGGCCAGGCTGAGGCGCTGGGGTTATTGGGTGCATGAGCTGACCCGACCCCGACCCACGGTGTAGTGGTCGCAGCGGTGGCAATGGCTGTGTCTCCGCCCCAGCTGGGTTGCTGAATGGTGTTCGTCCGGGTGAGCCCTCCGTGCCTGCAGCTGGTCTTGGAGCAGGGGCTAATTGTGGCCCAGGGTACTGCGTCATGTGAGGAGGCTCAGGATGATCCGTAGCTTGAGGCGGCCCCTGCGGCGTCGGGGTGGATGGGGAGTTGAGCGCAGTCTGAAAGAAGCTTGGTTGCGACGGCTGTTTTGGCTGTGCTTGCTGTGGTTTCTGATGCTGGAGAGGTTTTGGCCCTTCACCATCCTCGAACAGCTGGGGGTCCAGGAGTGCATCATCAGTATTCGGTACTGGAACATACCGCTCGTCGGACGCATGGGGCAACTGTCGTGCCATAGGTGGCTGTTCGTAAGGCATATCCCCCTCTCGGTATCCGTATGACTCTGGATGGTCTGGCGGAGGATGCTGTCCTTGGTGAACAGGTGCTGATTGAGGAGGCTGCATCGGTGGCATTGCGTGCTGCCGCTCGTGTCCTCGATAGGTGAAGTGCTCGGGCGGCGCCAAGGGGGACTGTGGCACTTGCTGGTCGTGGTAGTTCTGATGAGGCTGCGCGGTATATGTCCGGTCCCCGCCCATGAAGTGCTCTGGCATAGCCAGCTGGTGGCCGGATTGCTGAGGGTCAGGGTAGTCAGGAGGCTCCATCGCCTCGTCCGCTTGCACAAGTTCTTGTGGATCCCGTAGCTGCTTAGGGCGGACTGGCTCGGGCATCTGGATGGGAATTTGCGGCGGCTCCTCGACATGGGAGCTTGGTACAGGCTCGCCGCGAGGCTCAAGCGCATCTCTAACGGCGATCTCTGCCAGAAGTCTCATGGCCGAGTTGTCTTCGACAGGCGGGGTTGAAGCTGTAGCAGGAGGTAAGTTGGAATTTCCAAATATGTCCCTGACCGCGTCGTAGGGCCTTGACATTGTCGAAGGTCGTGACAGGGCAGGCGAGACAGTCTGCGCTTCCCGTATGCTTTGAGCCTCTTGCGCGTCCCGAGACTCCACGGCAGAGCTAGCCCTGACGAGCAAGTCGATGTTCTGAGCACCTAACTGCTGGTCTTGCTCATCTTGAGCCTCATCTTCTTCTTGCTCCAATTTGATCCGGATGTCTTCGCGTTCATTCAACAGCCTTTCTGTCTCTGGGTCGTAGAGATCGTCTTCTGTCAGGTCTTCCTGGTCCATGAACTGGCTCAACATGCTCTTGAGCGTCTTCTTGACATAAGCACCCTCAGCCTTGGCCTTTGATATTGAACGAGAGGTGTGGATGATCTTGCCATCAGGTGGTACAAATACTGTAGGTTTCCAGCCGGATTGATACGGCCTGGGCGGTTCTGATTCGTTGACAGAGTTTTCCATAAACAGGGCGTATTTAGGATGCAACTTGTGCTTGGCGATCAAATCCTGATCAAGGTCGCCGTCGGCGTACTGTGTCGCGTCATATGTCCAAAGTGTGCGGTCAAAGAACATGGCGTTAGAGTTTGGCTGCCCCAGAAACTTCTTGCGCTTGGCCTTGGTGGCGCCACGACTTTTGTCGTTGGTGGAGTCGCGGAAGCCGATCTCGTGAGGCTCATATTCAAACAGCGGTGGAAGCATGATGCGGTTGTTAGGCATATCACCAGCCCTGGCTCTCTTATTGATGAGCCTTGCGCCATACTCATCGGGTTCTGCTGCACCATTGGGAAGCGGAGGCATAGTCTCATCCTCGCCAGCATCGGACTCCTCGGCCTCGGCCGATGGTGAACGTGCAGGGATCACCTTCCGCTTCCTGCCACGGGTCGCCGTCGTCGGCTCATTTGGTGGTGATTGGTTGTCGTCATTGTCGTCAACAGGTGACGGCGAAGGAGGCTGGCTAGCAGGCTCATCAGGTGCGACTGCAGAGAGAAGGCCACCAATGTGGCGAGGGAGATCCGCGCCAGCCTTGTTGTCCAAGGAGCTCACCGGCCGCTTGGGTGTGGGCTGGCCCTCGAGAAGATCTGGGCCCTTGCGCTTGATGGGAGTGCGCGCAGCTTTAGACTTGCTTGCCTCCGAGGCCAGCTCTGGATGGAGGTGAGGATATGGGACTTCTACTCCCTTGAAGATCTTCCGGTAGATGCCTTGCTCGGCAGCCTCTTCTGTGGTGATGGACTTGTAGTTCCAGGACAGATCCAGTTTCTTGTGCATGGTTAGGCATGAGGACAGTCTTGAGCACCGAAGCGGGAACTGGACACTTACGTTCACCGGGTCCCTTGTTCTCTGCAGGGCTTCTAGTATGTCTAGGCGTCTGAGCTGGGCGTCGAAGTAGTCCTCAACGAGGTCATCCCAGCGGTTCTGGCAGGATGTGAGCAGGTGCGCCGGGGCGTAGGGAACAGGAATAGCATTGAGGAAAACAATGAATGCGACCATGATTAATTGATTGAGGGCTTACATGGAATGATTCGCCGGTGTAGACCTGTTTGGCGTTCCATTCGTGTTCTGCGGTTGAGGTGCTGAGCTTCAATTTTGCGTCAAGCTCCGACAGCCGACCTTGGAGTCGCTCGTCGAGAAAGCGGGTGATCTCGGTGTACTGGTCGACCTCGTGGTGAGCGTCGAACTTTGACTTGAGCAAGTCAATATTCCGATCTGCAAGCTCCTCGAGGGCCGGTTTCATTGCGGCTGCCACGGTAGCATAAGCATTTTTCAGATCGCGCTGACGCTCGTGGGCTGCCTGGGCGCGAGACGTCTCGTAGATCTTTTGACGGCCCCGTCGACCAGCTGTGACTTTTCTGCCAGCGCGAGCAGAGGCGGCGCCCCTGGCCGAGGAGCCTCTCCCTCTGCCTCGGCCTCTCTTGACCGGGCTGGGTTGCTGAGGAGCAGGGTCACTCATGGTGCCATTCAAAATGGTGAGGTTGTAAGTAAGTGCAGGGTGAGACGGGGGCAACTGGGTGAGATGAGGGAATCAGGACAGGGTGCAAGAATGGTGTGTGTCAGAAAACGCGAGAAACGGGGGCCTGGCGGGCAGCCGACGGCCTGGTGAATAATGTCTGGGATGTATTGGAAGACTTGGAGGAGTGGCCAAAATGGGCTGGCGATGTGTAGTTTCTGTGAGGAAGAAAGTGATGCGATGGGCCACCGGGCAGGGCTGGTGTGGACGGATTGGCCGTGTGTGTGTGTGTGTTGGTCTAATCCGCCTCGCAGGATAATGACAGCAGAATGCAAAAGATGGGCACAGGGCCGTGTCGACGAGATCAACAAAGGCGACAGGGCGACAAGAGGGCTTCAATAGAACGGCCGTACGTATGGACGGGCTGTTCGGGGCGACGGTGGTCAGGGTATCTTGACTGATGCTGTCGCCATGTCGGTGTCAATGCCAAAGGAGATCCAATCCAATCCGCTACTGTCTGGTGGCTGCTGCTGGGCCAGAGGTACAAGGTACTTGCGGAGATTTTCGAACTCAGCACCTACTTTGCCGCTTTGGATAACAAAAAAACCTGACTTCGACTCCCTGTCGCCACGGGATGAGGCTGCAGCCTATGCTGAGGAAACAATGCCATTTATTATCTTCTTGCGCTGATTCTGTCTGATGTCTCTTAATAAATTCACATTTCTTCCCGCATCGGCACCGGTGTGCTGTGTTGTGATTTTCGTGACTGACGGCCACGGCTGAGCCGACTCCATCACTCAGCTTCTCGCCCTGCCCGTCCCTTCGCCCGTCACTTAGTTGCTTTGGTGCTTTGGTACTTTGGTAACAATATGCTGACCGAATTGGTCCTGGCATCTGCTCAACTTGACTCTGAAGTAAACAAACTCCGCTCCTCTCGTGCCCACATGGAATAGGCCTCCGTCATCGCATGTGGCTGGGTCTGCATGCAGAGGAGCTCGATCAACCCCGTCACGGGTCCTTTGGCGTCATAGCAGGTCCAACATCGGCAGCAGCTCTTGCTAGCCACCCTCAAGAGCTCACTTATCGCCCTTCACCACAGCTCAATCTCCTATAAGCACATTCTCACTCTATCTGTGCACGGGACCCTGCCTCCTCTGCTCCTGTCTCTCCTTTCCTGCTTGAGGAGCTCATGCACCCAATCATCAGGGTGTCAGGGGCGCTCGCTGTTCCCGTGGCCGGTTCTCCAACGGCAGTTCGGATGCCCTCATTTATGGGCTGTGTGCGAGGTTTCCTTTCGCTGAAATGCTCGACATTCACATTTATATAGTAGTTTTTGTCTCCAGCGTAATAGTAATACTATTGTCTATTTTACTTTGTACTTAGGAGCTCACCTGACCGTGAGTCCCCATACTGTGGTATCTCCTTATTTACGGAGCCGGGGCATCTCGTCTCGCGTCGCATGCCGTAACGGTGGGGCTGTCACCAATTTATGGGGCTTCGGAACCGCCACAGCCATTTCCGATTCAGAATCTCCTATTCACATCAATGATATCTCTGAATATGCCTCCTTTCCAAGCTCCGACACAGACCTGGCCTGTATCTCACTTTGTCTGCATGAGCCACTGCTTGGGGACACCCCCATAACGCTCGTGAAAACGGTCGCCAGAAGTATCAGTCCAGTAGCTCCTTGGTTTGAAAGTATCGGATACTTTGCCGTGATTATGTCAACATTCGGCCAACTATGATTGGCTCACACCCCATGGCCCTTCTATTTCTGGGGTCAAGGGTCCGGCTAGCCTGCGAAAAGCGGGCTCGGCCGCGAGGGCTCATTGAAACTCATTCAATGCATGAGATTCTACATCTAATTAGGACCATTTTGACTTATTCGTGTGTCGCCAACACCACAGCCCTGACTTGTTCCTCTATGGCTAGACAACATGTCTAAGAAACGCAAGATCGGTCCGGGGAAGCAGAAGCACAGACCAGCTCCTCACAAGACCCAGGACAAGGTCAAGAAAACCACCCATAAACCCGGGAAACCGCAAGCCAAGCCCGACAGCAGCAATCCCAAAACTCATGCCCGGGATCTCGAGCCCACCATTCCTTTCTCGCCCGAAGACTTCATCCTCCTCGTTGGTGAGGGCGATTTCAGCTTCTCCAGGGCACTTGTTGAGCACCACTACTGCGAGAATGTCACGGCAACTGTGCTGGAGAAGGATCTCGAGGAGCTCACTGCCAAGTACCCTCATGTGAAGGAGAACGTCGACCTCATCGAGGCTGAGGGGAGCAATGTCGCATATGGCGTAGACGCCAAGAAGATGGCACCTTGGGCCAAAAAGTCGGGCAAAGACTCAGTTGGCATCATGGACAGGATAAGTGCGTGTCTCTTTTCTCCCACCATCTCCAGCGCACACATGGCTAACCACACCCTCGCGCAGTATTCAACTTTCCCCACGTGGGAGGCAAGAGCACAGACGTGAACCGCCAGGTTCGGTACAACCAGGAACTGCTCGTCGAGTTCTTCAAGCGGGCACTGCTCTCGCTGGCCCCGGGGGGAACCATCATCGTCACCCTGTTTGAGGGGGAGCCATACACCCTCTGGAACGTCCGCGACCTGGCGCGTCACTCGGGCCTGCAGGTCGAGCGCAGCTTCCGCTTCCAGGCCTCCGCCTATCCGGGGTACCACCACGCGAGGACGCTCGGCGTCGTCAAGAACAAGCAAGGGGACGTCGGCGGCGGCTGGAAGGGCGAGGACCGCGCCGCCCGGAGCTATGTCTTTGTGAGGAAGGACGAGGTTCCGAAGCCGGTCTCCAAGAAGCGCAAGCGCTCTCGTGATGATGACGACAGCGACGATTCGGATTGAACACGCGCTAAGGCTAGCATTGTGCCACGGTCTTGAGTCTGGCCATGCCATTAATCGTCAAGCTGAGATATCCTCTTCGACACAAAGAGCACTCGCCTGCGATCGCCGAGATGAAGGGAATTGCTCGAGTTTGCTTGGGTCACTGCGAGCCCGAAAGAATGCAGACCGGCAGTTGAACCGAGCGGGTCAGCGATGAAAGGGTCATATTGACGCTTTGGCTTCGTGGGCTTCGTGGCCTTTGAGGGCATGACCGACATCAGATCAACCGCTCAAGGTGACAAGGCCATTCATGCGCCAATCATCATGCCACATGGCCTTACAATCATCAGCCCGCTGTTACCTCATGATGCGGCTTGCTCAGAGACCGGATCAGTCACATACGGCCAAAAGTCCGTGTCCAATGGACAGCTTTAAAGTTCCCAGCGAAGGACTCTCTATAGTTACAGCATTTCTTTATGTTCAAAATCGTATTGAACGAATATCAAAAAAGATTTGCTGGCCCACGCCAGGCTCACAGCAGGTGGCTCTGAGACATCAGCCTCGAACTGTCAAGAAGGGAAAACCCACGAGACGAATGAAACAGCTCTGTATTTCAAATACGCATGAGAAATCCCTGTGTTCACGCAGACGCTTGACATTCCCAACGGACAGCTGTGACACATGTGGACATCTCCACGCACAAATGAATCAAACCTCATGCGAGTAAATCCACGGCGCCTCGAAGACAGCCTATTGCCCCCGTGATACATGTGCAGGCAATGGAAGCCATCAGGCAGCATCCGGACCTGGCAGAATCAGTCGAGTAACACAATAGATAGAGCGATGGCCACAGGAGACGATGCCAGCTGCTCAAGTTCCTCGGGCAAAGGCCCCCATTTATACCCCGACCCGTCACATACAGCCCGGGTTCGGCCGCGAGGATGGCAGCACGAGCTTCAAGCCTCGGCGGGTAGCTCAACCCACAAACACAAGAAAGGCATGGCTTTCATCCAGTCCAGAGCTCACATCTAGCCTCAGTCACACTGTATATCACCAGACTACCAGGGCGACCGTCCCAGCCTCGTCTGCACGTTGCCGTGATTACACAGCACCTGCAACACGCCCACTGCTACCACCGACTACCCACTCTCCAGAATATGCAAACGCAGGCAGGCAAACTATGCTAGATACTTGCCAGATACATCATCGGTGACCTGTGCTGCTTTGACGATGACCCCAAGGACAAGCCCTCGGTTCCCTCGACATTCCCAACGTTGAGTCGTCATGCAAGTGACCCGTCATTTCTTGAAGTGCATACTCTCTCGTGTTCACATATCCGGCATATAGGCTGGTGCTGTACCCCACGGAACCGTCCCGGTTCCACTGAAGCCCATGTTCCTTTCAAATCATTTTCGGCCACCACACCTCGAGATACGGCTCGACGTCTGTGTCCCGAACAGGGCGACAGACAGCCCGAACCTGTGGAGCCTGCATGTCTCTGCCTCTACCTCACTGACGGATCTCGTGAGGGGCTCCCCATCGCCTGCTGGCCTTTTCCATCTTCATCCTAACCCCTAAAGCGGCCATGATCCCCCGGCCATGATCCCCCGGCCATGATCCCCCGGCCGTCTCGCTCCGATCTCTGCGCAATCTCATGCGGCACAGTGGACGCAGAAAAACTTACAGGCGGTAGCGAAAAGCTCGCATAAACGCGCGCACACACAGTGCGAGAGGCTACTTGAATGTTTGTCACATCAGCGAGCCCCCTAAATATGAGCCGCCCGAGCATCCCAAGGGAAACATGTATAGAAGAGAGTGCATGGAGCGGACGCAAGCACACCAACGCAGCAACAATCACCGGGGCGGCATGGCATCGGCCCCGGGGCTCGCGAGATCCCACCTTACGCTGCCCAGCATAAGGATACATATATAAATGCCACCTCAAGTCGCTTGGAGTGTTTGTGCACGCGTGTGGATGGATGGGGAGCGAGCCAGAACCGCCTTGCATCTTGCCATGGGCAAGCAAGCAAGGCCGACAAACGCACGGCGACGAATGAGTTCGACCTCGCCCGCATCCCAATAATCCTTCCAACCCTCGGGACCAAGTCCTGCCCTCGCTCGTTCGTTCCGCGGGGTTCTTCGACCGACGACGGGTATGTGCATATGACAGCTGCAAGGGACGGCTCACACGGAGAAAAAAGTTTGGCAACACGGCGACATGCACGCGACAGGCACGTAGTTCTTTCGGTCACGGTAGAGTCGTCAACACGCATATGCTCGCAAACCTTGCAAGCCTGGCAATATGTACAGTACGTGCATGATCTACATCCCCCCACGCGGGAACGCGAAACTTCGGGCAGCTTGGCTGTTCCCCCGGTCTCGAGGACGGTATCTGGTTACACTATGGGCTAGGAGGACAGCAGGTGCGGGACGGCCAGGGTCAGTTCTGGTGTTCTTCATCTCCCTCAGGGAGGATCAGGACGTAGAACCAGTTGAATTGGTCGGATGGGCCTCCGCGGACCAGCATGCGTGCCCAAACTCGTGTCTTTGGTGGCTGGTCGCCGCCTCTCATGCCGGCAGGTACCTAGCTGAGTTGCCTGTCCCAGTGTGATGGTTCGCCTGAGATGAAAGGCGTCGTCTGCACGTCAGTGGAGGCCGGGGTGCATGCTACGAAACACCACAGACAAAGAACCACGTACATCATGTGGACATGTGGCAATGAGAGGAGGTCACGGTGGTGGCAGGGAGGCGTCATGAACTGGCTGGACCTGTCAAGCGAGGCAACAAACTCCCAGGGTAAGGTCCTGATCACTTCTCAAACTAATTTGCGCGATTACCATGCGCCGGGGACAAACAAACTCGTATCCTATGAGAAGCTCAGCAAAGCCGCAGGGGGGCAAAGAAGAGGACCCAAAGGACCACCCGGCCGTCAATACAGGTTCATCAGTCGTGTTGAGCCTTTCTAACAGCCGAGCTGTGGAATCATCGTCTCTTGAAATATTTAAATAACCCAGCCAGTTGGAACAAAACAAATCGGGATGAAAGTTGGCGAAAGAAACCGCAGCTGTCGTTGCAAGGAGAGCGATGGAGACACAGTCCCAGAATGTTTTGCTCGTTCCATATCAAGATTCCATGCAATCAATATCACGTTCATGCCATAAGAGCACAGGAACCCGCAGCCCAAGGAATTCATCCTCGCAGAACAGAAGGGTCCCTGATCCGTATTGACATGGGCGGTCCTCATGTCAAGGCATAATCACAATTGTTCACTCCTAACACCTGGGTCGATAGGCTGTCTCCAGCTGATCCACTTCCATCCACCTGTAGCACGTACAACTCAAGGTGCAAGGTCGGCATGGGCAAGAAATCCACATTGAATCAAGTCGAAATGCTCGCTTGGCTGGTGTAAATTAATGTTGTCCCTAAATAGCAACAGAAATGACAAAAAAAGACTGACACACGTTTGAAGACCCCGTCGTCCTGTTCGAGCGCCCATAATCATCGCCCGTTACCCTTGTCATTCCAAAGGGTTGATAAAAAAGAGCTTTATCCTGATGTGCTTCGTTGTCGATCTTGTAGGCCTCGCCTTCCTTCCTTCCTTGTCTCTATAAATTTCATCCGTCATGAAAACAACACCAGGTGTTTAGGCCTTTCCTGATTGTAGACCCAGAAATAGCGCGAGAGCCAATGCTTCTCTTGAATCCACCCTCACCAGAGAGAGGGGCACACACAACCTTGGAACACACACACTGTATCCTGCCATACAGTCCCCAGATGAGGAACATGTCTGACCAGGCGCCAAGTTTCCTCTCTTCATATTCGTCTACCCCATCCAAGTTGTGTTGTGCAGACACCGTCTCTGAATTACGCCTGTTCGAAGAATTAAGAGTACCAATGCTCGGTAGAAGATTGTTGCTTTTTTTTCTCTTTTGTAAGTGTTTGGGGTCCGAGTAGATTATGGATCGAGGACGAAGAAGAAGAAGACGCTGTTCTGTCGCTATCCAGCCGCTGGCTTATACCATCTATTCCTGTAGAGGCGGAAGAAAACTTTTTGCAAAAAGCCGACGCGAATTTGTGCTGATGGTTCATGAATGTCGCCGAATCGCGACCGAGATCAAACGAGGGCTGCGAAGCCGAATGTTGGTGTAAGAGAAAATCACGTCAGCCGGCCCAAAGTATCCATTTGCCCCCTTCGGTCAAACAAAATTGCCTCTTTGCAACATCGCATTCACGTGTTCCACCGTTTACTGGGATTCTTGTTCCCGGCGTACTCAAAACTGCTACCCCCTTCATCGTGTATCTGTCCGCGGCCTAGCGATTCAATCTTCAAGCTGGGTCCGGACATATTTCTTGGGTCGTGCTGCTGTGGAAGATAGTTTGGGAAACCTTGTGTTGGATGCGAGTGAACGGAGCCTTGCGGGACGCTCGCCGTCCGGTAAATACTCGCAGGACCCGTGTCGTAGGAGCCTCGCTGCATATTATCGAAAGATGCTGCCTCGACATATTGCGGGGTCTGTGTAAGCGGTACAGGCTGCTGATGCACATAGGATCCTGATTGGTGTGTCTGCTGTTGCTGATTATCGAAAGAAGAGTACATGGACGGCGTGGTTGGCGGATTCGTCGCCTGCCAGCCCGGGTACAAGCCCGATGTCGTCGCACTGCCATATTCAGTTGGTGAGGCGTACAGTGACGGCCGCCGGCTTGAGGCGTGAGGGTCTGGAAAGTTCTCCTGTAGCGGCATGGCAGCAGCTTGCTGGATCGCGGATTGGTTGCCCATCGAACCGCCCTCGACAAAGTTTGGGTGCCCAGAACTGAGATCTGGCTGCATCATCGACGACTGGTGGTGGTATTGAGGACCCCGTACCGGAAGGTCTCCCAAGAATGGACCTCCCTGCAAGTTACCAGCTGGGCTCTGCTCACTGCTTGGAGCCACCATCAGACCGTGGTCTGCGGTCTTCGGGGTCGGATCATTAGCCGGCGCAGGGTTCTGTTCAGAGTCGTCATCCTCCTTAGGGACGTCGTCTTCGTCGTCGTCAGATTGATAGTTATCGGGGACTTTGTCATCAGCCATGACCATGCATTCATACTCGGCATCTGTAGACTCTCTGTCAGCACCTCCCCGGGGCTCGTGGCTTGGCTTCTCGTACCGATCTCTCCGTTTTTGTAGCGCTCTTCGTAGCGAGCCACCTTGAAGATCTCTCTGAGATAAGGCTTCTTTTTGGCATTGTTGGGGTTCTCAACATCCCCAAAGAAACTTCCGAGTGCCTCAAAGGTCGCTTCCTCCAATTTGCTAACGTTCAGTCCATGCTTCTGGATGTCCTTGTGCTGTAGATGGTTCGGCTCGGTGATCATGTGTAGAATATGGTTCAACAGATAAACACGTTCTGTCTTTTGTCAGATTGAGGCGCGCATTGATGTTCGATCATATGGCCACGTACCAGGCTTATAAAGATGATCGGGCTCCTTGTG
Source organism: Diaporthe longicolla (assembly GCA_000800745.1). NCBI lineage: Eukaryota > Fungi > Ascomycota > Sordariomycetes > Diaporthales > Diaporthaceae > Diaporthe > Diaporthe longicolla. Next base: position 68,767 of record JUJX01000072.1, read on the forward strand.
CCGTACTTTCTCGTCTCTCGATGTGCCCCAAGGCTTCGGCCACCAGTCCGGAGCCTTCGCATCGGCGCCTGTGTAAGGGTGGTTGGACTGTTTCTTTGGTGCGATCAGTTTGACCCATGCCTTGGCAATCAACTTGCAAGCAGTCTGTTGTATGTTCTTGAATCTTTGGTCGCAGAATTTCCAGACCTCTTCCTTGTTGCCGACCCGGATTCCCTTCTTGGAGAGTACCACCTGAACTGCGGGAAGATCGTCGTCCAAAGTGACATCTCTCCTGCCAGACAGACCGCCTCTCTGCCTCTTCCGAGTCCTGTAGCAGGTCTCGTCGTCGTAACCAAGGAGCCCCTGGGCGCGCCGCCGGTCATACTGCCGACGCCCGCCATATGCCGAGCTCATGTGAGGTCTGCCTGGATCTCCATGCGCAGGATAGGCTTCTTCGTACCCAGGACTCGGTGCTGGAGCGAAACATCGTCAGCGAGACCGTGCGAACACAATCAGAATGCGGTTTCCTACTTGGCATCACCCTTCCAGTCGTGTACCACTTTTGGTATCCGTCTAGATCAATGTACTTCGACAGGACTTCTGAAGTTGCAGCCTCCTTTGGCCCGGTGAACCTCACTAGTTGTCCGTCATCTCTGATTCCTGCCATAATGAAATGCTTGAGTGGGATGTTGCAGTATTCGTCAAACATCGTGCAAATATCCTAGGTACGGTATCAGTATCCTAACCGTGGACCAGTATGTGTAATTTCTTACCATAGGAACCCTAGATTCATATATCGGATCATTGGGAATCCTGGTTGGCATCCTCTCGGCCGGATGCCAAAGGCGAGACGGGTGGGTCGGCTGAACCATCTTGGTAAAGTTGAGATATGTGCTGTAGGCGAACGATCAAAACCCTGGATGCACTCTGTGGATGTGACAAGGCAAGAAATGTCCTGCTCCTTATTGATGGCCTTTTATGCGATGCCAATCAGCCAAGCGTCTCAAAGGCAAGAGCGGCACTGGATATACATAAACTGAGAGTTGATCAGCAATGGCTCATCGTATTGGTGAGGCTGAAAGTGATGCAAGAAGGCATGGATTGTTACAAGGCAGACCCTGATTGATCTCCTTCTCGCACCCCAAGGACTTATTTGCTGAAGGATTCAAAGTTTTCCAGTGAGACAGGCAGCAGCCAATGTCCAAATGAGTACAGGCTCGGGGAAAGAGTCTAGACTTGAGTGTCGACACAAATGAAAGAAAGCAATGGCTCATGGAGAATTGTGACTGATCCCGACCGACTTGTCTTGCAAGAAAGCAGGCTTGAGTGGCGTATATGGCTGATATATGTGCGAGGGTATGTCTAGGGCAGGGAAGACTGAGGAAAACAGGCCGTACCTGGAGACAACAACTGCCGATAGCCTTGGTTGCCCTCTCCACAGACGGCAAATTTCCTGACAGCAGCCAGGTTGAGTTCAACCCGCAGACCGCTGGCACAGGTCTCGCGTGTCTGTTGGAGCGGGAGCTTGCTGAAGCCGAGTATGACGGGAAGCGGATATGCACCAAACTGGGAACCCTGGCGACGGCACGATCGACGGTATCGAGCCTCTGCTGGGGAATGCCTTGCTGAGAATGATCAAAACTTTGGAAGGAGGCCCATCGACAACAAAGACAAAATGAGGGCCTGTGTCAGATCGGACCGTGTTGCTGCGGCCAATTCCAGGATTGCTGGTCCTTGCACAGGCGCTTGGACAGACGGAACACTTCGCTGTTATCAACTTGCCAGGAGAAGGGCGTCACGGTCTTCTTTGTCTGCTATACGGCTGTGAAACATCGGAAAGCTGCTCTCCACTCGCCCAGGACGGCCTCCCAGCACAGAAATGGCAATGGGTATCTTGAGCGAAGGAGTCAAGAGGTGCGCTCCAGTGCCGTATTGCCCCAATACCCTGTCGACGCTGACACGTACAAAAGCGGTCTGCCTTTGGCGGGACGAAAAGGCTGAGGCGCCCGACAGACGGCGATGAGAACGCGAGGTGAGCGAAGGAGGGTAAAGACTTTGAAGAGGCCTCGGAGAGGTCGGGTGAAGTATCGTGTCGCGCAGGATCGAGTGGGACAGACAGAACTCGACTGCAACAAACCGCACAGCCCCGCGTAATGAGTTGTGAGCAAAGGAGATGACCGGATTGTTTCTCCTGTCGTGTTTGGCAGGCCAATCTGTGTTCACCAGGGTGGCCTGGTGGTCGCGGCAGATGGCAGACGGGTGGAGTCTCACTGACAAGGTATGTAAATACCAACAGACAATACCGAGTCGTATAACTCAAGTTAGAGATGCAATGAAGCCGAGTCCGTAGGCGAGAAGTGGAAGCAGCAAGACGGAGGGTCCTAGGTCACCTGCCCCAAGGCCGCTGCTCATCAACCGTGACCGGAGACCGAATAGGGCACAAAGTGGGATGGCGACAAGAGATAGACCTGTACTGATGCCTGCGGCGGCAAACAATATGGAGATACGTTCCGTTGGCTGTGCTACCGAGAGGAGCGATCGAGCCTTGCTGGGGCCTGGTTCTTTCCGGCGCACGGAGAGGAAGGAGGCGGGAGATAGGCCAAGAAGCTGGGCTTGACTGCGAGGAAGGGAGTATGTAATGTATGTCAAAAAGATTGCGAGTGCCACCATATGTACTGTACGTGTGATGGAGTGAGTCCCTTGTGGTTGGCAAGGATACTCAGATAAAACAGAAAAAGACATTCGCGGGCTACACAGACCCTTGTCCCATGCAGGAGACAGTGGGGATTCCACCGAGCCCAGTGCGTATTATGGGCCAGGAGACAGGTGCTGAATCTCAACTGTCGACCGGGGCAAAGGCCGCGCTTCTATGGGATCGTAAAACCGGGGAACAGCACCAGATGGATCTCGGCAAGGTCGGTCTACTGGACTGCGACCGGAGTGATGGTCGGGGAAGAGCCGTGAAGAGATGACGATGGTAAACAGGCTTGCCCTCTCAGGCAGGGTGCCGCGAGGGTGGAAAGTCTGCCAAACGGAACGCCCTGGTCATAACGTCAATCAAGGACAGGTGTGATGACACCCTGTGCCGAACAGTACTTGCTGGGGGAGGATGGAAATGGTCCAACAAGAGCCTGTGTTTGGGTGGGGAACACGGCGACTGGTCGAGGGTGTGGAAGGGCTTTGCCTGATGCATGGCGGGCTGCAGCATGTACATAGTAGCTCGATGGGCATACAACGCGCCCATATTGGCTGCGAGTCGCACAGTGACGAGAGGGGATCTAGCAGAGGGAGAAGAAAAAGCAAGACAGTTGCTGATACTCGCGGCCCGGGTAAGAAATTCCGGTCTGTGGAAGGCAAGAGACGTGAAGGGCAACGTCCACCTCAGCTGCTTGCTCGACCTTACGCCTCGCGGCTCGCCAGTCAGTCAGCATATTATAGAGATCATAGAGACCGATCCGTCGAGGCGGATAGGCGTATCGACATGTCATTGTCAAGTCTGGCCTCTGGATTGCATACAGCACAGCTTGATACCTTTAGATGAATAGCAGGGCCGGCGCTGTTGCGCCTGCGGTCATTCCCGTAGAGCTAGCTGTTGGGGCACACCAGACCAAATCGGTGGTACATGAGTACTTATTAGTCCCGCGCCTGGAGGATGAGCAGGGTCGGAAGCAGCCAAGCTTGGCTGCTTAAGGATCTTGCTGCAGCCACCACAGACGGCGAGACTGGATTTTCAGACAGCCGTGACCACTGCACTGTTGGCAAAAGGCTGAGGTGTGAGGCAGGGACGGGCTGGCGAGGCACCGGCGACAGCCTTGATATCGCACACCGGGGTCGACGGCGCGGCTGCTCTCCTTCCCCCAACCGCCAGGGAATATCCTGAGAAGAAAGCCATGCCTGGTGGGGAGTCATTGAATGCTTTCTCCCACCGTTGTGGTTGTACTGTGGTGGGCATGAAGTGGACCGTGACCAATATGCCCCCGGATCCCGGTCAGGAGGGCCCTGGGAGCGCTGTGAGGGAGAGCTTTCACCTCGTGGCGGGGCCCCTCCTGGAGACCACCCGGTGGGCTGGGCGACAAGGCGACCCAGCAGTCCAAGCAAGATATGGGCGCATTGAGAAACGGGCGTGAGGCAGGGCTGAAGAAGGTTGAGCTCGACGCCTTTCGGACAGGGAAAGGCCTTTTCCAGGTGCAAGGCGCACCGGCGGAGTTGCGGCATTAGGGTGTGCCGCACAGGACAGGCCACCATTGTCGACCCGCGGTGGGAGAGAGCAGGGCTGGGCTGGTACTCGGTCGAGAAGGGCCGTTGTGGCCGAGGCGAGCAGACGAGCCTGACGAGGCAGCTGTGAGAGGTGCGAGCTGGCGAGGCGCCGGCACGAGATGGTGTGAAGGTGTGGTCAATGGTGCCCTGGCTGCGACAAGGGCCTCGTGTGAGACTCTGGGGGGCACGCTATGCCGAAATGGCAAAGAGGCCTGTGCCAGTACCCAGAGCCCAGAGCCCAGAGCCCGGAATCCACACCTTGCGCCCGGTGGGTCTCTCTGTTGAAATGCGCCCGGGACCGGGACCAGGACTGTGACAAGAGCACGTCTGTGAGTATGTGAGTGTGTGTGCTGTGTCCATCCGCACTGTCTCGTAGAAGCACAGCACAGTAGGATAGGGCCATGCGGAAAAGATCGATCCTATCGCGACAACGAGGTAGTAATCCAGCTCCACCACTGGCAGGTGTGCAGCAGCCTGTAGGGCAGTGTGGCTTGGCAGACAGGCAGAGCAGACGCCGACCATAGTCGCTGGACGAAGTCAGCCGCGTCGGAGCACGCCTGGCTGGCAGGCAGGCAGGCAGGGCAGGCTGGCTGGATGGCGTTCACTCACATCACATACCTAGGCACTACACAGTACTGTGGTAAGCACAACGTGGGGAGGGACATCATACTGTGTAGATAGGCCAGACGGCGAGGTTCAGATAGGTAGATGGTGTCGATAGATACATGCCGTGGTGTACCGTACCGTCTACTCCGTAGTAGAGGCTGGATTTGTGGATTCTTCTCCTCCTGTACATGTTGGTTGTGAATGTGCAGCCAGCCAGCCCAGGCCAACGGCACCAAATCCGAAGGGTGCTAGCAGCTCATACAGTAATTAAACCCGCCCCTCAGTTCCCACCAACTCGGGAAGCTCCACTAGCATCAGTTCCATCCCTGCTCCCAGGACCGACACCAGCAGACCAGTCGGCAGGATTACGTCAGGCTCCCTGCTCGCCCAGCTCGCCCAGTTTCTTCCCGTACTCTCCCCGTACTCTCCCCGTACCTCACCTCCTCCGTCGCTTCCATCCCATCTCACGGCCCTCGCTTCCCACGGCTGCCACGGCGGCTACTTCCTTCTGCGTGCGGGTCTGGGGACTACGTGACGAGTCAAAAAGAATTTAGGGACTCGACGATCTCGCCGAGGCAGCCCGACTCGTCTCCTCTCTCCCCGACCATGTCTCGATGTCAGTTTGCCTGACTTGAATCTGGCCTCAGCTGCCAATTTTTGAGAGATGCAGGGCATTTGACCGCAGTACACAGCTGTAAATGGCAGGCTCAGCCTCGACAAACAAAAGCTGCAGGCCTGCCACGGCACACACACCCCTCGAATGATTCACCCACGGCAAGCCAAGCCGCCCTCCACTCCACCTCGCATCACAGCACAGCACGGCACAATACAAAGTACATCGACCTGGGTACAGTACAGTACCTCCATTCGAATCCATGTCCATGCCAGCCAGCGCCAGCCAGGGCTTGCCTGCCCGCCATGCCCGCCGTGCCCGCCGTGTCCGCAATAATCACCATCATCACCAACATCAAAATCACCAACTGGTTCAATCATGCGATCCACGCTGCCCCCTCTCCGTCGGCTCACGTCCTTCGTTTGGCAAGCTAGGGGGGATGCTTCCTGTGCAAAGTATTGGACGCTAGTAGCACTGCATAGCCAGCCCCCCAGCAGCCCTAGAACCAACCGACACTCCACATTTGGGCGTCCCCCCACATTCATGAATGCGGCCCTCCTCGGTGGTCGCCTTCCTTCGCACCAAAACCCGTTTGTCAATGTGGGTCGGCACATTTGGGTTTTGATCTCGATCTCCTTGCCTCTGCGATTCAGACGGGAGACATTTGATCAGTCATAACGCCGGCATAACTCGATGGAAGTTGCCGTGCACCCTGAGAATACCTTCCATCAGCAGTGGATAAAAAAAGAACATAACGAGGAGGACAAACCACCAGGTAGAGACAGCAGCGCCACAGGCATTGCAGCTGCCAGGTCGCCAGGTCGCCCATGGTTCGTCATGCCGCCAAGCTAGGCGGACGGAATGAGCCATGGAATGAACCAGACCAGAAATCCAAATTACCAGCCAAGTTCCACCAGACGACACATGAACTTGTCGGGAGCTGCTCCTTAGCCACAGCCGTACAGTAGGATGGGCACGGTGATGGTTGAAGATCCGGGCCTGTGGACCGCACCCTCACCCGCTATTGCGATCTCTTACCTAGCGCTGCAGTGGCGGGATGGCGGGATGGCGCGATACTACACACTGTAGCAGTGGGCCTCATGTCCGTACGGCCCTCGTCCCGACTGGTTGACCCTCCGGTCACTGCATGTTCTGGGCCATTCTCAACAGACAAAGAAGCAAGCGACTTCCCTCTGCCCATGCCAGCAGGCCAGCAGACTGGCAGAACAGATTAAACCCATGGCCGCCGGAGAAGGGTGGTGCGATACCCATAACGGCAACCGAAGTACGGATCTCGAGGGAGGGGTCGGTGTCGAGCAGTTTTGGTACCGCAAATCCATCAGTCCTGTGGACTCGCACAAGTAGCGGCGCTGCGCAAGTAGAACCGCCCTTATGCAGTGGTATGGTCAATGTGCCAGCGTGAACCCGAAGGTCACGTTTGCGTCTTGCCCCGGTGCTAATTGGAAGATTCGGACGAACGACCGGGGCTAGACGGGGAGTAGAAGGTGTGCTGTCCCGGGAGACGCACTGCTGCCGATCCGGCAGATCATGTCCATTGCTTTCATGCCGTGATGCACATAAGACGGCTGGCGTTTCCCACACAGGGATGGCGCTGTACCAGGTTAGGTTGCCAGAGGAGGTGTGTGGATTGGGGTAGCCCCCCCAACCTCCCCTGTCGACACCACAGTATCGGCCCTTTCATTTTCTTTTCTCTTCGCCTCGCAGTCTTCGCGGGCGGCAGAGCGGCAAAATTTGGTGGTTGAGTGTCCGGGCCAGAATCTTAAGGGACTTCGGGATAGTCCTGTCCAGTCTCGGTTCAAGATACAGCCCACTTGAAGTCTCATCCGAGTTTCTGCTACCCGATACACCGTATTTATGAGATTGGGGAGTTCGCACCCGCAAAAACATGGGTATACCCAATCCGCATAATCTTCTACAGGATAAACTCTAGGACAGTTTCCTACAGGACAACTCTTCTAGGACAACCTCCTCTGGGTAAGATCCTATGGGACGACCTCCTCTAGGATAACCTTATATGGGATAATCTCCTACAAGATAACTGGTTTGGTGCTAACATGAGTTCTTTGATTTCTGAGTCGCCTAGTGGGGGTGTACCCTCTGTTTTTGCGGGTGTGAAACTCTGATCTCGTATTTACACCCTCCATTCAGCAGCTCCCCCAGGTCTCGTCGACTTCGACCAAATCGACTGTCACGGGCAAAGGAGATAGTTTTCCAATTCACATCGCATACAGCGACATCGTCCGCATCCGGCGGGTGTTTCGGTTGCCTGAATCAATCAAAATCGATCGACCTGACGGCTATTAATCAATGACGGGAGGATACTATGTAAAGCATATTCAATTGACGGGACTGGCTGTTGCGCTCGGCCATCGGGCTTGGGAGACGGACGCGACTGGAGCGAAACAATCGCTATGTTGCAGGTTATGGAGAAGTCTTTGTCTTCTGTTTGCTCGGACCAGCGAAAGAAAAGAAATACCTTGGATATCATAACTAACCCCACAACAGCGTAGATCTCATCATTCGGGAGCTACCGATCTCAGCTTTATCTGTCTGAATCCTGAGTGGCTTCCCCAGACCTCGCCTCCTTGACGCTGGCGTTTCAGCCCTTCCAAGACTACATCAACGCGGGGCTTCACCGGTCTCGATAGCTCTTGTTGCTGGCTGTCCTCCCTGCAAGGGCAGACTGAAAAGGGTGTGCGTGCCTCACTCATCATGTGGCCACCACTACCTGTTGATACGTGCACCATCCCCTCGGGTCTGATGCGAACCCTGGTCCCCTTGGGTGGGTTGCCGGACTGGAGAAGTGATGAGTCTGTGGCTTTCAAATCTGGATTCTCCCGACCCATCTGTTCCCTAGAGCCGGGCCGACTTCTGAGAATACTCTACACGCAAGTTTGACACAGATTGGCCTTTCCCACCACTTCAGACATGGCAAGATGGTGACAGTGGCTAATTTGAACACCCAAACCGGTCATATTTGTCGACGTGTTTGGGGTGAGTTGGTTCAGATCCGTGCTTCTGGGTTTTCTGTGCTGATACTCCACAACGCATAACATATATCGACGGTAGTAGAGGCTCATGGCCCGAGGCCAACTTGCTCAACCACCTCACTTGCCCCAAGGGCCAGTGTTTGATCGGTACCGCACAGGCAGGTGTTGTATTCTGGTCTCATAGGGCCGAAGCAGATCCGCGAATACCGCTGAATTCAGAATTGTACTCGGTGACTCGTACCTCTCCCCTTTTGCACCTCAAAAGGAAGGTGATGAACTCTCACGAGGTCTGGCCCAGTCCCAATCAGGCCCAAGAGCGCGAGGAGGCTCCAGCAGTGACGATCAGCCATTGCTTCCGGAAATTGGCTAAGTCGAGCAATGGCGTGATATACTACGTCGCGTGGCTTGGTCCCCATCCTATTGGTACCCTAGTTCGCCCGCTCGGTAGACTTCCCGCCATCCGAGGAACGATACAGCCAAGAAACGACAGGGCTCGACGCAGCTCGACGGCCCACAAGCTAGGGAATGGTACTTTATGGAGGCTTGCATTCCACTGTACACGTGTAGTATCTCCAGCCATGCCTGCCATGGTGCCCGCCCGTGTTGGTGATCGTCGTGAGGACTCGCAGGCAGAACAGGGTCAAGGACAGCCATCCTTGCTGCCTGGTTGGGGCTCAAGGGTACGCAGAGTCGCAGGGCAGCTCTGGCCCCACATTTCCTGTCAAGAGCGGGAACCATGGACAGAGTCAAGGAACAGGGATTCACATAAGCTCACCGACGTTCGAGGCTAATCCCCTCGTCCCGACAACATGTCTTGACGACACCATCAATATGCCGTCGACGGGAACCTGGTGCCTTCTCGAACATCGTCAACATTCGGCGAGTTCACTGGCTCACCGCAAGTGAAGACTGATCCGCAAGCCCGGCCTGACTCAAGGTGGAGACAGACTGGGCCTACGGCGTGGTCTGTGTGCACAATATTACACTGCGTTGCAAGCACAGAGAGCACAAGCAATAGCTGAAGTCACCCTGACCCTCCAGCAGGCGCCGGTTTTGGCGATAGCGGTCCACCCACCACCCACCACGCACTGCCGGGATTGCTGTGGTGACATAGTTCTGTCACAAACTACGCAGCCTGCGATGTAACTCCCGCCCACATACCTGTCACGACCAACGGCTGAAAGGTCGATGGGTCAAATGCAGGTGCAACCAGCAACGCTGTTTCTCCCAAAATTGTAATTCACTGGATGGAGTAGGCCGGAGTGTCGCGACCCAGCATTGAGTGCCATGATGATGCGACCACATCGGCAGCACCTGATTCGACGGAAATGCAGCACATCCACACCAAGGCGACTCTGAGGCACAGTGTCCTTCTGGGTTAATTCGTATCTGGTGAGACGCCTGCGCCAGTAATTCTCCGTGTACACTTTGAGATCTCGGCGATAAACACACACAAAAGTGTCGATTAATGGATGACCTGACAGCAGTGACCAACCACCCCGAATCACCCGAATGGCACCCAAGCCTCTGGACAGTTTGGTGCTTGAGACCCTGGGTGGCGGCCCCAGGTCCGGCGACCAGTAATACTTTTGATTGCACGTGGTACAGTCCCCTGGTAGCGAAACAACTGGGCCGACAACTCCCAGGAAAGTGGGAAAAGGAAGGCTCCGGCCTCTCTGGGAAACGGCCAGCACAGGATTACCCAAGGGGACCATCCAGGCCCAGCCAGAACCAGGATCAATTCAGCGGCTCAAATGGGGTCCAGCTGTCAATTGCCCAGCACTTTCCCTGAAATACGACCATGCCGTGGGTTGTCTGCCTGCCGGGCACAGCTTGACAAAAAGCATGAGGATGCGGACTGGTGCGAAGAGGGCAATGTCTGGATCCAGTGCCAAGGCAAGGATGGTCTCTGCCAGACCTCTTTCGCCAAATCCGGGAAGACTTGTCGGCGGTGAAGCCCCTATTCCAGCCTTCACCTGCCAACGACTCAGGGGTTCCCAGGTAACCGTGGTCCCCTCTAGAACCCAAGGAGCTGGGGATAGTTCGTCCGACCGCAGTCAAGGCCCTGACAGTACCAAGTTTCCGACTATTGCACCCCGACAAGCCGGCTTGTGTGCACAATTTATTACCCACATGCTCGAACCTGGAGACCACTTCCAGCCAACACTTCTACGAGCCCAGGGTGAGTCTTTGAGACTGCACCACCTCTCGCACATCTGCGTACCACCCTGATTACTCATCCGGAATCCTGCTGCGTTCAGCGCCTTCTTCCTCGCTGGGCATGCAACCAATGCACGAGATAGAGAGGGTCAGAACCATGTTGCCTGCAATGCCACGCCAAGGCCACAGCCATAACCCCGTTTTGAATTCTTGTGCAGCCAAACTCCCCCGCCAGCCATATATAATTGCAGTATCGACGGCATACACAGTCCGGAGATCGGCGCGAGAAACACATGCTGTGGTACGCGACTAAGTGAATCTAGCCGTCTTCGCTGGCAATGCAATGTCGATGGTCAGCTGGGAGCATCAATGGTTCCCGCTGGGTTCGCGTTCTCGGGGGTGTCAGCACATGCCTGGTCCCACCATCGAGGCTGCCGGGTCAGGTCTGGGTGCACACTTGTCAGGCGAGAGAATAAACCCCCACCTCGCCTGCCTGTATACCGCCACGGGCAGACAATTAGGTGGTGAGTGACTGCCGCCCAGGTTACCAGAAACCGCCCGCATTCATGCTGGATGCACTCCCCACGGTTTCCTGCCCTCCACAACGGCGTTCAATGCCCGCCCACCAGCTCAGTCCTCGGACCTCTCTAGACTTGGAACTACGAGGATTCTCCCTGGGGCCTTCAGCAGCTGCGCAGTTCGCTGTAGAGTCCTGCTGCACAGGTCTGCGTGGCTAAGTCTGCGTGGCCAGGGAGTTTCCCAGGGCGGAAACTCCCTGTCGCATAGATCCTGTCACATGTCTTTGGCGTCTCCCAAAACGCCCTATGTACAACGGTACAGTACACACCAGCAACACGAAGTGACATGCGCACCTATTGACCCCACAGGTACATATAGCCAAGGGGGAGGGGACATGCTCGCGGTGGCACGCGTGCAGATCCGCCTCCCGCAGAAGCGTTGAATATCTCGTGGGATTCTTTTTGAAATCTTCGTCTAAAGTTGCCCGCTGCTGGTGGACCGCCCTTGATCCTTCCGGCCTTTATTGTGGGCGCCTTCAGCTCCCCGCGGCAATACTGATGAGGGCATTGGTTCAGTTGCTCGTCTGGATCGATGGTTTCATACGGGCTCGGGGTTTCCCTCTGTTCTCGGTCCCCTGCCCGCCGTTCTCCGACTCTCTTTCCCTACTGCACCTCTCGCCGCGATTTGTGGCCTCAGATGGCGACTCACAGTCCGCGAGTCGGGATGTGGGTAACAGGTCTGACCACAGTGTCGCCCTCGTCACATCTGTGTGCTACGCAGCACAAGGATAACCTCGGAGAAAGGCGCGCCTCCACCAGACCGCAGTTATGCTCCATGACTGTGCGACACCGCTCCGGACCTGAGATATCTTCACCAGGACGCGCGACTATTTCCAAGTTGAGAAGAAACCAGCAATCTACCTGGGCCAACCAAAGTGGTGAAAGGACAAGGTCAGGTTGCCTCGACCTAATCCACAGTACGTAGCCATTGGCGCGCGGTGACTTCATGATGACCGGGGCGAGACACGGACAAGATCCCCGCCGCAAGCAATTAGACTGCCGGTACCAACCCGTGAACAACCAAGAAAAAAACCACCAAGGGCGCTCCGCCGTCCTATCACGCTGAAGAGACATCTGGAACCAAGAGGACAGAGGGCCACTCTCCTCGGGCCCCTCCTGTGCATTTCCGAAAGGTGGATCTTTTGTACTGTCAGAAAGGAACTGTACCCGCACGCCCTTGATCCAGGGAAATAAACTAGTAGTCCTCCCGGCCCCTGGGGGGATTTATTTTTCCCAACAGGCTCTCCGGGATCTGTCCTGCGCGGGAGCCAACCCCCAGTCTCCCGCAGCCGCGAGGATGGTGGTGGGTGTGCTGCAGAACAGGGCTTTTTTGCAGGCGAGAGGGAGACCCGCAACACCAACAACAGAGCGACTTTATTAGAGATCTCCGTCATCCCGTATGCGAAATAAGCCACAGGAGCATCGGGGAGATTGAGATTGTATCTCGGTGAAGGAGAAAAAGTAAAAAGTGATTGATCCTAGGAGCCGCTGAGGCTTACAGATCCCCCAGCCAGATCTCGCCCAGACAGCCCAGACCCTAAAAACAACATGTCCCTCCCCCCGGGATTTGGGGGGTGACGGGAGGGATGTAGGGAGTAGAGGGCAAAGGCCCCGTCACCGTCACCCGGAAGCGACCCCATCCGCATGTTCCGATGGTTGCTTCTTCTGCCTTCCGCGAGGTGACGGATGGGAAAGACAGGAGGGCACGACGGGAATCGGGGGTCTACCACAGTAGACTAGATACTTTGACCCCGTGTTTCTGATTTCCTTTTTATCATGCACCTGTCTCCTTTTTTTCCTTTTTTCGCTCCTTCTTCAGTAGGCAAAAGCCACCAGCTTACGCACGCAGACACGCTCTCGGTGTTGGTGCGGTTACACAGCGTCCCTAGTAGGTCACTGGAGAAGTCTCATCCTTCCTTTTTTCCCACTGTTTCCCTTCTGCTCCTCCTTACCCGGGGGGTGTTCTCGCCTATCATGTCTGTAATCTACACACCGACACACGATTGTGGTAAAGGAGGGGGGCCGCCCGCCTGGCCTGCCCCGGTCGAGCCTCCGGGGGGGGGGGCCTTCATCATGGTGTAGGTGGTGGTGGTAAGAACTATGTACAACCAACAGCAGGTGACGAGACACTCGTCTTACCGTGCCCCCCGACGCCACCAACGCAGATTCGAGCCCCCTGGGGAAGATGATCACCACCACCATACATCATCTCACCTCCTCCACTTACACACTTACACACTACACACACCATGCACAACTGCCTGCCGGCCGAGATTGTGAATCCTCACCCGAGATCTGGAATGATGGGGCAGCCTTGTCTTGGGACTTTTTATATGGTCAGCATTAGGCTGGCTCCCCTGTGTGTGTGTGACTAAACTACATGAGATCCGACCCGCCAGAAAAGGGGGGATGGGAAAGGAAAAAACACAAATGCTTCTTTGACTTGCTGCCTGCCGGTTTACCATGCATGCTTCGCTCGCACTTTTGCCCTGCCAGATGCCAGTAAAAGGGAACACACCACCAACACCACCACCACCACCACCACCACCACAGCCATTCGCGCTGGCGTAGAGCCCGAGGCGACGGCACTCTATCTATCTGGGGTCACATCCGCACAAGTATCCGAACACTACACATACTACACACACGCATATAAACATTGAAATGACAACGGCACCACTCACCCCTCACTCCCCATCCTTGTCCAGCCCAGCCTGCTTGACGAGCGAGTAAAACACGCCCCTCTGCGCGATAAGCTCGCGGGGCGGGCCGAACTCGGCGACCTCGCCCTTGTCCAGGACGACGACCCTGTCACTATCGAGGATGGTGTTGATGCGGTGCGCGACGGTGATAATGGTGCGGTTCGCAAACAGCGGGCTGCGCAGCGTCTGCTGCAGCATCGCGTCCGTCTCGACGTCGACCGCCGCCGTCGCCTCGTCCAGGATCAGGATGTTGGACGGCGTAAGCATCGCCCGCGCGAGGGACACCAGCTGCCGCTGGCCCTGTGAGAGGTTCGAGCCTGGAGGAAGAAAGAGGTGGTCAGCCCAGCCGTACGTGCATTGGTTCAGCATCATCGTGCCGTTCGTAATTTTTTCATCGTCACGTGTCGTTCCCCGTGTTTCCTCAAGGACAAAAATGTGTTTGGGTGTGTGTTCAATTTCCGCGCGAGTTTTCCCGCTTGGGTTACTCAACCATCGAGGTGATGATGTAAGACTGCGAAGCAACGGCGGGAGTGGATGGAGGGAGGGGATGAGGCGAAAGGGCGGGCAGAGCCTGCCCGAGCACACATCGTCGGCTAAAGAAAAAAAAAAGTTGGGGTGGTGTTGGTGAGACATCGACGGCTGTGATACGAGTACGAGCCAGATCGAGCATGTCCAACCAGGCCCCCAAAGGTGTTGGCGTGCGACGGATCTTCGTCCAGCCAGGACGTGTGCGACCCAGACGTGTGCCACGTGAGGATGCAAAGTATAACAGATAGCGCGCCGGACGATGTGGGCTCGAGTGAGAAAAGTGAACGCAACGCGAAGGAGGGGGGCAGGTAAGCCTAGATGCCTGTGTGGATGGCCACGAGACCAGAGTTTCCTGCATGTAATGGAGATCATGCAGGCACTTCTCTTTTCGGCTCACGAGGAGAGCTGTAGATGAGAGATGACGCCGATTTGCCAGCCAGCCACCGGACCAAGAGGCTCATCCTCGAAGGCGACGGTCGGGATGGCCGCCCGCTCTCCACCACACAGTCCGTACGTGTTCGTATGTGCCAAACACGGGTGGCGGGCGACCCAGGCCGCTGTTACAGGTGATGCTGCTGTGCGAGGCAGGGTGCACGAAAAAAAGGGCCGAAGGAAAGCGAAGGGGGATGTAGCTGTATAGCTCGCACTCACCTGCTTCATGTATCCGTGCTTCGAGGCCACCGTCCATCTGACTAACGTGGTGCTTGAGCCGGGCGTGCTGGCAAGTGAAACGGTCAGTAAACAGGATCGTACAGCCTAGTAGACCGAGTGCGCCACCGCATAAACGTTTTCTGCCATGTGGCAGGGCGATTGGAGAGAGATTGGCTCCTGTGTAACGGCTTACCTCGAGAACGCTCCACAGCTCGGTATCCTGCAGAATCTGAATCAGCTTTCATGATCTCATGGCCGGAAGAGGGTTGAAAAGTGTCAATCATGTCGGAGCGCGTGGTGGTGGCGGTTCCAAATCTGTTCATGGGCGTGGGAGGAGTTCGCCCTTCTGGGCGATGGGGACATCGGAGGACACGAGAGGCGGGATGACTTACATCATGTACGTGACCAGGGTCTAGGTTGTCCCTGACCGTCCCTTCGAAGAGGGCGGCATCTTGTGGTATAATCGCCAAGCGGCGGCGGAGGTCCAGCAGGCCGATGCTAGACGTGTTCAGGTTGTCGATCGATATGTTGCCGCTGGCCGCCTCGATGATGCGGAACAAGGCAAGCGTCAGGCTAGACTTTCCAGCCCCCGTACGACCGACAACCCCTATCTTCTCATGCGACTTGATGTCGAGCTTGATGTTCTTCAGAACAAGGTCCAGGCCCTCGCGGTATCTCGCACTGTAGTCATTGAAGGAGATGGTACCGGAGGCCGGCCAGGCAGCCGGTGGTCGCTTGTTCGGGTTGATTTCAGGTGCCTCGCTGGGCAGCCTGGCGTACTCCAGCACTCGCTCCACAGACACGATGTTTGTCTCGACCTCGACGGTCTGGCGAACGATCCAGTTGAGTGAGGTCGTGATCTGCAGCGCGTACGACATGGCCAGACCGACCCAGCCGGAGGTCAGCGGTGTACCCGTCGCGACGGCGAGGATGGCGAACCCTGCGGCAGCGAGGATGACAACGGCGCCGATGAACTCGAGGCGGATAGCCAACCACCTATTAGCGCTGATGGATGGGAAGAAGGCCTTCAGGTTAGAGTCCACCCGCCACTCGTTCTCACGCTCGAATCGATTTTGCTGACGATAGGCCCGAATAGTGGAGATGCCCCCCAATGACTCCTGGAAATGAGCATAGATCGGGCTGCGGCTGACACTGTCCAGCCGCTTGAGCTCCCGGGACGTTCTCAGATAGTACTTCTGAATCCACATGTACATCGCCCCCATCGGGAGGATCACGGCGACGAAGGCAGGCGTTGTGAAAGACACAACAGCCAGCGTGAAACCTGACTTGGCCACATTGACGAAGAGCATGTTGAAGGTCCTTGCCAGCACCTCGTCCACACGGTAGATGTCGGACGAGAATCTGTTCAGAATCCGGCCCGCGGGTGTTGTGTCGAAGAAGGACATGGGGCTTCTGAAGATGGCCTTTGCCATGCGTTCGTGCAGTTTCCGTGAGGCCTCGATGGAGCAGAAGATCCACAGGATCAGCGTTTGGACGACCGTCAAGCTGGCGGAGCCAATTCCAAAGGCAAAGTAGATGCCAATGTATTTCCCGTACTCGTTGTTGGCGCCATTACGCGAATTCTCCTCTGACCAATCCTTCAACCAAAAGTTGCCCCCAATTGAAGCGCTCTGGGCGGCCAGCAGCGCGACCAAGTACACAGCAACAGCTAAGGGGTCATTCATCTTCGCGTATTCGCCGTAGACAGACCATTTCACCTTGCCTTGCTCACTGTGCTCCTTCGCCTGCCGGGTCTTGCTGGGTGCGGCTTCTTCGTCGGTCAGCTTGCCCCGAGGACCGCGGAAACTGGCGGTGCTCGCCCTTCTCAAGGTGGCCATGCTGTCGGACCGTCCGTTGGATTTGCCTGGACGTGGGCCTGGCCGTATCGCCTGAAGAGAGCCAAGACCTTCTTGGGCCTCTTCAATCTCGTCCTTCTCGCGTTCGTTCTCGATCGAGGAGATCTCGCTGTCGAACGACTCGTTGCTAGGACTCTCGGCACCGGCTGGTCCCGGTGTTGAAGGGCCCGAGTCTTGGCCAGCGGACTGGTAGATATCGGCAACGAGGCCACGCATGGCAACCAGCTGTTGCAGAGTGCCTTGCTCGGCAATGCTGCCATCACGCAGCATGACGATGAAGTCAGCCTCACTCAACACAGGAATTGCGTTGGTAGCTAAGACACGAGTTTTGCTTGCCAGTAGACCCTTGGGACCGAGAACATTATCGATGATATGACGCCCAACATGAGCATCTACCGCAGAGAGGACATCATCCAAAAGGTAGACGTCGGATCGCGCGTAAACAGCGCGAGCCAGAGCGACACGTGCCTTTTGTCCACCGGAGAGAGAAATGCCACGCTCACCGACAACAGTCTCATCCCCATCTGGAAGGACATTGAAATCATCGAGCAGTGCGCATGCCTTTATTGTCTTCTCGTAGAAATTCGAGTCGTAGCGGTATCCAAAGACGATGTTCTCCTTGACCGTGGCATTCATGATCCAAGGTGTCTGAGCCACGTAGGCGACCGCACCATGGACGGTGACACTGCCCTTGACCTTATACAGGTCTCCTATCAGGCTTTGTAGGAACGACGACTTGCCGCTTCCTACCCTGCCCACAATACAGGACAACTCTCCCTTGTTAGCAGAGAATGTGATGTCGTGCAGGGCGTTCTTAGCCACGTTGTGGCGGTCCCAAGAGAAAGTGCCATCCTTGACTGAGATGGTCTCCTCGCCGGTCTCTTCGACAGCTGGCTTCCACGCGATAGCATCGGGTTGCAGCTCCTCCGCTGTCAGGTAAGAGGTGAGTCGGCCCACTGCTACGGTAGCCTCCACGATCGAAGATATGACCATGGGGAAGACTGCAAGCGGGAAAGACAGCAGGTTGAAAAGAGCCAGAGCCGGGAAGACGATGTCGGTCGTCAGGGGCTGCTTGTGAGTGAGCACGAACACTGTGAATGTGATGCACGACACGAGGAAAGGTGTGGTGCTCCAAGTGAAGTTGGCAACTGCCTGCGCGGCTCCTATCTTGCGAAGGGTCTTCAGCTCCTGCTCGTTCCGCACATAGTTGAGCTTGTTCATGAAAGCGGCTCCCCAGCTGTACAGCTTGATGGACTTCATCATGGCAACTATCTCGGCAATCAGGCGGCTCCTGGTATCCTTGTTCTTCATCTGCTCCTTCTGCAGCGTCTTCATGTAGCGAGCCACGATACCATTCAGCGGAACCATTGCGAGCATGACACCAACACCAGCCATCATCGACCAACCGACCAGCTGATACAGCGAGATCATGCAAATGGTGATCTGGAACGGGGCAGACCAAACTTGCTGCGCGAACTGTGCCAGGTCCTGCAAACGTTGCGCGTCCACCGCCATGTAATTCACGATGTCGCCTGTCGACTTGGACGCGCGTCCCTCGTTGGAGAGCTTAAGGGCCTTCCGGTAGATCGAGGAGGTAAGACCGGCCTTGATCCGCATGCCCGTGACGAAGGTGCCCTGGAAGTATTGATGAATCATGCTGGTCTGGAATACGGCGACGGCAAACATGGCCAGCGCGATAGAGGCACCCTTGATCACGGGCTCCCGCTCCCTTCCATCTTCATACGATGCGACCCAGGTGATGAGGAATCTCAACAGCTGTGGTTGAACAAACGCGGAGATGTCGTTCATAATCTTGAACACGCCAGCAAGCGCATACTGGCCACCATATGCGTGGAACAGCGCAATCCATAGTGACGGTCGCTCGCGGTTTTGCACCTGATCCTGCCACGCTGTCTCGAAGGCTGAGCCCGTCGCCTTGCTGGTGTCGCTCTTTTGCAAGCCCCAGAGGTCGTCCTCCGTCAAGTAGTTCTTGTAGCCGAACTTCATGAGTGGTGTCATCCACGAGAAAGTCAGGCGCGAGAACACTGTTGCGTACTCAGCCGGGCACTCCTCCTCGTCGATGAGGGCCTCGTACTCATTGCTCTGTTTGGGCCACCACCACTCCACGAGGAATGCAGCTACCGAGACCCCAAAGCCCACGCAGTAGGTCACGAAGTACGCTTCATTCGAGGCATAGATCTGCTGAGAAATGAGGGATCGCAACTTGACAGCCAGCGCTATGAGCAGGAACAGCCAGTAGAAGAGGACGACGCCGTTCGCGTTCCGCAGTCTCGCGTGTTCGAGCCATTGAATCGAGAATATGACGACGAGAGAGACTATTGTGAGGGCAGTCGTCCATACTCGGAAGTCGCCGAACCATATACGAGGGTAACTGATGATCTGGATGGCGAGCTGGGCGACGAAGTCGGCGATCACGAGGGCAAGAAGGCTCTGTTATGCGCAATGTTGTCAGCACTCTTTATTCTCTTTGATTCTCTCCAGCAGGCACTCAGAGAGAACAAGGTCGGCCGGGGGGGGGGGCATTCCGGTCGTATCCATACCTGCTTGGTCCAAAAGTGCCACCCCTTGGCCACCTCTGTCGGCTTCTTCATCCGCAACAGCCACCCCACGGCAAGCAGCCCGAGGACAAGACCAAAGACTGCGACAGAGGCGACCCAGACGTCGAGGAAGCATGGTGTGAAGTCGTAGCGGAAGGGGCTCAGGGGGCCCCAGCCTTCCTCGTTACCGCATAGCGGCTGCTTGAAGTCCTCGCCGGCGGTGAGGTAGCCCTGCCCGAGCTCGAAGCGCCACGGCCGGTAGCCAGTGAACGAGCCTGAAGCGAGAAAGGCCTGCTGGGACGCGAAGTCGTCGTCGCCGCCGCCACCGCCGAGAACGAACTGCATCTCCGGAAGCACGGGGGGGTTCTCGGGTCGTTTGCGCAATGTCTCACTCGTTGTCTGAGGACATGCTACGTGGGTGTTTGCTGTGCCTTGGAGTCGGTGGTGGGGTTTTCTACAATCGCGAGGTCTTTGTCTTGCCAGACTCGTGTTTGTCGGTGGAGGAAGTCAAATGGCCGGAGAAAAGGGAAGAGAACAAAAGAAGCTGACCGCTCCCGAGGAATTGGGTTCGCCTCTTTCGGACGGCAGGTGTTAACCACGGCCTCGTTGGAGCTCGGTGTTGAGAAAGTTATTAGATCCGAGCCGATGACGTTTACCGCACTCGTCATTCAAACTCGTCGGATTACTTTTCAGATGACACTAGCTCTGGTCGGGCCCATCCACAGCTTTTATTCTGAGAAACAATTTTCTACTTGTCCTAGGGCTGAGTATAGAAAAGTCCCCTTGCAGGCGTTGGACCAAACAGACCGTCCAACAGGCAGTCAATTGAATAATCACTGCCACTGGTCAGGCAGATGCAGGCTGCTTTGTAATGCACGAGTGTTTCTTCGCCTTTCTGCCGGTGCCATTCTGGGGAGGCAGGGAGGGTCTCTACACAGCTCCTCCGGCTATCGGGGAGCGGGACTCCAATGTGGATTGCCGCCTGTGCCTGATAAGCGGGCCAACCCATGCAACTTTATGCAAGGTCTCGGGAGCCAAGCCATGACAGTTACTGTGCGTTCCAGTAAGGATCTCGGGAGTTCAGCATCTAGACGACCTACCCACGCCCTGCGAGCCAAGATGTCCGTCAAAGATCGTCTTGCATCTATCTGACTTGACCCAGCACTCCACAAGGCTGTGGCTTCTCTGGAGGGCGGGCTTGACAGGACTTAGGCTGCCAGGGCAGTGCACCCCGAGTGGGCCTTGGATTTGGCCAGCACAGCCGACCGATCCAGCCTTACGGCACTTCATGTCGTATTCTCTCATGCGTGAGCAGTAATGTTACCCTGTCATAAGCAACACTGACCTTCAGCATTGATTTGGAACGGATAATGGAGCTAATGGATGCCAAGGTATCTTCATTGGGCGGTTCGTCGAACAAAGTCAACTAAAGCTCATTAAACATGCAATATGCTGCGCGTTCAGGTATTATTGCCAGCAAACGGTAGTCCTCCAAAGAAATGCCTGGGGAATCAGTCCTATGCCCTCCCAACGCACGATCACCGTGCCATTACAATAGACTGGAAGTTGGCGGGACAAGTTTATTTGTCGCGTCTTCTGAGGCGCGAGTACCAAACCGACAGCCCCGTCTCCCAACCCCGTTTCACCTTAAGCTTGGTTCATCGTAGATCTGAGCTGGGGAAGTAGCGTGGACCTGCGAAGCCCTTCGCAAAGACACCTTGCACGTCGATGTTAGACCTGTTGATGCACCAACTGTTAGTATCTATTCCACGTCGAAGATCCAACAAGTTGGAATGGATGAAAGATGCGCCCGGAGGAGGGCAGTGGTTCTTGACGCCTCGAAACAGATGTAAGAAGAAGACATGGGAATAGGAACACATACGTCGGATGGTACATCTTGAGAAGAATAAACCTCCCCGAAATTGGGGGGTCAAACTTTATAGTGCACCTATTTTTGTCCTTCTCGATGTAGAACTTGGCGTGCGGCGCAAGCAGCTCGCCCCCGACCGCCCTCACGGCCTCCTGAGTCGCAAGCTGGGATGCCTCCGCTGCCTCCGCCAGCGTCATGTCCTGAGCATCTCGGTTCACAGGCGCCGGCGGGGGCGTAGTCGTGCCGTCGTCGTCATTGAACCCCAGGTCGTCGTTCCAAGAAGCAAATCCGTTTTCGCCGTCCTCGCTGTCATCACTCTCGAACGGCAGTGGCCCAATTCTATTGGGCGGGGGCGGCTGCCGTCTGAGCAGGCGGGGTGCGGGCGACTCCTCGGTATCACTGCAGTCTGTGGCCACTGTTACAGGGAAGGGTAGAGGTTCGACTGGAAACACTGCGGCTTTGTGCTCCAAGGCCTCTTCCAGGCGGGTGTTGAGGTTGATGCGTCTCTGGCGCGAACGGCTCATAGACGATGCCGCCCCGTCGTGGTTATGCCGTGCAGATGATGCTGGGACCCGTTCTGCGGGCGTGTTCGTGTCGTCGCGCGGCACATACTGGACCTGATACTGCGCTGTCCTATTGAGGACCTCGTCACATGCCATAGAAACAAAGACCATGCCCTCCCGAATGCTGGTCCAGGTTAGTCTCCCATAATTATATGCAAAAGGGTCCAGAAACCTACGGTGACGAATAGTTCGCACTTGGGGCCCTTATCACCAATTCTGTGAGTGTGAAGACGGTGGCACCCTGATGCTTCAGAACAATGTTGCATCGGTTTCGCTTCGTGCAGTAGACAGACGCATCCCTCTTCAGAATGCTCTCCGGGGGGTTCACGTTGCTGTCGGCATACATTCCACCGTCACAGCTCTCGATCTCCATTTTCAGTTGTCCAGGCTCGATCTGGCCAAATCTGCCATAGCGAAACCCCTTGAAACTGGACCCCGTCCTTTCGAAATCCAGCTTGCGCCGTTTTACCCGGCGGCTGTCCTCGGCATGCTCTGGATAGGGAGTATGTGAGTGGGATGTTGGGCTCAAGGGAGATGACATCATGGCGGTATTTGTGTATTCGAGGAGCGCACGCAGCTGTGAATTCGCATCGTCCAGGTCGTATTCCAAGTCTTCGAAACTGCTCGGGTTCGTCGGTCGATTCTCCGAAGTTCGGTATCGATCAAGCCACCTCTCGGCCAGCCGTTGGCGAGCCGGGCGCCCACTCGAGCCGGCGGGCGTGGAAGTTGCAGAGCCTCGCCGAGTGAGAGAGCGCAAAGGTGGGAGAGCTGTGGCAGTGGCGAGGCTCGCGAAGCTGGGGAGGGCTTCCGAGTGGCGAGGTGCAGGCTCTCGTGAGAATCTGCGTTGGAGATCACGCTGGTTGCTCGACATGTTTCCAGGAGAGGCAATCTCCACGTCGCTGGTGGTCAGGCCTAGACGGGGCCTTGGTCTCGGTGTGGTTCCTACTGCGGTGGCCTCAGAAGCGTCTCGCTCGCCGCCAGTGCGCGGCTCTCCGTCAAGATCTCTTGCAATTTCCACCCTTTGCAGTAGACCTCTCCTGTGCAGACGCTGTCGCTCGTGTCGCACTCGGTTGATGATTCGTTCCAGTTCGTCTTCCCCTCGTACTTCGGCCTGGGAGAAGTCTAGCAGACGGCGGTTGTCTTGGTACTGGAATGGTGGTCCCAGGTTAGATAAACCGTGATGGAAGTTATTGTGTGTGGAGGTGGAACCGAGCAGATAGACGCAGGGTATCAATCACTCACGGGCATTTCCCAGACAAAGATGGCAGTGCAGGCGAAACGGCCTCCAATAAAGCGCCGCACCTGCTCCAATCACTCGGTGCGGTGACGTGGGGGTTCGACAGCACAGGCTCTTTGCTGCACTGCGTTGAGTCGTGAGTCAAAGCTGCCCTTCAAGGTGCAAAGGGTGATGAGGACTGGGTTCTCAAAAGATGGGACGGCGAGTTTTGGTTTCGAAGAGGTTGCACGGAATGGTGGCCGTTGGACGTTGGCTGTTGAGTTGGGAGGGTGAAGTGCGACGTCAAATGCCAACAAGGACTGCTAAATCCGGGTATGCTTAGTACGGGTTGTACTTCACAAGGCAGTAGTAGCCCCTCCATGATCTCTAAGCTGATCGCCATACGGCCCCTGCCTCTGGTCATATGTCTGCAGTCCACTGGAATAGCTCAGACACAGAGTCTGCAGTGATGAAGCGACCCGAAGAAACCTATGTAAACTACATGATCGAGGAGTATGATGATTATGGAGGCTATCTGCCCATATCATACAGCAGACGGTCAGGCTGCGCGATATAGGTACAAGTCCAACACAGGTTTCCCGTTGCAGGGTAATCTGCAGGACGGGTCCAAGGCTTCCGGGGGTTGACTGAGTGGCAGTTCTTGTACGCTAGGAACAGCATCAGGTATCAGCGAGGCGAACAGGGCAGATGCCCCAGGCTTCTGCAGGATCGCAGCCCGAGCCATTAGAGACCCCTGCTCAGTAGGGCGAGATGCGCGGGCACGGGTCAGCATATCCACCAAGGAGCCCCACTTCGTCGCCTGCCTCCCAAGCCTCCCTACGTAAGTACCTAGCTGGGGTACCCAGGTACCTGAGCGCGACGGGGTATGCCATACAATTGAAGAAGCTGCCTGGCTATGTAACTGCAGGTGCCCAGGCGGTTGGTGAGTGGTTGGAAGCTTGCAACACAACGACCCTGAGCTTCAGACAGCGGCTTAGACATTTTGCGATCTGCCACCTTTCAACTTGGACAGCTTCCACCACCAGTCGGTCGCCCTCACGCTCACCGGGGCAGGACTTACTGCATTCAAGGTGTGCCATCGAGCTCCAGAGTCAAGCTCGGCAGCGACGGGCTCACAGCAAGTGCGGCGATACGTACCGACAGACTGACCTCGGGATTGTCAACACACGAAACTTCAGCTACACGAGTGCGAAAGGGCCACAACTGAGAGCAGGACGGACGACCAGGAACCGAGTCTTTCCATCCCACTTGGGCATTACTTCTCTTTCTCGAGCATTGAACTTTCCTCGAGGTGTTGTTTCAATACGCATGCCCTTTCAAGCTTCCACGCGTGATTAAGGTCCCAGCACCACTCTTCCCACCTCAGGATGGACCAACCAGCGCAAACGGCCCAGGGCCAGGAGGACAGCACCTCTACGCAAACAAATCCCCAGCCAGAGGGCTCCAACGCGGCCCAGGCTCAACCAGCACCCGATGCCAATGTCAATCCCATGCAGCACGCCGACTTCTCGAGTCTCCCAATGCAGCCGGGCATGCCCACAGACCTGAACATGCTCTCCATGTTGCCACAGGATGGAAGCTTGATGGGAGCAGATGCTCTTATGAACATGCCCAATATGCCCATGATGATGCCTATGATGATGCCCGACGGCTCGATGGACGCCAACGGCATGTTGAGTATGCCTCAGAACGGAATCAGCAATGGTAAGCTTGCTACGCCATCATACAAGTCTGCCAACGTTCACTCACACCTTTGCAGATGAGATCGCGCTATATGACAGGCAAATACGTCTTTGGGGAATGGCGGCGCAGCAGAAGATCCGCAACGCGAATGTGTTGCTCATAACGATGAAGGGCCTGGCGAATGAGATCGCCAAGAACCTGGTGCTTGCGGGCATAGGATCCCTGACCATTGTCGACCATGAGACTGTCACCGAGGCCGATCTGGGGGCCCAATTCTTCCTATCTGAGAAGGAAGGCCACCTAGGAAATAACAGGGCCGAGGCAGCGCTCCCTCAAATTCAGAAGCTGAACCCGCGCGTCACCGTCATCGCCGACACGGACGATGTGCGATACAAGGGCGCCAGTTACTTTGCCCTATTCGACATGGTCATTGCGACCGACCTAGACCCTGATGCCCTGAACATCATCAATACGGCGACCCGTCTGAATATGCGGCCATTCTACGCGGCTGGTACGCATGGCCTTTACGGCTTCATCTTCGCTGACCTGATCGAGCACACATTTTCGATTGAGCGGGAGAAACCCAACGTGCCCACCGAGTTGAAGGCCGAGACGAGAACTCGAAATATCTTCGCAGTCGACACCAAGAAGGAGAATGGAAAGGTGATGGAGATCGTCTCGAAGAAAGAGCTTTACAGCACCTGGTTGCTCTCTAGCGACGGCGCATTCCTACCTGAAGAGTACACAAAGAGCAAGCGACGCCTCAAAGCCGTCAGCCCTGCCTTGTCGTGCCTTCGGGCCCTGTGGGAGTTCCAGACATCTCACGGCGGCCGCAACCCTGGAGCCAACCAGGCCGACCTCGCTGCGTTCACAAAATCGGCCACTCAAAAGCACAAAGACTTACAGTTACCCGGAGAGACCCTCACTGCTGAGTTTCTGCGAAGTTTCCTGCAGAATATCGGATGCGAGGTCGCACCAGTCACTGCCATTCTTGGCGGCCAATTGGCACAAGACGTGATCAATGTACTGGGTCAGACCCAACAGCCTATCCAAAACACGGTCATTTTCGACGGCAACACCATGGAGGCCAGCCTGTACCCTCTCCATCCCGAAGGTGCTCTAGGCGCGTCGCTTCTTTCTATGAGCATGGGAAACATGGCAGGAATCCCAGGAATGGGCAATGGAGACATGAACGGGCTGCTGGGGGATCCTTCGATGATGTCCATGGGCATGCCTATGATGGATCATAACTTCAACAACGCAGCCATGGGCGGGACTGGCGTGCACCCGCAGTTCAACAACACGGGAGCTGGCGCGGGTGAGACCCAGACGAACTTCGCTGGTGCTGGCCCAGGCCCAGGCCCAGGCCCAAGCACAGGTCCGCCTGCGGCTACTGGCACTGGTGAATCACATACAAGCGGATGATCGTTCTCGTCGAATCGTCACTTTGGAGCGAGAGACCTGATGAGGTCTGCACGAGGGAAGTGGTGGTTGGAGAATGCATAGGATTAAGTTCTCTACTACATGCTGGAATCATCTTGGGATGGACGCATCTTTGGGCATGCATACCAAGGGCAAATGGGGGAAAATGTACAGTAATAATGTGTCGTGATACCTGGGGGCACGTCGGGAATGGCGTTGGCTAGATGAAGAAACGCACCGGAATGAACGAAGCATTGGCAACTCGAAAGCTGAATGGCTGCATGGCCAGCTGAGCCCCACCTCCCATGCGATGATGCTGTATGACTACAACGCGGGCCTTGCCGTTTTGGGGCTTGTCCCTTGGAGGGGTGGCAAGGCGGCCTGGCGGCCAGAGTAGGAGCAACGCCTCCTGTTTGACAAGCTTGACTCACCGGCCATCATATCGATCCATAGTTCGTGTGGCTTCATCCAGCTCTGCTTGTATGGACCAGGGCTGTATAGTTCAAGCGTTGTAGTGCATCTGTAGTCATTTCTAAGCAAGGCTGTGTAGAAAAAAAAAATGGGGGTGCAATAGTCGACCTCACCTTGCGTCTTGCTGCATCGAATTTCGTCAACCCGAGCCACTGCTTCCTACCCTGTCGACGATTGCAGATAAAGGTCGACCCTTCCCGGCCGCCCCAAAAATTCTCTATCAGCAACGCCGCAAAGCAACTCTGCAAAGCTAACCGCCTTTATTTTTCGACTCTACACATCCACTACCACTCCAGGAACTCTTAAACACAGTAATAAAAAAGGGACCACACGAGCAACCACAATCATGGCGGTGCGAGCACAATTTGAGAACTCGAACGAGTAAGCATCTACCCCGCGGCCCCGCGATCCTCTCACGCAAGGCACCCGCGGCTGACGAGCACCATGTAAAACGCAGAGTCGGGGTCTTCTCTACCCTCACAAACTCCTACGCACTCACGGCCATCGGCGCGAGCGAGAACTTCTACAGTATCTTCGAGGCCGAGTTGCAAGATGTCATCCCCATCGTCAGAACCACCATCGCCGGCACTCGCATCGTCGGCAGGTTAACAACAGGGTAGGTCTTGACACAACTGGTGTGGTGTGGTGTGGTGTGGTCCGGTCCGGTCCGACCTGTTGTCCATTCCCGTCGCGAGGAATCAAGACAACTGAGACGAGCTGCCTGCTGACTTGCAACCCTCATATAGCAACCGGAAAGGCCTCCTCGTCCCCACCAGCACAACCGACCAAGAACTCCAGCACATCCGAAATGCCCTCCCAGACGAGGTAAAAATTCAACGGATAGAGGAGCGTCTGTCGGCGCTAGGCAACGTGATTGTCGCAAACGACCACATCGCTCTGGTCCACCCGGATCTGGAGCGTGAGACTGAGGAGATCATCGCAGACGTGCTGGGCGTGGAGGTATTCAGGCAAACGGTGGCAGACAATGTTCTGGTGGGATCCTACATGGCGCTCTCAAATCAGGGCGGCCTAGTGCACCCCAAGACGTCGATAAGCGACCAAGACGAGCTGTCCAGCCTGCTGCAGGTGCCGCTGGTGGCCGGCTCGGTCAACAGGGGTAGCTCGGTGGTGGGTGGTGGCATGGTGGTGAACGACTGGATGGCTGTCACAGGGCTGGACACCACGGCGACGGAGCTCAGTGTCATCGAGAGCGTGTTCAGGCTTGGCGAGGGCGCCGCACCAGGCAACATCAACACCAACATGAAGGAGACCATGGTGGAGTCGTTCTACTAGAGGTCCAAGCGGGGATTGCTTTCCTGGACAAGAGCCTTGGAATAGTTCTTTTGAGGCGGTATAATCGAGTCCAGTCAGAAAGACCGCGGCTCATACCATAGCGATAACGCTACATTGTCCAGGATTTTGACGGCCTCCATCGCTGCTCCGAGATCCCGTGACATGGCAGACATTAATCGTCTCAAATGTTTGGACGAGAGGAACGAGAGCATTCCATCTGCCTCGTAATGAAGCTCATCGAGCTCAGGATGATCAATCATTCGGGTCTCAAAACGGTTTGAGACGGCCTACCACCGAATGCGCCAAAAAGCAAATTGTTGACCAATGCGTCTTGGACGGTCGGGAAGATGAATGCTGGAATGTAGTGTACTATGCAGCCGTTGCCATCTGGATGCAAGGCTGGCAACAAGACATGACAGAATCAGGCTGCCAGGCTTGTTGCTGCATCCAGCGTCATACACCTGGGCAGTACATGGTACAAAGTTGTGGTGGCCGGTGGACCCCTAAAATTCCATAGCAACCCAGCCACCACAACACCCACGGCCGGGCTAGAACAGTGCCCAGTGACGACGCCGTTGCATTACCTTGGCAGGACACTGAATGCGAAAAAAGTATATTTCTTGAAGTCTCCGACTCGTCCGTTGGTTCGGCAGCCGTGGGATATAACTTTGAACTCGTCTCCCCATACCTGCCGACAGGGAAAAAGAGGAGCAGTTTCTTTCGAGCTCTCTTCGCACTCACTCTGTCACTAATCACTCTGCATTATTCCAGCTCGGCTCCTCGTTTGGACCCGGGCCATTCCAGGTTGCAGCGAACCCCACTGTTCCATCGCCTCGATCGCCGCAAAACGCGCATTTTACTGCGATTGTACAGTGTTTGAGTGACCAGTGGCAGCCATCAGAAGCGAGAAACACTGCCCACCAGGTCAGGCAGATCAAGAGCTCAATACGTCACCGAGCATCGTCACCGGGCATCATCACCGAGCACAGGCTCAGACAAACAAAAGAAAGTCGGGACTGCCGCCAAAAGACTGGGGTTGCGGACAATCCGCCCATTGACGCCGAGGTTCTGTGCGGCACAAGGTCAGCAGAGAAGAGGCAGAGAGGGAGCGGAAGACACAAGCAAGCAAGGGACAGGGAAGAGAAACAGGGATTGGGCTGCTAAGAGCTGCTGGCCCAGGCACGTCAATCCTAATCGGGATCCTGGAGGGTTTATGCAACTGCTCCGCCTGTGCAGGGCAGCACCCAGATCTCACCTGCACAATACGCTGCCATCCCGCCCGAGTCCCCTGCCGTGGCACCCGCCCGCCGTCACAAGCAATCGCCGTTGTCGAGGCCGGTCAGTCCTGGCTACTGCGCGGCTGCTTGATGTTTTAGCCAGGCACACAGGCGCACCACACACGCACCAGGCACCGTTTCTTAAAACGACTCGTTGTTTCTTGGTTCAAAGACGGTGTGCCGCCGCCCAATTTTCCCTTACACAATACAATCACGCCTGGCCCCGCGCCGACAGGGGACACCAGATAAACCGGACGGGTTCTCCTTTAAACGGACCCACCTCGTCCCCACGAAACCTATAGCCACCATGCTAACATCGGCCCTCGATCCCTCTCTCCCAGACCTCCCAGACCTCCCAGAACGGGGCCGTCTCTCACCGCGTTCGCCCTCACCAACAGAGTTCCGATGCCCCCCTGCTTCTGCCGCTCTACTTGATCCTGATCACCGTCCAGTCGCGGCCAGTTCCAGCTCTCTCGACACGCATTCTCAAGCACAAGCCCCCCTTGACCACGTTTTCTTGCCTCGCCCCTTTCAGGAACAAGAAGACCTCGGCGCCTACGCCCACGCGACTGACCAACAAGTGGAACCCGCTCCTCTCACACCTGCTCCAGCAAACCGCACGGGGCACGGTCGAGGCTCTTCACTCACCAGCTTCCTTCCTGCTAGCATCAGGGCGAGGCTGCAGTCACCACCAAAGCCTTCCGAGTACCATCTGCCTGTAGACGATCAAGACATGGGTTTCACCGGCGAAGGAAGGAAGACCTTCAGGCAGTCTGCCCCCCAAGGCTATCCCACGACCCAAACAGCCCAAAAAGACCCCGACGATTACCCATCCCCGGAGACTACTCCCAAGAGGCTCGTCAGGAGCCAGACCGCCGGTCCCGCGGACAACGCTCCCAAGAACGCCGCGACGGCTGCTCCAACCCCAGCACCGGCTCCCGCCAAGATGTCTCTGCTCTCCATGTTCTCGAGGAATACGCCCATCGTGGTGACACAAGCCGAGCACGAAGAGCTGCTGAATATGAAGGTGGACGAGGCACTCTTCCCGGCCGGCTCTCCGACCAGCAAGGACACGTTCTCGCCCGCCGCGTACAAGAACCTGCAACAGCAGGCCTCGGGTCTGTTGACCAAGATGCAGAATGCTTACCGCCAGAAGGCACAGGCGCTCTCTGAGCTCGAAAAGGAGAGGGAGGCCGACAGGGACGAGCTGGAGGAGGCCGAGACGCGGGCCACGCACCTCAAGTTGCAGCTCGAGGATATGGCGCACAAGGCGGTCGAGCAGGAGCGCCACATGAAACAGCTGATGGAGGAGCTTGCCGCAGAGCGCCGCGCCCGGGCCGAGGACCAGTCCATGCTCAAGCGGCTCCCGACGGGTCTCCAGTCCGAGGCTGGCAGCACGATATCGGAGGACCTGGGCGTCGACGACGCCGAGGACATGCAGAAGCGCAAATGGCGCAAGAGCAACGGCACCGACGTCAGCTTTGAGACAGATGACGACAGCATCAGCTTCGGGGAGGGCGAGAGCGTCTTCTCGCGCCCGCGCAGCCCCTCGGCCTCTACCTTCACCACCACCCGCGGCGGCGCCGACACGGCCAGCGTGGTCGACATGCCGCTGCCCACGCCCACCTCCACCCGCTTCGGCGGTAGCGCCGGCGTGAGGTCGTCGGTGGCGTCGTCCAACCGCAAGAGCACTGCCTCGCAGATGAGCACGTTCCAGAAGCTGATGAAGGGCATCTCGGGCGACGACGGCTGCAAGAACTGCAAGGGCCAGGACGCGAGCGTCGCCTGGGACACGGTCGGCCAGCTGCGGGACGAGAACAAGCACCTCAAGTCGCGGGTCGGCGAGCTGGAGGACTGCCTCGAGGGCGCGCTGGATGCGGTCAACGGCATCGTCTTATGACAGGGTTGCGCCCCCAGCGACGACAACAAGGATTTATAACAGCGACATGAGGGGGAAGGGTACTTCTGGGTTGTGTTCCTGCTCGGGACCCTTTCTTCCCTCATCCTCTTGTTTTTGATGCAGCGAGAATCCACAGACCGAACCCCACAGAGTTGAAAGAAAGAACGAGTAACCCAACACTTGGCTAAATTGCTTTATTTGTGGCTCAACACTCAACCGACAACCCCTTTTGCATATGGCGGCGCTCACGGGCTCATATCTTTTCAAACATTATTTACCTTCATGTATTTCGATTCTTGGGAGGTTTCCGATACGCCCCTCACATGTTTGTGTGCCTACAATAATTTGTATGGCAGAAGGGAGATTCCCAATAGCTTGGACATATTTTTTCTGGCCTGGCGCACCGCCCTCTCTCTCTATGTACCGCCACTCTTGTATGCCTTGGCAAGGCTGCGGAGAGGGACTCTTCGCCCATGTTTTTCCATACCCCCCCAACAGTTTGATAGATTTCAGATACTCTCTCATAGTCGGTCGTGGTGCGGACAATCAATAGCGGCTCGATGCTGCTGGAATTCTCAGATGACTGGAGTACAGTCACTTGTTTCTCATGTGTTCATGCTAGTGCTACCAGCCTGAAAGACTTATGACTGGGAGGGTCGTTCGGCTTTTACAATATTTCCGGGCTATAACAGACCACGACGTAGCCGCAGACTATCTCGTATCGCGTCTGGTTAGTATTTTCTAGGAGGATCGCGGGCCGCTCTTCTCGCGGGCCGACACATTGTGGCCTCTCGCCGGAAGACCCAGTCATGATGGCTTTGGCCAATTGTCCTACACCCTGAGAACCCATTACTGAACATCTCATGGAAACTCTCCTACCGGATAACATCCTATGGGACAGCCTCCTATAGTACAACCTCATATTGGATACTGGACTACAGGGTGACATCGCATCGGACACCAGTGATCTCTCATGTGATAACCTCCTTTCCATGAAACGAGATGCTTGAGGACTCGGTTGAAGCTCATTGTAGACGAACTCAGGAATCAACCGGTCGTCTCGTGCCTCAGTGGGCAAGCGATTCAAGTGTGTTCCCTACACGACACCTGCATCGCTCATCCATCGCGTCCTCATGGGGCCTCGCACTCTCATAGTACCACTATCATCGTGTGCTCGAACATGGCTGCGGTTTTACCCACCTATTCGCTGAATGTCGCGCGCCCTGCCTCAATAGTTTTAGGACGTGCTTGCGCATCGTCCAGGGAAACGGACTCGTCCATTTGCAGACACCATATGCGCAACACCAGATATATGACCGTTTGCGTGGCTTGATGTGTTTTTTTTTTCTTCTTCTGGCAGACATGACCTTCTTGTCTAATATGTACACTGGAGCGATCTTTTCGATGTTGCCGCCCAGCCAAGTTCGTCTCCCCACCTCATCCAACCCATCAGTGGTGTCCCTCGCCGTGATGCTCGTCATGGTGCTCGTCCTTCAGGAACGCATACTCGTAGCCGCAGTATCCCGCAAATGCCACCGTCGCAATACCCAGACCAGGGAAGGAGTTCTTGAACCGGTTGAATCTGCTGAAGAGTCCTGTGTATCGCCAGTTCTCACTGTAAGATTCCCGCCGTCAGCCGTGCTAATTATATCACACGGGGTGGTTAATTCGACTGACTATCGCTCCCATGGGTCGTAGCGGGGCTTCTCGATGGACTCCTTCAGCTTCTTGATGTCGAAGCCGGTGATGTTGCCCGTCCGGCCATTGACGGCCCGCAGCACCCTGGAGGAGGTTCAGTCAGTCAATTCGACGTCTGCAGTAGGAGGAACATTGCAGGGGCGCACATAGTAGGTCGCAGAAGCATTGTGAACCAGTTCAGTCTGTCAACAGCTGCGCTGGTTGTGTAGGTGAAGGGCGAGGGTGAGGTCAGTCTTGTGAGCTCGATACGTCGGAGCGAGTAGCAGTTCGAAAGGTTGGAGGCAGGCACGGCAGGCCTGTACAGTAGCGCCAGCCCAGGTACCTACGTACCCTCCAGGCTAAATCTAGCTCGGTCCCACCCGGCTCTGCGGCGGCGGGCAGCGACCCGCACTGGCCTAGCCGTGGAGCTGTCTGTCAAGTGCTACTATGAATTGCCCATTTGACATGCTGAACTGCATCCAAGACAGACCTCACAACCCCACGACGAGGACCCCAGCGAATCTCGATCACCAAGTGGCGACAACACTCTTAACCAAACATCGTCATACCTACATACTCATCAGCCGAGGCTGTCGACCACTGCCCGACGAGCATCCCACTCTCGTTCACAGATGCGACCGCGCGCTGTCCATTCTAGACTGACTACGACTCCTCCACCACGACCAAGACTGCAATCTGAGCCTACAGAGCTGGGCGCGAGTTGACGATGCCTCCCCAGTTGCCGAGGTACCAAAACGGGCCGAACAATGTCGCTCCGTACCAACATCAGTTCGCGGGTCTGAACCCAGGCCACTCCAACAACTACACGCCACAACTGGGCGGCAATCCCTCCCACCTGAACCCGAACGCCCAGATCCCTTCCTTCGCTACGAATGGCAATGTCCTCGGTCTGGGGGGAGGCATGAACTCGGCCGCTGCGAGCTTTGGCGTAGGGCACGACTCGGGCCTCGGGGGCCAGGCCGCAAGGATGGGATTCCAGAACGCAACGCTCCAGCACCCACAGCATGCCCAACAACATGGTCACTCTATGATGGGGGACCAGCCTGCTCGTAATCCATTGGCTAAGGGCCGGATACGAGAGGTTTGGAAACATAATCTGGAAGACGAAATGGCCGTGCTGCGCGACCTGGTACAAGACTATCCTTATATCGCTATGGTGAGTCGTCGCATGGGACGATCTGGACTTGGTCAAGAGGTTGTGTTGATCTGACCTTCTTTCTTAGGATACCGAGTTCCCTGGCGTGGTTGCGCGGCCAATGGGGGCGTTCCGAGGCAAGAGCGACTACCACTACCAATGCTTGCGGGTCAACGTAGACCTTCTCAAGGTCATCCAGATCGGCATAACGCTATTTAACGAGGACGGAGAGACACCAGCGACGAGGCCAAACTCGACAAACTCGACAGAAATCGGCGGCGCAGGGCGGAAAAATGCGAACCAAAACGCGGTCCCACATGCGTGGCAATTCAACTTCAACTTCTCGCTCACCGACGACATGTACAACGAGCAATCGATCGACTCTCTCAAGCACGCCGGAATCGACTTTGGGCTGTTGGAACGGGACGGGATCGACCCGAAGAAGTTCGCAGCGCTACTGATCCCCTCCGGCTTGACGCATTTCGAGGAAGTCAAGTGGATATCGTTTCACGGAGGCTATGACTTCGGCTACCTCACAAAGCTTCTGATGTGCGAGCAAATGCCGAACGACGAGCTTGAGTTCACAAAACGCCTGAAGAAATACTTCCCGAGCGTCTACGACGTCAAGCACCTCATGAAGCACGCCATCAAGCAACACAACTCGGGCCTTCTAACCCCAAGCGACCCGAGCACGACAGAACTGCTGCAGAAGTTCGAGCAAAAGTCCGGTCTCGAAAGCATAGCCGAAGCCCTGAAGATTAAGCGCCTCGGGGCGGCTCACCAGGCCGGGTCTGACGGGCTCCTCACCGGGAGGGTCTTCTTCTCCATGCGAGAGAAGGTGTTCAACGGCGACATCCCTACGGAGCAGGTGGGCAAGATCTGGGGGCTCGGCGTACCGGATATAGGGCCGCCAGCGCAGCAGCAGTCGGTGGCAGATAACACGCCGCCGCAGCAGGGCCAGGGCAACAATGCCGAGGGGACACCCAGCACGCCCAACCAGGGCAGCGCGGGCCTGGTTAACACGCCGGCAGCGCAGTCGCACAACACGAACGGCGTCAGCAGCATGGGGCCTATGACGCCCGGGGGCGGCGGCGGGGTATTTGGCCAGTTCCACATCGGCGCCAGGTAGAGTAATAGCCCCGGGCCGGACGCGGCCGACGACCGGACGGAGAGGTGGATCATACGTAACGCGACCGACGAGGTGGTGGGGTTTATACTGTAGTATGGGCACGCCCGCTACCACACGCTTTCCAACGCACTGCCTCCACAGTCTTGCCCGGTGTGCACCCATTACGGCCGCTTTGGAGGGGGATTCGGGCGGGGCAGGAGCGGAGGGAGCAGAAGCAGAGGAAGTAGCAGCAGAGGCTGGAGAAGCAGAGGGTAAATCTGTTCTACCAACCGCGAATTTCTCACATGAGCTTGGATCCGGGGGCTTCTGTCTTCAACGCGTTGACGATACGTCATCACCTCTTCCTTCCACACCCAGCGATATAGTAATGAGGCGGCCGGTCATTATCCCACTTTGTTGCCCTGTCCGCACTCGCTCACCCTCTCTTTCTCTCACACTCTCGCAGCGATGGGAGCGGCGTCGGCGTCCATCTTTTTTTGGCCTCTACCACGACTACTATGGTTGTTGCGTGCGTCTGTTTAAACTTTGTTTGCCTGCCTTCCTTGTCTTCCATTTAAACGGAGTTGGGGAGGGACAGGAGGGGGCGGCGCCACATAAAAAGAAGATCCTCGGGGGAAAACATTCTATCTCTCGGGGACTTTGGGCCAAGGGAAATTGGTCTTTCTTCCTGGTTTGGAGGGAGGGCAGCGGGGCGTCTTCTAAGACCCTTTGTGTGTGTGTGTGTGTGTGTGTGTGTGTGTGTGTAACTCATATCTTTTGCCTTGGTGTATTTCTCTGCGGGGGTCATCGTTTCATTATTTTACATCGTCTTTCTTCTTTGTCTCTGCCAAAGGGGTATGGGTGGATACATGGTAAAGCACAGCGGAATATATGCATTCTCAGAGCAAGACACCAACCCTGACAGTGAACGTGGGATATTGTGTTCTGTTGTTTGATATGTGGTCATTCGCGACAGAAGACCTAGTGGTGAGATATTTATGACTTCCGCTCACCTGTGGTACTACGATGTTACCCTGCTACCCTACAGCTTATCACCTTGTAGGTGTCCCTTATTTGGAATTCCCTATCAATGCCAGAAACGCCGATATCACAACCCACCAAAGAAAAGATTCATGACCGCTATGCTGTGAAAGAGGGAGGAAAATGATTGGAGCTGGTGCCCCGTGGTCCGATCCACGTGCGCGCGCGCGCACGTCGCTCTTGAACCGTCCCAACAACATGGGGAAATCAAGTGATAAACACCTTCTTGAGCTTATCTTCGGTGTAGACATCCCCCGTGCGCAAGTCCTTGACCTTACCCGGCGACAAACCCGCCTTGCGCGAGTACTCATCGAGCTTGGCCTGCCCGTAAACTCTACCGTTGGGCAGCAGCATGAGGTCCGGCTCGACGTGGCTCTGGGTGTGGTGGGCGTAGGGGACGTTGCGGGCGAGCTCGTTGAGCTCGGTGGAGCAGATGGGGCAGACGGAGCTCGTCAGGCTGGTGTGGTGGGACGGGGTGGACGAGGAGCTGGCCTGGGCGCTGTGGCAGGCGGGCGTCTTGAGCGCCGAGAGGCCCGACTGCAGGGCGATGTGCAACAACGGGAAAGACGGGAGGCCCAGCAGGGCATTGTGCGTCTCGGTGAAGATCTCGGCCAGCTTGTTCCACCGCGACGAGTCGTACATCTCCCTGTGCATGTCGTCGGCCGCGTCCGGGGGGAAGGCGAGCAGGGTCGCCGCCTGGAGGTACTCGTTTGGGAAGCTCTCCCTAAATGGGTAGAGGTACTTTTTGGCGAAGGCTAAGGCTTCCATGTCCTCCTGGGTGCGCACGAGCTCGATGTACTGCTGGAAGCGGAGTTGGAACTCGAGATTGCTCTGTGACGAAAGGAGTCAGCGTATGCCTGCGACTGTTGGTTCTGCACCATCAAGGGTGTAAAGAATCGACATACATCCATCTTCCTCAGCTCCTTCTTGTTCTCCGTGCACCAGTCCAGCGCATCCTTGACATTCTTGTTAAGCAGGCTCTGCCTCACCCGGTTCATCTGCTCGAAGGTGTCGATATCGACCAGGTCGCCGACGCCCTTGTCCTTAGCAAGGGCCCTCGCGCTCTGGCCGTACCCCTGCCTCATGAGGTAGTCGACCAGCAGCCTGTCGAGCCTCTTCCGCGACCAGTGCTCGTACTTGACGTCCTCGAAGGCATGCATGTGGCCCAGATCCGACAGGTGCTTCACCCTGGCCCCGACCTGGCGGTACAGTCTCGACTCCTCCTGGTCGCAGCCCTCGAGCTTCCGCTTGACGCCACGGACGCGGGCGATCATGGTGTCGAGGTTCCGGAGGACCTCGTCGGGGTTGGCCCCGCCCTTGAGGGCGGCATTGGCGGTGTCCTTGAGCTCTTTCCTTATGAATGTGCCTTGTTTCTCGATGACGAAGTGGGCGGAGCGGAAGTTCTTGTGGAGGAGCTCGTGTGGGAGGCGGAGGAGGGGTTGGTCCTGGCGTGAGGAGGTCCGGTGTTAGCTGTGTCTCTCGGAGGGTGATCGCCGCATTGGGGAGCGTCTTCGCTTGCAGGAAGCATGGACTTACCAGTAGGAGATGATTGGCATGGTCAATCTTGGTGACTGAGTGGTCCCCCATGTTGAGCTCAAATCAGGTCTGTGTATGGGGAGTGATAATTGCTTCGGGTCCAGACCGTATGATCATTTCGAAGGCCGAGGTGAGTCCCGGGAGTGGACGTGAGCACGGCACAATGACGCTCCCGAGGTTGTCGTTAAACTGATAAGGCGATAAGAAGCTCTCCTTAGTGCCACCCCAGGCGTGGTGGCCAGTTTCCTGCCGGGCAGTAATTACCCAAGACAGGTGCTTGTTGAGCTACGTCTTGTATTACCCGCTTGGGCACTTGCAATCAATACTGATTATTCAGGTCCGGCATCTTCGGCCGAGAGAAGGAGGAACTACTGCTCTTCTACAGAGTAAGATTGACCATATTGTAGACTATTGGTTACCAAGTAGCCGCTATGAATTGTCCTACTTTCTCACCAGAGGGGCCTCCTCGTCTTCCCATCCTGCCATCCTCCTTCTCCAGCTATTCCTGACAGGTCGGATACGCGGGTGGATCAATGGATGCACCTGAGATGAGCATATACCAAAGCTGCCTAGTACTTCTGGACATGTAGTCACCACAGTCTGCGGCTAGGTCCTGGAGGGATACTCCTTCCCACCCGGGCAGGCTTCACACCATCTCAGCCGATCGTGCCCAGGTGTGTATCACTTGACCCGCTTGGCAGACAATGTGGTTGTGAGCTAGTCATCCACGGGGCTTGCACGAGGGAGTCTACGTGATCAGCCAGGGGGCAAGAGTTGAGTCCTAGATGCCCGTCCAGCTGAGACAGCAGCCTCGCCACGAGACTTTTGAGTCGGCTCACTCATATCAGCGTCTATGCTATGGACGGTACATGTATTGGTGTGTGAGCGCGAGCGCGAGTGCGGGTGTGTATGCGTGTGTTGACTATAGTAAGGGCTAGAAAACCAAAGATCCCGGTCTGGCTGTTGGAGGCGTGTTCTGTCGCCCCTCAATATCAGAACAGTCAGCCAGCCGAAACAATCAACAGCGATCGGCCAACAGCCAACAGCACGCATGCTGTAATTATGTGTTGTTGCGTCTTGTCTTGTCATATGAATAAAGCACCATGCAGCCAGTTTCTCACCGGTCCTGTTGACATTTGCAGGTCGTGTACCAGACGTGCATTCCTGCGCATCCTGTGCACCCATGAGATGTGGACGTGGACGCTGTCACCCCAAGAGATTTGCGTCCTTCACAAGACGCCTCCGACGGGATATGCATCTCGAGTGAAATGCTGGTGGGGTTGCAGCACAGCAGGGTGGGATGGGGGTTGCATGGTGGGTGGGAGGCAGGCCAGGTGGGCGGCTGCTGCTGCTCTGGTGGGGTGCGTCCAAGCTACTATAGTAGAGCTGAGGTCGGTATCTGATGATTCAGGCTGGCATGACCGCCTGTGACTGGCCAGCCCAGCTGTGACTTGTGGGGCCCCGGCGCACGCCCCCGTCTCCCCCCGTCCCCCGTCGCCCCCCGTCCGAGGAGCGAGGACTCGACAGGCAGACAGGGCGGGCAGTCAGTCAGGCAGTCAGTCAGTCAGTCACTCGTACTCAGAGCTTGCCTGCTGCTGGCCTGGCTTGCCTGGTCGCTGCCCACACTGCCCACACTGCCCACACTGGGAGCTGCTGGGTTGCTTGATGAGTGTGAGGTGCTTGGCCTGAGGCCTTTGACGGCGCGCTCCACGCTCCCCCCTCTACCCCCTCCACCCTTCAAAAGGCCGTCTGGTTCCCTCCCAGACCAATCCTCCAGCTCACGTGAATCTGGATTCTTGGTCACGAGCATCCACCCCCCTCCAACGCGACGAGTCCGCCCGACAATACAGGTATGCATTCATTGCCATCTGTATTTTTATCCTCGGACTTGGTCGAATCTGACTCTCAAGAAGCAGACACAGCCCCCGATACCATTTGATCCCCATCGACGCCCTGCAGTCCTTATTCCGACCACGTTTTTCCCTCGCCCGCCGCCGCCCAGATTCCCGCCCCTCTGCCATTCCCTATCAAACCGCAATCAGCACCTGACTTGCCACATGACAAGAGGCCGATCGTGTAAGTAAAGGCGGTCTCGACCTTCACCCCCCATGCTGTCAAATCAGACCTCTGCCATCGCGCCCAAAGGTGGATCCCCAGACCGCATCACCATTTCGTATCCCATCTTTGCTTTGCATCTTGAGCCTCTCCTCCTTGTCGCCCAGGGTGTGTTGGGCCTACCTGTCCTCAATCCTGACAAGCTCGGGCCGGCCTTCGAGCTTGCACCTCGCCTCCGTCTGAGACACGGCCCAAGCAGGCGTGCTTGTACGAGCTCGAGTGAGCTTGACGCGACGTCGATGAGAGCCTCGACATGTAGACCAACAAGGTTCGAGTGGCCTTATTGCACCCATCCGCGGTCTTCGATGAAAACGCATGCACCTCGTCCTGATCGAACTGTGTCTGTGCCACTCATCAACGTGATGTGTGAACACAAGATAGGAGCACTGCAGTGCCCGTCGCCATGATGTGCTCTAAGTTTGCATTGTTCCTTCCCTTCAATGCTCCAAATGAAAATGTCTGCGTTACGTTCCTTCTCTTCACCCGTCTAACTGAAGCGGCCAGGCACCCGGCCTTGAGGAGCCCTGCAACGCAATGTCTTCAGAACTAGCTGCGCTGGTGATGGCGCATGTTGCAACAAACCCGGAGCCCGACCTCTCAGCACTCACCAGCTCCCCGCCCCCAAAACGAAAGCGCCCTGGTGAGACCTCACCAGACGTGCGCCGATCTAAGCGAAACAACATGGCCAGCCCTGACCCGACAGACGCATATTCCAACAATGCGATGGACACTGCTCAGGCCGCTGCTGCGGGCGTTAACGTGTCCGATTTCAATGCGCTTCAGCAGGCTGCGGCTGGTGGTGATCACACCGATGCCGCTGACCCGGCCAACGCGTCCAGCACCGCCGCTGCTGCCTTGGTCTATCCTACTATCCACGCTCCCCAACCATCCGAAGAGAACTTCGCTGCACAGGTCACTGGGGATGAAGGTGATCAGCACAATATGGACCTGGGCCCGTACACACATGATGCGTCCCAGCCCGATGGCCTGCCGATGGACCACCAGGCGCTAGCCAATGTTGCGACAGTTCACAATCCGCCAGATCCGAGCCTGCGCCAGATGGATGACATGCCAGGAGCCAGGTACTCCACGACGCCGAACCCGAAGCCGGCTGTAGGCTCTGAGGAGTGGCACAAGATGCGCAAGGACAACCACAAAGAAGGTGTGTTTCTCTGCTACCCGCTGCCAGCCAGCCAGCCAGCCAGCTTGACATAGTGTGTACTGACATCGCCCAGTGGAACGACGTCGGCGAGAGACTATCAATGAAGGCATCAACGAACTTGCAAAGATAGTACCCGGCTGTGAGAAGAATAAGGGCTCGATACTCCAGAATGCTGTGCGCTACATCACCAAACTTAAGGAGGATGAGCAGCAGGCAGTTGAGAAGTGGACGCTGGAAAAGCTTCTCACCGAGCAAGCCATCGCCGAGCTCAGCTCTTCGAACGACAAGCTGAAGCACGAGTGCGACCGTCTGTACCAGGAGCTCGAGCAATGGAAGCGGCTCGCCCAGGGTGCAGGCCTGTCCCCCGATGGCAACCAGAACGGCGACGGTGCCGAGCAGAGCAACGAGCCGAAGTCATAGGACTGCTGCTCCGAGTGGTTGTGGTGAACGCATTTATTCTTGCTTCTTCTGCTATTGTTAGGTATACCCTCGCGGTGATGCCCCTGTCACCGTCTTCTCTTCAACCAACGGAGTCGCGTTCATCTGATTTTGGCAGAGTATGACATTGTAGGACGAGCAGGTTTCATTTCGAGTGCAGGGCGTAAGGGATTTGGGAGCAACAGGGCACATGTGCTTGTTTCCTTGTAAACTTTGATAATTGCATGGGCGTTGATTGCCCTGGCATGGCAACTGCTTGTCTGCGGCGATGGGGCGAATAATTACGAACCAATTCGTCCGAGGCATGGCGGGTGCTTCCTTCTGTAGACTTCTAGGCATTGGCGTTCAGGTGAAGTACGGCAACGCCAATAAGGAGTACATCAAGGTATCGAGTAGTTGTGTTGATTTAGGGACAGGCGGTGATTATCAACAGACGTTGCTCTTTTCAATGTTGGCAGGTTTCTCTTGAGTAAGTAGAACCCAGCCAGAGATAAGTGGCCGTGCTAAGGAGCTGGCCGTAGAAGTGTGGACGGGAAAGCGATAGATAGTGCAAAGTACTCGAGACTTTGAACCCTCAAAACCATGAATCTGACTCTGTCTTACTGCTTCAGGCATGTGTAACCTTCAACGCAGTGCATTCAGATCACCTGCACAGGTGTGATTAAAACGACGATTCGCTCTGCCGCATGGACATTCCGCTTTTGGCAACCAAGAGTGTAACAAGATCTCGAGACGGGTGGTGGTGGGCCGAGGAGAGATCTGGGCCGCTGACCGACCCCGGACATCGGGGGGCCCACGGATTCGAGAGACGGGCCGGGTGTGCATATGTGAATTGAG
Organism: Diaporthe longicolla; assembly: GCA_000800745.1. NCBI lineage: Eukaryota > Fungi > Ascomycota > Sordariomycetes > Diaporthales > Diaporthaceae > Diaporthe > Diaporthe longicolla. Next base: position 111,052 of record JUJX01000072.1, read on the forward strand.
GCGGAGATGGCGTTGACAAAGCAAAACTACAACTTGTAATGAATTTGTTAGCCATCGCACAGAAAGAGAGAGAGACGAAGGCCGGACCGGTCCAAAGGGCACGAGGTCGAGGAGCCGGATCTTGGCCGGCTGGACATGCCTGAATAGGAAAGGCCTGAGCAGGGGACCGTCTAAAGCTTGGCCTCCGCCTTTTGTTAGTGACAGTTTGAGACGTTTGTCGACACGATGAGTTTGTGAATTTCTGTGAATTTTCCCAGAATTAATTGTAGCGATTCGAGGACATCGCAGTGTAGAAGAGAGGCGTTAGAATGGTGAGAATGTGCAGAAGATAGTTCAAAAACTTCATAATCACGAAAGAAGGGCACCTCGAAAAGGGCCATCTACCTGGAGCTGTCCCCGGAGAAGTCAATTGGAGCTGCAGGTCGCCACCCCACTGATAAGCCGGTATTAGCCCACCCCGCGATAGGTCATAGGTCTGTGCGAAATGGGAAACCCAGCCCGGGAAGCTCCCCTCGTCACTGTCGTGCCGCCGTGTGCCGCCGCCGTCAACGGCGAGTGAGGGAGAGACGTAAATACTCCCCTCGCGCCCACTTCCCACCCTCTTTCTTGCTGCGTGCCTTGCTTGTACTTGAGACATCGTGGTGTACTGTACGGATCCAATTGATCAAGTTTTTCCATCCTAGTTCAGTTTCCGTGACACAGGATTCCCTGCAGGTCGTCATCCAGTCCATATTTCAGTGTTTCGGCGAGATACCGCTATCCCTCCCCTCCACACCTTCGCTCGACTTGCAGCACAGAGGCTCGAGGATAAAAAAGTATAAAACAGCCCGCCATGTCCGCCCTCCGGACGCTGTCACGGCGCACTGCGTCAAGCTCTGCCCGCCTCATCTCCTCGCGCCTCGCTCCAGTGTCTTCTCTGTCCAGCAGGTCATTCTCAGTCTCCGCCAGCAACATGGGCCGCTTCGATGGTATCGAGCCCACCGCTCCCTCGGTCAAGACGGCCATCCCTGGCCCAAAGGCCAAGGAGCAGACCGCCGATCTGGACAAGGTCTTCGACACGAGGAGCTTGAACATGCTCACGGACTACAAGTCCAGCATTGGCAACTACATTGCCGACCCTGATGGAAACGTACTCCTTGATGTGTAAGTGGCCGCGGTGAACCCACACCGAAACCTCACCGGTGTGATGTGTTTGAGGGTGGGACGTGGGCTAACGCGGTGTGACCTCGGTGTGTAGTTATGCTCAGATCGCATCCATCCCCGTGGGATACAACAACCCTCACCTGATCGAGACCATGAAGAGCGATGCCGTGGTCAGCTCTCTGGTCAACCGGCCCGCTCTGGGCAACTTCCCTCCCAACGACTGGGCCGAGATCCTGCGGTCCGGTATCCTCAAGGTCGCCCCCAAGGGCCTGAACCAGGTGTTCACGGCCATGGCTGGGTCAGACGCCAACGAGACGGCCTACAAGGCGGCTTTCATGTGGAAGAGGCAACAGCAGCGTGGTGGTGCCCACGTCGAGTTCACCGAGGAGGAGCTCAACTCGTCCATGAACAACCAGTCGCCCGGTGCCTCTGAGCTGTCCATCATGTCCTTCAAGACCGCCTTCCACGGCCGCCTGTTCGGCTCGCTGTCCACCACCCGCTCCAAGCCCATCCACAAGCTGGACATCCCCGCCTTCGACTGGCCACAGGCCACCTTCCCCCTGCTCAAGTACCCTCTGGAGGAGCACGTCGAGGAGAACCGCAAGGCCGAGCAGGACTCGCTGGCCGAGGTCGAGCACCTCCTCACCACATGGCACCTGCCCCCCTGCGCCGTCATCGTCGAGCCCATCCAGTCCGAGGGTGGTGACAACCACGCGTCACCCGCATTCTTCCAGGGCCTGCGCGACGTGACCAAGAAGCACGGCGTACTCCTGATCGTGGACGAGGTGCAGACCGGTGTCGGCGCGACGGGCAAGTTCTGGGCGCACGAGCACTGGAACCTGACCACACCCCCAGACATGGTGACCTTCTCCAAGAAGGCGCAGACCGCTGGCTACTACTTCGGCAACCCTGAGCTGCGGCCCAACAAGCCATACCGTCAGTTCAACACGTGGATGGGCGACCCAGTTCGTGCGATCCTGTTCCGCGCCATCATCGAGGAGGTGGAGAAGCACGGGCTGGTCGAGCAGACTGCGCGCGTCGGCGACTACATGTACGGCAAGATCAAGCAGCTGGGCGACAAGTACCCGGGCCAGTTCGCCAACCTGCGCGGAAAGGGCCAGGGAACCTTCATCGCCTTCGACAACCCGAAGCGCGATGAGTTCCTCAAGGTGGCCAAGACCCTGGGCATCAACATCGGCGGGTCCGGGGCCAGCGCCGTGCGGCTCAGGCCGATGCTGACGTTTGAGGAGAAGCACGCCGATATCCTGGTCGAGGCCCTGGAGAAGATCGTTACGTCACTGCAGTAAATGCAAAAAGGGGGCTCATCGAACACAAAAGGGCCGTTAATATCTGTTGTTTGTTATTACCATGGCCGAGAGGATGACGGCAGCGGTGACGGGTGACGCAGGAACGGGTGGATTTAAGGTTTATGAGTTGTTCAGCAGCAGGCATGACCGTGTTGGAAAGACGACGACGTCTTCCTTTCTTTTGCTTCTATCATGTTTCCCTATCTGGAGTTTAGTGCGTGCAAGACCATCATCAAGGGGGTCGGAAGGGGGGTGTCGACAGCATATCGCCTGCATTTTGTTTTTGTCTTTTTGATCTGTATGGGATACTACTCATCCATGCTGCGGGTCATCCCCGCGTCGGGCAATTATTTCACCAAAGTATCACGGCCGAGTGTCTAGGACCAAATACCGATGGACTGGAATCTGGCGATCTCGCGCGCGGGCACCATTGTTTCACGCTGCCGCCAGTACTGTGTAGCGCATGTGTCGGGTATGTGTTGTGTATGCCAGTGAGTGTGTATGACCACTTCGGGCCTTGGAAGCAATATCTGTCTACTGTGTATTGGGGCCAGCCAAACAAGGGTCCTCTCCACGGCGTGTAGGGCCAAGGGCGCAGGCATGATGATGAAATAAACAATCTGGTTCCCCGAGAGCCAATAACTCCCACCAGAGCTGGCCATCGGAGAGACTCTGACACAAGCACACTCCCGAACTTGGTGCGTGACCCAGAGTTATGCAAAGGCATTGAGTTGTCGCGGGCTGGACTGGAGGCATGATCCTGCCATGGTGGTGCGGCAAAGGACTTAAGGAGGAGGGCGGCTGGCAGCAGCAGCAAAGCAGCCTCGCGCATTCAGGCGGTTGTGTGGCGTCATCCCGCCCTGATAGGGTTTGCTGGCGCGGTTCTGGGATCCCTTCTGGCCTGGCCTCGCTTCGACTCGACCCCTGGATCCGCGAAGATTGGCTGCAGGGCTGACTTTGCCGGCTGGCTGGCAGTGTCATTTTTAATTCATGCCTGATGCTGCGGTGTACGGAGGTAGGGCGATTTAGACGCAGTACCGGTGTAGAGTATACAGTGATTGGTTGGTTACAATTCACTGCTGACTTGTGCTCTGCTCCCTTAAGCGACACCGCCTAGCCGGTTAGTAGAATGTAGTAGCCGCATTGCCAGGTAGGCAGTCTTTATGCATTGGAGATTTTCAAGGCTGAGATATTGACTCGTTCGACCCGGGCCCCATAGCTGCCCTGTGGGTCTTTGTTTTGGTTATCTACTGCCCGATGGGATCGGAGACACGAGCAGATCGACGATGGAGGCATCGGGACGGGTTGATCGCGAGGCAGTCCGTCTTGTGATAGGAGGAGCCGCATGCTGCCCCCTTCCAAGTCAACAAAACACAATGCCTAATTTTGCAGGCCTGCCGCTGTCTGGCCTGTGCCACGACAGCGGGCGGCCAGGCCCGGATGCTGCGAATGTCCCTGCTCGGTTCGGTGTGTGTGGGTGTGGGTGTGGGTGCCACATGGGGGATGGAGAACCAGACAAAGGAGGAGCCGTGGCCCAGACACATTGAGGGACCCGACGGATCGAAGTGAACCATGTAGATAGATTACAACCACACTGAACCAACATTTGTGTTTCTTGTTGCGATTATGTGAGCATCTAGCCCATCCTGCCGGAGCTAGACCAAAGGCCTCCAAGTCTGTGTGATTGGCGGCAGGGCGGAATGAACGGAACCGGGGGAGGGGAGATGAAATTGGGTTATCAAAGACGACCTGTTGCGCTGATTTTGAGTGCCATTGCCGAACCAACAGAAAAGTAAGCAGCTAATAATAATTAGCAAGCAAGCAAGCCAACAGCAGCAGCAGCGGGCTGCATTCAGGCCGCATTCATCAGGTCAGGTAAAAGCAGCGCATTGAGGATTTCCAATCTCCAGGGCCCGCCAAGGGCCAAGGAAGCTTTGACGAACTATCCCACAGTCAGGTATAAGCAGGGACGACCCGAATAAAACATCCCGGGACGAGTGAAGTGTCCGCGCCCGTCCCATGTCGCCGGAGTGGCTAGCACAAGGAACCATTGTCGTGAGCGGCCGCCTTTGGCCATGCGCAAACAGCACACACGCACATGCCGGCGCGGTGGTCATGCCGATGCCCGACCTCCTCGTGCCTCCCTCTGCCCTTGCTGGTTTGTTTTCCGTGCTTCTGGAAGGCATGATGGAAGAAGGGACAGGCCGGCCAGGCGAGGCGAGGCTGCTGGGCGATGATGTCGATGGGCAGGGCGAGGCATAACACAGTCGCTGAGGTCTTGTAGGGTTGATCCCCTCTCTGGCACTGCGCCGGCGCGGAGAATTCTATGCAGGGCTGCAGGCCAGACACAGCCGTTTTGCGCCCTTGAATGTTATGCCTGAAGCATGGCGTGGCTGTCGCAACGGCCGGTGACGTTTGAAGTTGACGTTGAGGTGTTGGTCACGATCATGACGGCCTTGCCTGGGACCAATGCCGATCGCGATGAGCCCAAATCGTGACATGTCCTTGACTGCCAGGACTGCTTGGCTACGGCTCTCGTTGCGGTTAGATGCCGGGTCGTCCGGATGGGCTTGTTAGCGCCAGGGGACCCGTCCTGTGGGAGTCGCTAAGAAAAGCGGGTAGTGTGGAAAGGGCAAGAAAAAAATAAGGGCCGCTCGGGAAGTGACAGAGAGACGGAGAGACGGCGAGACAGACTTGGGAGTTGGCCTCGCGTGGACTGGCTGAGGCCGAGCCCGTCACCGTCATGTCAAAATTGATATGAAAGTCCCAATCTCGCTCGCCAGATGCTGTGCCGTCCCGTCTCGTCTCGCCCTCTCTCCCACCCACCCTCTTCTTATCGTAGCCGATTGATTTTCTGCCCTACCAGCCCGTGTGTCTGATCTCCCAAACGGCAGGCGTCTCGACGGCAGCTGTGCTCTTGCTCCCAGAGTTTCCCCAGGTTTGCGCACGCTTGACGCTCGACACTTTTCACTTTGCGCTCGTCGAGAGTTCCGAGTCGCCCTCGGCCACGCCCCTTTCGGCTCCCGCAAAAAGGGAAAAAAGGATCGCCGATCAAGTCGCGCCTCTCAGGCCCTGTCGCCCCGGTCCTCTATCCTGCCCCAAAGCTTGCACCCCCTGCCACCCAACTTGCCAACCCAAGCTGCATGAACGCCCCAACCCCGGGGAGCCGCGACCTGGACCTGTCAGTCGATTCCTATTAATTGGACCAACCGCCCTGCCCGGACCTGAGCGAGACAAGAGGCCGCAGAAATAAACAAATTTCGACCTCCTCCCGCCCTCGCCCAACCCAACACTACCGGGCGACCTCACCCAACGCACCTGCCGTACAGCAATTGTTGTGCGGGCAGCCCACTACCAGTAGCAATCATCTCCACAAGGTGAGTCGCAACGCCCAGGCACGACTTGGGGGCTTAGCCAGCTCTCGCGTCGCCACACGATCCTTCCGCAATCCCACATAAGCTAAAATACCTACAGCTACAATCAAACCCACACCTCAAGTCACCGGCCACCACCACCACCACCACCACATTTAACAACTCACCGCAGCCCAACCGACAACTGCCTATAGTATCAACTTCATCACAGGACGAGAGACGCGCTGTTCGGGGCCAGTCTCTTCACCGATCATTCCGAGATGCCCACCAAGCTGTCGAACCCCTTCTCAGCACTCGCCAACATGACCCCCCACGAGAAGCTTGGCGATCGTAGGCTCTCCCAGTCTCGCACCAACCGCCTGAGCCAGCTCTTTTCCTCGTCTCCCAAGAACAAGGAGCAGCTTTCCGCTCAGCAGTCCCTGTTGGCCGTGCAGCAAGGCGCCAACAACGCTCAGATCACCGCTCCCTCACTATCACTGCCCAAAATCTCCTTATCCACCGCCACCGCCGGCGAGGTCAATGACGACGAGCCATCAACCTCTACCCTGTTCGAGCCACCATCGGAGGCAGAGAACAGGACCAAGAAGCGCGGAGAGGCCCAATTCGCCCCTCTCCTGCACCCAAGTCACAGATATGTCAGCAAACACCGCGGCGGCACTCTGGATCCCCCAATCGAGGATGAGCCTCCTTACTACTACGTCCTTACCACATATATCAGCTATCTGCTCCTGATTTTCTTCGGCCACGCCCGTGACTTCTTCGGAAAGCGCTTCGGCGATAAAAAGCGCTACAGCAGCATCCTCAGCGGCAATGGCTACGCTCCCCTCACCGATGATTTCGACAGCTTCTACATCCGCAGGCTGAAGAGGAGGATCGATGACTGCTTCTCCCGGCCCACCGTTGGCGTTCCCGGCCGCTACATTACTCTGGTCGATCGTATGTCGACCGACTACAACCAGAGCTACACCTTCACCGGCACCTACACCGAGACCCTGAACATGAGCTCCTACAACTACCTTGGATTCGCCCAGTCCGAAGGTCCCTGCGCAGATATGGCCGAGGACGTCGTCCGCAAGTACGGCATGGCCAGCTGCAGCGCCCGAGCCGATGCCGGCACATCCGACCTGACCATGGAGGTCGAGCGGGAGATCGCGCAATTCGTCGGAAAGCCTGCCGCTATGGTCTTCTCCATGGGTTATGTTACCAACGCTGGTACCTTCCCTGCTCTCGTCTCAAAGGGTTGCCTGATCATCTCTGACGAGCTCAACCACGCCTCTATTCGTGTCGGTGCCCGTCTCTCCGGCGCCATCATCAAGTCATTCAAGCACAACGATATGGTCGATCTGGAGAAGAAGCTCCGTGACGCTATCTCCCAGGGCCAGCCTCGCACGCACCGCCCATGGAAGAAGATTCTGGTCGCAGTCGAGGGTCTTTACTCTATGGAAGGCAACATGGTGGATCTTCCCGGTGTTATTGCCCTAAAGAGGAAGTACGGTTTCTACCTCTACGTCGACGAGGCGCACAGTATCGGTGCTCTCGGTCCCCGAGGACGTGGCGTATGTGACTACTACAAGATCGACCCCAACGAGGTGGACATCCTCATGGGTACACTGACCAAGTCTTTCGGCGCCAACGGTGGTTACGTCGCTGCGGAGAAGCCCATCATCGACAAGCTGAGGAGCGTCAACGCTGCGACTCTGTACGGAGAATCACCAGCCCCCGCTGTTTTGGCACAGATTTTGTCCTCCCTGAAGATCATCGACGGCGACCTGGCACCTGGCCAAGGAGACGAGCGACTGCAACGAATCACCTTCAACTCACGTTACCTCCGACTGGGACTCAAGCGACTCGGTTTCATCGTCTACGGTCATGACGACTCGCCCATCATCCCCATCATGCTTTACAACCCGGCCAAGATGGCAGCATTCAGCCACGAGATGCTGAAGCGCAAGATCTCAATAGTCGTCGTCGGATACCCTGGCACACCCCTGATCAGCTCACGAGCAAGATTCTGTGTCTCGTCGGCGCATAACAAGGACGACCTGGACCGTGTGCTAGCCGCCTGCGACGAGGTTGGTGATATCCTGCAGGTCAAGTTCTCGTCAGGTATCGCCGGAGGCAGCGACGAGCCACTGCCCGAGGGCGTGTCGGCAGAGAACGAGAAGGAGTGGCGGAAGGCCAACGGTCGGGAGGTTGTCAAGCCCCCGCGCTGGAAGTTGGAGGATGTGATTGCCTGTGGCGCGCGTGATACCCAGTTGCCTCTGCGATAGGTTCTGTTCAGGAACGTTATGTGCGGGCACTACTTAATGTCTATTATTGTTTAGACGATACCATCTTGAGTTGTTGTTGTTATGAGGAGGAAGGAAGCAAACAAACGAAAAGACCCAAACGAGGACGAGCAAAAGGGCCGCCTCGGCATGATGACGGCGTTTTTTTCTATCTTGGTGTATACATATATGAGAACCCTTTTTTTCACTTCTACCATGGCTGAGATGTTTTGAATGAAAAGGGCTAGAGAAAGTCCGCCATTGTGCACACGTCCAATACAGTTTTACTGCAATACAGCTATGACTTCAAAAACACGACATGTCACAGGGGAGACCCCGTGGCTTACTTCGTGGTTACATGTGACATCCTGCCTGCCTGCTTACCCCAGGGGTCCTCTGCATGATTACATCCTCAAAGTATGTAGTTCCCTAGAATATTATCTCACAGGAGTGCATCCAATAGGAAATCGATTGGCACGCCGATATCTCATAAGAGGATATCTGCAGGGCGTCATTCTACAAAAGACGGATCTGAGGGGAGGTTGTCCCTTGAGAGACTGGCTCTTAGGAGGTTGGGCAGAACCCCTTGTCTCTGAGGTTCGAGACAAACCCCAGCGTGTTTACCCTGAGAGGTTCCTGCTCCCATGCGAGCTGCAGATACGCCGCAGCCAAAGACTAATGGAAGCAGCCAAATGCGGTCTTGTCATCCGTGTAACTCCGAATAAGAGGGTAAGTACAGAACTTGAGGGTGGCCCGTGCGCTTTCCCTTCCACGCGCTCTCACGAATTAAATTGCCCCTCAACGCGTCTCCCATCCACGGTGGCGGCATCCGTTTAAAACTACTGCATTTTCTATGAAGGATTTCTCAACACAAGTGACTCTCTAGAGGCATCATTCTTTCTTGACGTGCCTCCAGAAACTTTCTGGGATTTACTTTTCTGGGGGCATCGCTGCCTGAAAAGTTGGTCTCCCCGTCGCTGCAACATCTTACAGTATCACCTCGCTAGTGCGCCAAAGTGACTGGAGCAATCATTCCTCACGACATCATCACATTGATCACTTGGATACACACACGCACTACCAGCAGCTTTGTTTAACTCATCTCATGCGCAGCAAATCTGGTCTCTATCCCAAAAGCAACCGAGTCGTCCTGAGATGAGCTCGTCTACGCGACGCCGCCAGCAGCAGCAGAGGCTCACCTTTGAGGCTGTTCCTCAAACTGCGTCTTCGCCCGTCGTCAGTCAAGGGCTCTCGCCCGCGAGGGTCAGGTTTCAGTCGCCCAGGGACGCCAGCCCGAGCAGTAGTCGTGCGGTGAGGCCACTCAGGATGGCACGCTCTAAGAAGCCGAGGCAGCAGACTTTGGATGCATCGCTTGGTATGTATGTCCTACATCCCTCGCGGCACGCCCTCAACTACATTACATCGTTCGTGATTCGGATAGATCTTTACATTCTTGGCTGCCCATGAGACCCCACTCGCAATGTTGCGCAAGGCTAATTTGAACTTTGAGGCAAAGCCAAAACAAAACGCCAAACCACCCGGTCTGAGGATGCGGAAGGTGAGGTTGACCACATGCCTGTCTCATTGGGAAATGATGTGAGGGTCCGAAGGAGGCAACCTCCCCCTCACCCCCCGACTCCCTCATCGTTTATGTCAAAGTCCACTAGAGGACGCCATCATGTCGTGGACAGCGACACAGACACCCCCGTGGAAGAGGACGGGGAGCTGGACGACACGGATGGCGAGGGCCCCTCGACACACGAGATCACCCGGAGGCGTCTCAGTCGCCCAGTCAAGCGAAGCAACGCGCCGATCGTCGTCAACTTGGAGGATAGCGACGATGAAGAAGCAGAGCCCAACGCCCGCTCGTCTCAGTCCCTACCAAACCAGGCAGCCGTCAGCGACGACTCTGACGACGCCCCGGTGGTGACTCCACGATCGAGCGCGCGCAAGAAACGCCGCGTCGTCTTGGCCGAGGACGAAGACGAGGATGAGGATGGAGAGGACGACGAGGAGGAGGTGCAGAGCCCCACCAAGAGGCGGAGACTCACCCGCGCCGTAACCCCTGTCGACAGCAGCGGCGACGGGTCAGACTCGCAGCCGAGCCAGGCCACTCCCCCGAGCAACAGGGACTCTGCCTCTCCCAAGCCCTCGACGCGTAAGATGCGATCGAGCGCGCGCAGAGGCCACCGCTCCGACAAGGAGAAGAAGATGGAGCTTCTGCGGCGCAGGAGGGCCGGGGAGAAGGACCTTACCATGTCGGACCTCAACACCTCCGAGGAGGAAGTCGCGGGGGACCAGGGTGCGCTGTATGACACGGACTCGGACCACCAGGCCCTCGACGTGTTCGACGACGAGTCGGACGACGCGATACCCGCGGAGGAGCCTGCCAAGAAGGCGAAAAAGAACAAGAAGAAGCAGAAGGGCAATGCCTCAGGCAAAGGGCGAGATGCGAACGACGGCGAACAAGACTCGGCAGACAGCGAGGGCAACCTGGACGGCTTTATCGACGAGGACGACGACACCCTTGGAGTGCCGGACGACGCGCTGCACCTGATCCCGCTCGAGTTTACGCGGGCCGCGAACAAGCCGCTCAAGGCGCACTTCAGGGACGCCGTGGAGTGGCTGGTCCACCGCCGCATCAACCCTGCGTTTGAGAGGAACGACGAGGTGTACAGGACGGCATGGACGCGGCTCAATGACGAGGTGATGGGCCTTGCCAATTCCAAGTGGGTCTCGTCTTCCTGGAGGCCGGATTTCTACCGACTCTTGAGGGCGAGGCCGTATATTGAGCAGGCTGAGCTTGGGTACGGACACCTCGGTACCGACGTGGAAAAGTGTCAAGCGGTAAGTAGAATCATTCCTCATGCAGCCCGTCCTTCTCGATCTTGGTCTCTCCCACTGCCTGCCTCATGATGTTGGTAAGGCGCAGGTTTAGAGACAGATCACATGTTCACTCCCATAGTAGTATCCAAAAACCTTGATTGGTACAGTACTTGATTTGCTGACTTTATTTGCGACAAGTGCGGCCGCTCGAACCACCCAGCGACGTGGGCTATCAGTTTCACGGGAAAACCATACGACAGCAACACACTGGACGAGCTGGAAAACGACACATCCACCGACTCGGAGAACGACTCGTCCTCCTCCTCCTCCGGAGACGGCGGCGATGCGAAAAAGCAGAAGCACCCAGACCGCGACGTGAACGGCAACGCCCTGCCGCCCGAGGACAAGCAGTTCTTCGTCGGCACGGTGTGCAACAGCAACGCGGAGATGGCGCACAGCCTGCTGCACTGGAAGCCGGCGCTGCGGGACTGGGTCAACAGCGCGCTGGAGAGGGAGGGCTGGCTCGCGCCCGAGAGGCTAGTCGAGCTGGACCGGATGAAGAGGAAGAAGAGGCGCAAGGTGGCCGACGAGGTCGTCCAGGGCTGGGAGGACAGCGGCATTATCAAGCGGCTTTATGCTGACTTCAAGGACATCATACGCCGCGCTGAGGAGCGGGATACCACCAAGTCGTCGAGGGGCGGGCGGAACTTCAGGAGGTAGTATGTGGCTGTGTCCCTCGTGACTCGGCTTTGACGGCCATGTGGAGCTGGATTTGAGAAGGGTGGATATTTCCTGGACAGGCAGACAGACAGACAGACGCTGGTCCCGAGCACCGGGTCTTTTGGATCCTGCAGATGGCCCGGATTGGGGCGAACACGATGCATATACTCTGGGAGCGGCTCTTCTGGCCTGTCTGGCTCTGCGCCCTGCTGTTCTTTCATGAGTTGATCATGGACGAGCAAGTACCCTGGCAGCTGGATATTGGACTTCTGAAACCTGATCAGGCTCGACCATGGTTGATGCTTCCTCGGCCATTGAGCTTGCTGATTGCTTGGCCCAAAGGGCAGAATTATGGTTTACTAGTTGAGGTGGAACGCCGTCATGTGGAAGAAGGAAGGGGAAGGAATCGCGATTCTCACCCGTCCACACTCCTGGGTGTTGTCGGGCGGCTTATGCATATCAAGACCTGCTTCCCAACCGGGATGAGGTTATTATGGCGAAGAGGTCAGATAGATACCCTTTGCTTCGCCTGGTGGTTTGATTCATGAGCGATTGATTACAAGACGAATAATAAAGCTGCAGGCTCACACGAGCACCATCTTGACAGCGACAATAGCACCAATACTGGAAAAAGCCGTGCTGTTGAACACCAGGCTCGGGAGTTCTGAGTTTGTAGAAGCAGCAAGATGGCTGAGATCAATTCTCTGATGCTGGCTGTCATCACAAGTGCGAGCTAGGCGGGCGTCTGAGTGCTTTCAGAAGTGATCACCCGCGTCATGAGACAGCGATCTCACGCAAGTACGTGAACATCCACCCCCCCTTTGAACCTGTAGAGTGAATAATAGCCTCTTGGAACAACAACCCGTCGCCGCTCCTTTCCCTCGGAACTTCAGGTACCGCCGGCCCGGCTCTTGGGAGTGAATTGCGGCGGATGCTATGTTCCTATTTATTTTGGGCCTTTTTGGGGTTCCTCATCTCCTCTCTTGTTCGGACGACCCGCGACCCGTATGCATATGCACGTGGTCTTCTACTTGCCCAAATTTGCTGTATACTGCAATATTTCCCGCCGAGCACGTAATAACCTGCCCCGTGATCATTCCTCATTTATTTGTTTGTGTCGATCTCGCCTGCCTTCTCGTGTCCGCGTGGAATAACTTTCACGTTGCTGCCCATTGCGGCGGCGGCGGCGGCGACGACGGCGACATGGTACGCAAGGTGCCAGCTGAATGAGGGTTGGAGGCGGGCAGAGAAAGCGGGAGGAAACCGAGGAGGTTGATAGCATACTTGCTACACAACAAAGAAAATGAAACCGAGGAAAGGTGTAGCCCGATGGGTATGTGCATGTTTCATCCCGTATGCTCTATGCAACGCCCCCTATCCATCCAGGCTGGGACCTCGTGAAGAGGACGGGATGAGAAGGCCCTTGCGAACGAACGACGCAACAAAATATCGTACGACGGCCCGCGCGCCCGGCCAGGCCCGGATGCGATCCCGCGATATGTTTTATGCGTCTTTCGGCTCGCTCGTGAACATCACCTAGATGCCCCGTATGTGATGACCTGGACGGGGAAAGAAGGCACCCGAAATGAAGGGAAATAGTTTGGGGGAGAACGGGTGTGAGTTTAATTTTTGTCCCAGAGAATCGAGAGAAACAATCCAGAAGAGATCCCCGCCGTGTCGCGGAAAGGGGATCTCATCCGCTATATCGAAGACAATTGTTGTAGTTCCCAGCCATATCAAAAGCCACAAGCCCCCCTTCCGTTCGTTCACCCAGTCCATGTGTGCGTCCATCCAAAGTGCCCCCACGCCTCCCACCACACCCCGAGATCATGTCCAAAACCTTCGTACGTCCGTCCGTTCACCCGTCCGCCCATCCGTCCTTGATGCCACCTTCCCTTCCTTTACCAAGATTCTCCCACACCATTGATTGGTCTCGCTTCCCCCTGTCATCCCCGCCCATGGATTCCTAACATGGGCGGACAGGGGGGCGATCCCGTGTGAATATACAGTGTCGGTAGGATGCTGTTCGGTGCAAGAGCCCTGTCCCATCCGACCGATGGCATCGCATTGACAAAAATGCCCCAATGATTATATCAGACACCATGGCAATCAGCCTCATATGATGCCACCCGGTGGGTCGTAGCCACCTCTGGTCGATGCTGCCGATCCCAGGCCCGCGCTTCCGGGGGCCTCGCCTACCACGTCGGACTGGGCATTGTTGGTCTTCCTCAGCATGAACATGGGCTTCTTGCCCTCCTTGTCCAGCTGCTTGAAGAGGATCAGCGGTTTCTCCTCCAGTCCTAGGCACCGCTCCTGATCACCGTATACGATATAGAGGGCATACTGGTCCCATGGTGCGTTGATTTGGTATTTCTTTAGCGCGGCCGGCAGGACCTTGTAGCATGGGTCGTCCAGGCTGACCCTGAACGACTTGAATATTTCGACGGATGCGTTGCTCGAGCTCGGTGTGTCTGGCGCCGGCGTCTGGCCTCTTCTTGGTGCGGCGTTCTGCTTGTCGCGCGGGTCGTAGCCGTGCTCATTCTCACGGAAGGTGGATCGGCTGGACGGGGTCGGTTGGTCGGCGCGGTAGGAGCGGGAGCCAAGAGTCGTCCCGCCTATGCTTGGTGGCGACGTGGGTGATGGTATATTTGGTGATGGGTATGATGGTGAAGTTGCGGTAGGACCCCCGGATCCGTTCATAGCTGCCAGATGTGACGATGACATGACAGCCCTCTCTGCGGCGCTCGACGGGTCTACTGTCTGTTCCACAATGCTTCGGTCGTGGCTTGTCTGGAGGTGCGAGGGTGAGGTGGTCTTGGGTGTTGTGCCGAGGACGATCCGCTTGGTCGAGTATTGCCGCTTAAGGCTGGCAGACTGGCTGCCAATAGTGGACGGGGTCGGGGCCGGAGGTGACACTGTCGTGTCGTAGCTGTATGTTGCGTGTTGCCCATTGCTCACGTTTGGTAAGGGCTGTTGGGCATCCTTGGCCAGGCGCAGGGCGGGCAGCATGTCCTCCCGTAACCTCCGGAAGTCCTCAGCCAGTTTCCTAAAGTCCTGCTCGAACAAGTTCATCCGCTCGTCCCGCAGCCTCAATTGCTCCACCAGATGTTTGATATCTTTCAGGGTCGCTGTGGCATATTGGGCCTCGGCGTCGGCAGCTTTAGAAGAGGTGTCAGCGCGAGCTTCAAAGACATAGATGGGATGATCACCACCAGAGGTGGCGATTGGGCTCAACGTACATAGTGGTACATAGTGATCATTTTCTATAGGCACATCCTGTGCCTTCTTGACGTCGTAGACGCTCTTGAGGACGGTCAATCTGTGGCCGACACTCGTGATGCCCATGGACTTGAGGTCATCATGTAGCAGAGCAACAAGGGCCTCTCCGACGATTTCGTTTTCTGTTGAGGTGGCGCATGTCAGTTATCCAGCGGTCAGACAGTGCAGCAGAGATAGGCAGCATCTTGGAAGAGCACATGAAGACGCACCAATGAAGCGGTCCGAGTATTGTTGCAGGCCGATTGTCGCGATGAAGTCGGCGACCTCGTCGACGCTCCATTCTGATATGATGGTCTCGGGCAGGCGATCGGCGCTGGACCGATAGCCATATGTGGTAGGGGTGTGTTCGTTGGAGGGAGGGTCGGAGTCGGTGGGCGAGATGGAGGCGTCGGTGGCATCTATCGGGGAGCTCTCGTGGAGGTCTCGCTCGTACTCATCGTCGGCATCAGACTCGGCGTATGCCGTGCCTGTGTTGAAGCTCATGGTCGGGTCCTGATGCTGGCCTGGGCTGGACGGGGCAGTGCTTATTTTTTGGTATCGGGGGCCGCCAAGGCTGGGTCGATCTTGAGACAGGCAGGTGGAGGTCGTAGATGGGGGAGAAGTGTCGCTGAGGATGGAGGGGGAGGCAGGGCAGGACAGGGCAGTGCCAGGCCAGGCGAGTCGAGTCGAGTCGAGTCGAGTCGAGTCGAGTCGAGTCGCGACGCGGATTGTCGAGTGCGGATTTGGGCACAGGTGAGGACAAGGTGGAACTATCGTGTGGTATGGCACGGATAGGAATGTACGTATGTAGACTACCGTATCTCGTCAGGCGGAGGGCGGTAGTGGGTTTGGGCTCGGGAGCTGTTCCATGAGTTTATTAGTTTGAGGAGGCTTAGCTCGTCACCATCGAGGTACAGCAGCCAGCAGCCAGCAGATCCACAGCCCACAACCCACAGCCCACAGCGGTTACAAGGAGGGAGCCTCGCGGTGTCGCACACGGTGCTGGTGGGTGCGGGCCTTGTCTCTTTTTCTTCGATTGAGCACGTGGAGGACAAATACTATTGAGTTCGGGTGGGTTAGGACCAGGTGGGATGCAAGATGCGATCGTGGGTGGTGTGTGGTGTGCAGCCTCGTAGGGACTGCTCTCTCGTTTTTCTCTGAAGTGGCCCCTTGTCGGCTTGGTCGAGCAGCGGGATTGAGCAGCAACAGCAGCAGCTGAGGAGGAGGAGGAGGGTCAAGAGGACGATAGGTACGGACCGGCACAGTGCAGGCGGGGGTGGCACGGTGCAGGACCTGGGTGCAGGACCTGGGTGCAGGACCTGGGTGCAGGATGGACGAGTTCGGTTCAGCAATAGTAATAGTATTGCAGCAATCAAGGAACAGCCAGGTCAGTCCCGTCGGGGAAAGGCTGGGACAATATGCTGGTGGAGACGGCGTGAATCGTGGGAGTGGATTGGCCCGACTGTGACGGCGGAGACTCAATGGGCCGGGTGCTGTTGCTGGTTGTGGACGTTGGTGCTGCTACCGGAAAGAGAGTGATGCTACTTTCTTTTTTGCGACCTGTGAAGGTACAGCCGTCACAGTACTTGCGGTCCAGTTGACCCACTGTCACGGTATCAACAGCAGCGGGCAAAGATTTGGATCGTCGGCCAGTCGGTCGGCCAGAACAGTTCGTCAGCCAGCGAGCCGCTGCAGACAGACATACAGGCAAGACAGAAAACGGTAGGCCGTTATTACTGTCATCTGGCTGCTGCTAGTGAGTGGTCGGGTACCTGGACTGCCGCCACATCTGCAACCGTAATCCGGGTACCGCTGCGATACAAGCGTTGCGTACCTGCCCAGTGCTGGTGGGGGGATGGGATCTGAGCAAGGTCGGGGTCAGGTCGCGTCAGGTCAGGCCAGGCCTCTTCCAGCCTACATTCTCTCCTTCTCTCTACAACATGGCTCATACATGGGCAATGTTGTACAGTAATACATGCGTATCAAAGCTCATCAACCTGCGACCTTGATTGATTTGAGAGACACTGCCTCGACTGCCTTATTGCTCCCACCCAGCATTTCACATCGCCAATCCCACCCACAGCATTGACGCCAACGCCCTGCCACGGGCGCCCCTGGCCATTCCATGAAATGAATCAATGGATGAGTCCGTCTCCTCTCTCCCGCTTGGCGCACAGCCTTGACACTGGCGGGCGGCTAGTCTCGTCATTGGACAACCCGCCAGGCCTGCCCCTCCTATCAACGCCTGCCAGGGCATCCAAAGAAGTCGTCTCCTCATCCCCCTCCAGCTCGCCGTCCTTGTTGTCGTCGTCGTCGTCGCCGCGGCCCAACTCGTCACTGCTCAGGAACGAGGCTTTTCGTGAGTTTCACATCGCTGGCAAGGCAGATGGAGCCATGGTTACTTGCTTGGCTCCGAGGCCTTCATGACGAGACACTTGTAAAGCGTTGTATTATTCCTCCTCTCCTCGTTGGCGCATCTCTGATCACACTCAGTCACCCATTATCCTTCGAGCCTACTGTTAGACGATTTGACCTTCGTTAGAGTCTCTCGGCACTGAACCCGCCCGCGAGAAGCCCGGCCCCTTGTGGTGATCGCCGCTATTCCAAATCCACTGGCCCGTCCGCCTCAAGGGACTCGTAATCTCCCTCCGCGCCTGCGGGTAGGCATTGGCTGTGTCCCTCTGTCCCGGTCGGGCTGTCATGCCATCGCCTGCACTTGGACGCACAAGCCAAGCCTTGTCCACCGTCATCCCGCACTTCGCCCAAGGGCGCCACAACTCTCCCGGCCCGAGTGGCTTCTGCTTCGCCCACGCCATTCTCCGTGCCACTATGTCACTTAAGTACGTGCGATACAACGCCCCGAATGCATCTGGTATGGCGGCCCGGTCGGGCGGCATACCCTGGGCCCTGCAGCGTACCCGAAGTCCAGCCCTACACGGGGCGTACAGATGACTTACACGTATTTATTAAATCATTCACTGCAGTCTGCATTTTCATGTGAATTCATTACCGCCTTTATTATCCTTCCCGCCGGCGTGTGAGGTGAGCACTATCCCCCCTCCTTCACATGCTTCTCCTATATCCCCGTCATCTATAACCTGCCCGAACCCGCATAGCAGCTACCGGCTTAGCTTTGCTCCCGGAAGTATAAAACAGTGGGCACCGGCCCATCTGCGAGTCAACAACGCCCAAACATCCCCATCCGTAGTCCGAACCTCTGTGTTACTCGCCTGCCTGCCTGTACATGGCGGACTGTTGAGCCTTCCTTGCCCCGGATGGTGGCGATAGGCCGCGAGTCCAGTCTCAGATGGCAAAAAATTGAATCGTGGTAAATGTAGCCTTTAAGACACAAGGTTCGGACTAACGCCCATGCGGGTTTTTTAAGAATTGGACTATATTCTGCATCGGCTTTGGCAAACGGGATTCCAAGACAGCAGGTTGTCCCATCCATCAGCCTTGCGGCTCCCTCACAACCCCATCAAGTTCACGAGATGAGCCTGCGTAATGAAAACTGGCCAGGCTGTGTCCTCTGGCAGATCATATGCTGATTAGCCCGGTCGATATGGAGGCGTCCGAGTCAGCGCCCCCCTCTAATTCGGTGCTTCAGTGCCTTTGAAGGGACCCCGTGGGGAATCTTTGTTGACGGGGACCTAGTAGACTGATTCGGGTCCTTGAGAATGACCGATCGTGTCGTTGACTGTAGATCTCTCGAGACAGGGGCATTTTATAAAGGACCATCACTCTTTCCAGCCTTGAGCGATATGTCCATCCTCGCCCACGATCAATCTGTGACCTGCAAGCTACCAGATCCATCCGGTCTCATTAACCAAAACCCACCAAGTAAGGACAACGTCCCGGGAGAGCCCAAGGCGATACTTTGGACCAGGGGGCCTAATAATCACTGCTATAGAGCACTCCTTCATCCAAACATCAATCCGGCTCAGAAGAGATCCATCAATCCAAGATGCAAGCCTACGCCATCATCCTCACCATCCTCGGTCTGGCCGCAAGCGCGCAGGCGGCATGTGGCGGCGAGGGCGACTACCAAGTCCAGTGCGGCTCGACATGTTATAGCTGTGACACAGCCGACGAATGCAATACTTACGCCGCAGGAGCGCCGACATGTTTTTAGACCACGTGGGTACACGTAAGGGGGTAGGGGAGCGGGGAGTCAGCGTCGTATGTGTATCCCAGCCGCCTCGCGACTAGGGGGACTGACACGAGGCTGTGTGTGAAGAACCTACGGAATTTCGCGAGGCTACGGACAATGGTGTACCATTAGAAGGCCGCTTGTTTGAATATAGCAGATTCATGGAATCTTTAATACCTTTCGGACCCACCTGTCGCGTTCCCTCGATCGCTAAGTTCCCTGAGGCGCGAGGTCAATTGTTGCAGCTTCTTAGGCGGTCGCATCACACGCGAATACGAATGAAAGCTTGAGCCGAGTTCCTGAGACAATCTTGGACCGTGGATCATCCGCGAGAAGGTCGAAGCCTAAACAACAATTATTCCTTCCAATAGCCTCCTTCTGAGAAGTGACTTGGGGGAAAAAATAACGGAAGCCCGCTCGGAAAACCCCCCCTATTCATGAACCCGGGAAGAGTATTTCCCTTTCCCACCACACACACACACACACACAAGAGAGAACGCACATGCACACTGACTTACACGCACCCAACTCACTAACAAACTCACAAAAGTCGCTGAAACGCCCGGGCCAAAAGCCAGCCCGCCAACCCTGCCGGGTTTCACCACGGCTCTCACCACCACACCCCGGCCAGAGAGAGAGAGAGCGCACACGGGAAGCAAGCACTCACATCAATCGATTTTGTAGTCAAGCTTGCGAAGGGGGAGGGAGCGCGGAGACAAGACAAGACAGGCGCGCGGAAGGTGACGGGCTGGGCTTCGCCCAAAGAGGCAAGGCATGATCGAGACAAGAATGGGAATGGGAAAAAGCCCAGCCTCGGGGCGCCCCCTGGGCAGCTTTTGCCTGGTCTGATCCACTATTATCGGCCCAGCAGCACACATATGGTCGTCGGAAAACAATAACCAACCATCGCACCAATTGGTGGTGGCGTGCGCCCTGTGATGGTGATGGAGTTCCTCGGGTTCGGATGTCTGGTCGAGGGTATACCTATTACAAGAACTTGCCCCTTCTTGGCTTAAGTGGCAGAGCCTCACCAATGATCCCCCCCCCCACCAACCACCATCGGACGACGGGACATCCGGGCGCGGCGCGGCCACTCCGCCTGACAGATAAAAAAAAGAAGTCTCAAAAGTCTCGCAAAGAGGGCAAAGAGACAGAAAAAGGAAACCTCCGCCGACGCAAGCCACACAGCGCGGAGACCGGCAACATGCGCCAGAAACACAACGGCAAGGCAAGGTTTACTTATTACATGCCAGACAGACGTGCCAGACAAGACATACAGAATAAAACATGGCTGGCTGACTGGCTGGCGGACTGCCTCCAATATAAGGCTAGCTGGCTAATAACACCAATCGCATATAACACCGTGCATCCACACGGCCCGAAGGGGGACGGGGAGCGAGGTGGCAGGGCCCTGGCCTGGCCCAGAAGCACCGCCGGGCTCCTGCGCCATGTAGATTAAAACAACGGCGGGCGAGGCAGCGCACGTCAGGGAAAAACGAATAGCCTCTGTCAGTTCTTGAAAGGACCGATTATAATCCCATCATTATAGAGCTATTATCAATATTACTAATGGGCAGTGCCCGCAGCAAAGAGAAACATTCTGCAGGGGAGCGCTCCTCGCTTATATTGGTTCCTGCCATGGAACTCCCGTCGAAGGTTCGTTCATTCATCTTTGGGGGCCAGGGGGTCGGGAGGCGGGGGGGCATACAGCAGGGAGAGCTCGCAGAGCACCGGTTCCCTCCCGCCGGAGGTACATACTGACGGTGCAGCTGTACGCATGTGATAAGTAGAGAAGGAGGCGAGCCCCGAGGAATTATTCTTTTTGCATTGCTCTCCATCCTGTGTGACTGAATATGTTTGACATGCCTCCTCAAGGAACAACGACGTCCAAGGAGGTGGAAATAAAACTAAACAATGCTTCTGGGGGAACTACTGAATCCGAACCCCCAATGCTGTCCTAATATCTCTTCACTCTGGGGAATCAGTCCCCTCGGTAGAGAAGCCACTGGTAATTATACAGAGTTGTTGTGTTATGTTGCCTGCGACCCCAGGTAACAGTAGAATGACGCCTGCACGGGTGGAAGCGCAAATAAAAAACCAGAACCAGTTAAGAGATAATTAGCCCACACCTTGAAAGCTCACGCCTTTCCCGCTTTGTCCAATACAGCGACCCGACCCCTGGTCCCTTTTCCCCCCTCACCACCGATTTTGAATCTTCGTCCTAGCCGGCTGTATCGACCCGCCCGCGCAGCGCCAGGTGCCTTGGTCCGCTCAGTGCCTGCTGCTGCCGCTGTAGTACTCCCTAGCTCGCTCATCATTCAGCTCCTGGCTTGATTGGCCCACTCCCTGCATCTCCTCGATGTCCGAGATCGTGTCGTTGAAGATCTTGACCAGTTGGTTGAGAACCTTCATACGGTTCCACTCATGCCTGGACAGCCATATGTGGTCCATCAGCTCGCGGTTGATCTGCTCCAGCTGCTCGATCGTGCACCCGGACGTGCGCTCAGTCAGGTCGTTGAGGAACTGCTGCACCTGCCCGTCGTGCACCACCGGCATGTGCTGTGACGATGATGACGAACCACCCGAATTGCGGATAGACGGATTGTCAGACACGGACACGGGATCGTTGAGGAGGTTGGGAAGGCCGATCCTAGAAGCCCGTCGGTCGGTTTCCAACTGCGACGAGGTTGGGCTAGTCTGCACATTCGACGCTCCGTACCCTACGTTGCTCAGCTTGCCATGCGCAAGAGCGTCTGCTTGGGAGTGCATCCAAGGTGAATGGCTGGAGCCTGTGTGCTGACTCGGCCCAGATGCGTGGTCCCCAGGCGGCTGCGTGTCTGGCAACTGCGAAGTGTTCTCCGCCTCGCCATGGTACCCATTCGTTGCCTGAGTGCTCCAATTACTCGAAGACTTGTTCGTCGTCGATTGGTCGTTGGTCGTCGAGGCCTCGTTAAGCGCAGCAGAAGGCGAAGCGCCTTGTGGCAGTGATGTCAGTGCCGACACCTGTGACAACTGCGACACCTGCGACACTTGCGTCTCTCCCGCGCCATTCTTGATCGCAAAAGTTGTTGTGCTCGTGCGCTGATGCACCACAGGTGGCGGCCCCATCTGCGAGAAAGGTTGTGTCGCATCATCACCGCCGCCCTCTTCCGGCAAGCGGGATGGCACTGAGTTGCCGTTGCTCATGTGAGTATCTCCAGCCGCATCACATTCCTCAGGGCTCATCACCCTGAACCGTGCCAACGTTGTGCTCTCAGGTGGCACAGGGGCGCCGATCCTAATGGGGCCGACAGATTCGCTGTCTTCGACCATGCCAATGGCGTTTCGCATCGCCGCCTTCTTCTTCGCCTTCTCGGCAGCTTCGGCAGCACGACGGAGCTGTCGTTCGTGAAGAGCTTCCCAAGGGCCCGGGCCACCGAGAGCATTTTCGATCTCGCCCATGTCGACATCCACGTTGCTCTCCATTTCATTCGACTTGAGAATCTTGTCCTTATCACCCACGTTCTTCGAATCATGGACCAATGTCTTAATGTCCCTGTAAAAGTCCTTGGGCCGGGCATAGTATCCGTTGGAAAGTCTTTCCTCGATTGTGATCAGCTCAAGGTTGTAGTAGAACTTCCCGGTCTCGACTTCAAGCAGTCCTTCTGTCCCGTGGCTGTCTTTGGAGATGATGTATGGCCTGTGTTGTGGTACGTCGGGGCTGATATAGTTGGGGTCGGCCTCTTCAAACAGATACCTGATTTTGTCGTACGGAATCATGGGCTTGTAAAACACGCGGTACTTCCCCTTCTTCAGCTGGTCCATGACAGGCTGCAGCCTCATCTTCAGGTGGTTCAGCAGTTGCCGATCCCTCTTCAGCTCACTCTTAATTTCAGCCTTGGATTTGGGTTTCGGCGGCGGCGGCGGAGCCACGGGTAGTTCTTCGAGTACCCTCTTCTTCCTCGTAGATGGGTCGGGGAACTCGGAAGGCGACTTCTTGACATGCATAGCCATGTTGGAGAAGAACTCCATGCGATTATCCTAACCGGCCAGTCAGTCGTGCTGAGGTTAGGGAACGAAGTAGGAGAGTGACTTACGCTGTTGGGACGGGTAATTTCGACCCTGTTCTTCCTTGAGAATGGAAATAAGGCCCTCAAGATGTCTCGGTCAAGTTCGCTCGCTTCACAATCTGCAGTGCCAAACAGAAGGACAGATTCATACGGAGGTATATCCATGAGCATGGTCGTCAGGACCTTGAGAGCTGTGGCACCCAGAGTCGCATACCACGTGTCTACGTGAGGTAGGTAAACCACGCTGGGCTTGTGTCGTTTCACCTCTGAGAACATTCCAGTTATGACCTGCTCAGGGGGCTGTGTCGAGGGCGTTAGCTGGGTCTTCACAAGGAGGGAACTAAATGATGACATACTCTTCCGTCTCCAAGAATAGTCGCCAAATCGCAACGTTGTACATGTACCCTCTCAAAGTGGTGTAGGATAGCGGACGCGATGTAATTTTGACCCATGCCGGGCTGACCAGCAATCAGTAGCCTGGGCCTGAACAGACGCGAGCGATCGAAGTCCTGTTGCAAATTCTCTCGGCCAAAGCCATGATCAGAATCCTCATAAGGTTCGAACATGGCCTCTTCTAGAGCAGTGACCTTTGGCTTCAACGGCAGTATCGTCTTGACCGTCTCCTCGATCGCCGCGAACTGGTCGCGGAGAAGAGGTGCCACAGACTTTGGAAGGGGTGCTGCGCCTGATGACGCAGATCGTTCAGACGAGGGGACCATCTTCTTGATAGAGATCATAAAGTCTGTCGCGTGTATGCTGATCTTGCTGGGGTCCACTACAAGCTTTTGTTCAGAGGAGTATATTTGAGGATACGTCCTTTGAATAGCGTTGAGTGCGGCCTCAGTGCAGAGTGCGCGGAGATCAGCGCCACCGTACCCCTTAGTGTTTTCTGCCAGGCTCTTCTTGAAATCGGGTGAGAGGCCCCAATCCTTTGTGTGAATATCAAGAATTGCTTTTCGGCCGTCCACATCGGGCAAGGGGAAGTAGAACTCTCGATCGAACCGACCCGGTCTCCTGAGTGCAGGATCAATATTGTCCGGCCGATTAGTGGCACCAATGACGATGACTTGACCACGTCCGTCCATGCCGTCCATCAAGGCGAGCAGAGTTGACACAATCGAGGCGTGAATCTGTTCTTGCTTACTAGACCGAACAGGTGCCAGGCCATCGATTTCGTCGAAGAAGATGATGCTTGGTTGTGTCTTCCTGGCCTCCTCAAACAGCAGACGCAACTGCTTTTCGGCCTCACCGACCCACTTGCTGAGAGCATCGGCTCCTTTGCGCATGTAAAATGTGATCTTGCGACCGCCGCTGCCGATCGAGTTCGCAAGGGCTCTTGCGAGGAGAGTTTTACCCGTACCAGGCGGTCCATGAAACAGAACACCTCTTGGGGGAGTGACATGAAATTGCTGAAAGACCTCAGGGTAAAGCAGCGGCAGCTGTACCATCTCCTTGAGTTGGTTGATGTGGTTTGCTAGACCGCCCACCTGGTTGAAGTCCACATTCATGTCGACTCCGAGTGGGTCAGCATCTGCAAGTGCTTTCTGATTCTTGACCTTGCCCACATTTGGCGTCGCACCAAGTCCGAGGTTCTCCAGATGTGTATTCGCCGCTCCTTGTGGCAGTCCCGGACCGGTAGCCGCTGTTGGAGTCATACCCACAGCACCGGGAACACCGTACCTCGCGCCCATCTCGTCGTCGCTGCTGTCGGAGTCAACACCCCCAGCAGCCCCGGTGCCCCAGGGTCCTCCCAGCAGGGAACCCAAGCCACCGGCTCCACCGAACGGACCATAGGTCGTGTTCAGATATCGGTCAGCAGCCCCGCCATTACCGCGCTTCCGCCGACCGGGTGTGGCAGCTGCCGGTGCTGGGTCTTCCTCTTCCTGTTCAACGTCCATTTGTTGGAACGGTCTGATCGTGTAATCAACTTTGTTGCGTTTTCTCTTGGAGGGAACCTCATAGGTTATGGGCGTAGATTGGCGTCGTCGGGCGGCACGAGTTTGGGAGCGAGAGGTTCGTCGGAGGTCGTCTGCCTCCTCAGCTAACTCGTCAGGATCAAGCATCTCGTCGTCAGTCTCTCGGGCCCTGCCCCGCTTTTGACTTCTGGAGGCTGCCCGTCTCCCGCGCGAGGGTCTTCCGCTAGAGTACTCCCCGTCGTCATCGTCATCATTACCTTGGGCATTGGCGCCTTTGTCAGAACCGGAACCTTCACCGCCAGACTCTTCTGGCTCAAAGTCACTACTTTGGTCCTGGCTGGTCTTCTTCCCCTGGTCACTTCCCTTTCTCCTTAAACGAGTTGTGCGCCGCTGAGGTTGGACATCGGATTCATCCTCGCCTTCTTCAGCTGGAGGGGCACTGTTGCCTTGGCGGGAGGACCGAGTCATCCTGCGCCCGATTTGGACGTCATCTGAGTCTTCCTCTGCTGCTTGCTCTTGTTGTACGGTCTCGTCCGCCCCATCCATGGCGATATCACCTTGGACAGGAGTCGCTTCATCCTCGCCCTCGCCCTGGTTGGCCGGTGGCTCGGGAGCGGAGTCCTCTACCACGTCTGCATCGGCGTCGGCCTCCTCGACAGGTTCCTCTTGAGGTTGAAAACTAGTCTCATGCGATGCCTCCTCAATAGGCTCTGCAATGGGCTGTTTGACGCCCTTTGCTGCCCGAGTGTTGCGAGTGGCGCGGCTCATGGTCTCTGGGCTCTTGCTCCTCGAGGCCGCTCGAGCTGACTGCTGGTGTCTCCCCGATGTCGTGAGTTCGACGAGCTCATCGCCTTCCTCTGTCGTTGCTCGGGTCCTTCGAGTTGACGGAGCAGGTGGCAATGGTTCTTTTGCGCTTCGTCGACTGGCCTGATTGAGCTTGAGGGTGACAATCTTTCCCCTCAGCTTCGGCTTTGGTGTTTCCTCTTCGTCGCCATCCGTGTTGACAACAGACTCATTGACGATCTCATCGTCCTCGCTCTCCTCCCGGTAGCTCGGATGATGGACAGCAGCCTTTCTTGCACGTCGGCCGGACGCATTGACGGGAACTTCATCGTCTTCGTCCTCCTCAGAGTCATCTCCTCCGAAGGAATCCTCTCCCATACTATCAGAGAGTTCCTCATCATCTTCGTCGATGTCTGAGCCACGATATCTGTTTGAGCGGGTTCGGCCGCCGCCGCCGGACTTGCGGGATGCGCGAAGGGCCTTCTTTTGTCGTCTTGGCCGGGCCTCGGATGGATCGAAGTTCTCATCCTCGGGGTCGGACTGGTTTGGATCGAAGCCTTCGAGGGGATCCCTCTTCCTCTTACCCGGGGCCATGCTGGGCAAGTGAGCAAGTTCGAGGCGCGGCAGAGGCAGAGGCACAAAAGCTGTGGTTTGGACCGTGGTTGAACAGCGCAGGGTTTACAGGACTTGGCTGAGAATTGAATCCGCTTGAAGACTACAATGCATGGAGATCTAAGAGCAGCTATGACTGTATCAGGAAAGAGTCAGCTTCTCGCATGCGCTATCACCGTGTAAGAGGGGCGGAGAGCTATTGTGGACAGTAAAACATCTGGAATATGGTGTGTGTGGTGTGCAGGGTGATGTAGTGTGGGTTGCGACGCGGGTATGATGAGGCCGGAAAAGTGTCAAGAATTCAAATTCAGGGGCACACACATTGCGATCCAGATGCAATATCTGCAAGAAGTGGTTGATGGCAGGTGGTGATTCTCGTGGTGGGCGTGCTGCCTAGTTGCTCGCCAGCGCGTCTCGGCTGCACTGCACGCACGTCGCACGCACGTCGCTGGGCTGGGTGCGCCGGGGTCGGGGACCCGTACGGGACGGGGTAACGCTGCGAGATGAGGTTGGGGGACGAGTGGGTGGGAATGGACTAGGGTGATGACCGGCGCATTGTGTGCACCAGCAAGAAATGAAAAGATGCTGGAATGAGCATGCAGATGGATGAAGTGCAAAAGTTTGCTGTGATCGAGGAATGATGAGCGAGCAGCACCGCCTAGGCCTGACGGGAAGGTTGCAGCGGGCAGCTGGCAGTGGGCAAAGGGCAGTAGCAGCAGGCCGCCTGCCTCCACGTCCACCCCTGTCACTGGTTAAGCGGGACGGTAGCAGGACGCGTTCCCGGCGAAAAGCGGGTCCGGCACAGCCCTTCGCCCAATCATAGGCCGCAGGGACCTCGCCTCCGCTCGTAGCTCACTCACGTCCGGTGAATCACCAGCGTCTGAGGCCTTGACGACAAAAACTACACACGAGCTGCCAACGGCCAGCCAGGACAGCCACATTTACATCAAATTACATGTGGTGCACTGAGGGCGATGCATCGTGGTGCAGCGTGGTCAAATTGGAAGCCAATTGAGCGAATTCGCGTGCTAACAAGAGTTATGGATGTTGGCGACTCCACGATGGCTTCGAAAAAAAAGAAAATAGACTACTCGAATGGGAAAGTTGTTTTGGCATGTGTCGTCACGTCATCTGCTGCTAAGTTTTCTGGGGTAGGGTGCCGCGCTGTCGGGACAACTCCACATGGGAGATGGGGGATGGAGATGGGGATGAGGCTCAACAGCTTCCGACGTGGGCCTTGCCCTACTGAGGGGTCAGGGTCTGGCAGATCGGCCTCGGCTCTGCCCGACGCCCTCGATGCCCGATGCGAGATGTCCAGGCGCCACATGTCCCGACCCAGGGCGACTGTCTGACGGGTCGCTCGCGGATCGAACGAGACAGGAGAGCAAGGGCTGTCCAAGGGCTTTGCCGCACGCGAGGCCTGGGCAGCAAAGTGTCGGGCTTGGCTGGCTGGTCCCTTTTCGGCCGGCCCCCCATCCACCCTCGAAGAGTCCGCTGGCACGCCGGTCCGTTTTCAGAGAAGCGTGTCCGGGCCTCGCCGTGGAGGTGCCAGCCGACCGGCGTCCAAGGCTGACCTTGGTGGACATTGGCTCCTTGTACGTGTGCCCGAAAATCGGCCACTTTCTTTCTGTGTGGAAGATGAGTGGTAGTGGACAACCGGGAATGTCATGTAGAAGTGAGGTTTTGCAGGATGTTGGAAGACATCGGACCCGTCATATCAGGACTCCACCCGCTCGCCAATCTCGGGCCGTAAGAGCAACAGTTTGTGGTAGTTGAAACCTCGAATTTGCCGACGTTGACATCGGTCCAGACATTGTCAGAGTCCAGGGCAGTCAGGTCTTAACAGAAACTTCAGGTAGTGTACCTGGCATTTTGAGTAAAGCCACAAAAATCTGCTGATATGCAGTCTCCCTGGTGATCTGCGAGGTTCGTGTTAGTTCGACATAAAATTGCCAGTGCATCGGGAGGAACGGGTGGCGATGCGGGTTAGACCCTGAGGTTGCGACTACCCACCCCGTGAGCAGGGGGGCCCTTAAGAGCGGCTTGCGGTTATCCTAGGACTATTGTTAACTGCAGTATGTACCTATCATATTGTTATATTCTTGACTTATTGCCTTACTGAAATCCATGGACTGAGATTAACAATATAGACTGTGATGGTATGTATGGCTTGTAGGCATTGGTGAACGGATAAGCGATCGGCCGTTCATCGTGGGTCTTTTGGCATGCATGGGCACCTCTAGGTTAGAAACTGCGCAGCTACCACGCAGACCAGAGCTATAGAACTGGGTCTGTATGTCAAACTGAAATGAAAAAAAAAAAAAAAAAGCGCAGGCAGGAGACATGATACACCTTCTTGAGATGAGGCGTGGTGCGCAGTCGTGGGGACCGGAACTGGCCCAGGGTAGACTGCCTACTTTGCACCGGTTGCCCTCCCATCTTTGGAGACAATGGAGCAGACAAAATTGCATATGGGAACATGAAAGTAAGTGAACAGGTAGTTCGCCCGTGTCTTGATATTGTTTAGGGCTAGCTTTTGCCTGAATGTCATGGCTTCACCCACCCACTGATGGGATATCTCACGAAATGCTATGATGGAGCGCCCTCCTCCGTGGATAATATGCAATTTTCCCAACCAGGCAGTATGCCGCACCGCAAATGCCACAGAAATGATGGCATCCTGCCACACACTGTATTCTTCCCGCCCAATTACTACCTACCGTCTCATCTGCCTGATCTTGGGGAACTCGAGCGGCAGCTTGAGCCGCGCGACGCAGTCCATCCTCCCCTCGGCCTTGACCTTCTTGATGCTGGCGCCGATCTCGTTAAAGTACTGGCTCATCTGCTTCTGCTCGAGTCGCAGGTCCTCCTTGAGGTCCCACGTGTTCGTCTCGAAGTTGTCGAGGATGCACGCGAAGGCACAGCAGTGCGTGACCAGCAGGTCGACGTGCTGCTTGCGCATGATGCCGTTGTCCGAGAACCTGCGGCGGATGGCCTCGACCACGGGCGGCGGGGCCGGGGAGAGCTCCTCGCTGAGCTTGTCCTTCTTGAGCACCTCCTTGGTGTTTCTCTCCTTGCCCTTCTTGGCCGTCAGGTACAGCACCATCAGGAAGTAGAGGTACCGCAGCACCCGCAGGCGCAGCACCGACTGCTCGCCCGACCCGATGCGGTTGATCCGGTGCGCCACGAACCGCGACCGAAGCTGGATATCCTCGTTGTTCTTGACCGCCTCCGCCCAGTCGTTCACCTGTATCAGCTCCAGTATGTCCCTCCCGATCAGCTGTTCCGGCTTGTAGACGTCCTGGATCTCCTCAGCGTCGTAGTTGCCCCGCGGCACCGGCTTTGCAGCGTCCATCGCGCTCTGCAGCTCTTCCTTCGTCGCCACGCTCATCGTGACGTCCTTGATGGAGGCCATGAGGGCCTTGTCCGAGGCGTCGAGTGTCTGCGGTGCGTCGCCGCCCTGCGCCTTACGCGGGGAGATGGCGTTTTCGGTGATTGCTGCGAGCGCCTTCTTCGCCTTCTTGGTACCAAAGGTCTGGCCTAGATCCGCCTTCAGGTTCATCGTCGTCTGCGACGGGTTAGCTGCGGTGCGAATAACGTTGGATCGAGCAGGCCGTACCTTTTTCAACTTCCGTGACTGCATATCCTCCTCAGGTGCCTGCTGAGCGCGGACAGAGCCCCTTAATACCATCTTCTTCGCCTCAACCAACTGCAATTGACCGCTGGCCGGATCGTAGACTCCTATGTAATGTTTCAGAAGCGGCTGCCCTGCCCCGACTGCGGGTTTGTCCTCCCGCGCTGTGTAGTCGACGGTCCTGTGGCTCGTGGAGTGGAGTAGGAGTTCGCTCGCGCCATTTTTGGATCGTTTCGTAGAGGGTCGAGAGTATGTGTTGTACTTGGTATCTTTCGAGACCAAAATGCCTGAAGCCGTGGCGACTACTGGGGGAGAAGCTTTCGATTGAATGACTGAGCTGACTTTGATGGCGCTCTTTTTTGACTTCGACTTCTCAGGTTCCGTGGCGACCTTCTTCTTCTTCTGCTTGGTCTCGGCGCCTGCGTCGTCCCGGTGCTTCCTCTTCTTGCCGCTGTCCGCCATTGTGTGATTGGGAGCGGACTTTCTGGGGATTCGCTTGGTTTGTGTATGATACGGGGAAAGGGTCACGGCTCCAGAATTATGATGGCCTTTTTGTTCCCCGTCCGATCGGTAGGAGCTGGGCTATTCAAAGAAATGTACAAGCGACATCTGGAAATCGAATACGGAAATCTTTGGGTGGATGCGGGATACTGCAGATAGAGAGGGTCTACACTTTTTTTTCTGCCGCTTACCACCTTCCTAGCGCGTAAAGCTTGCAACCGGGTCCCACTTCTCGCACATTTACATCATCGCAATAATGGTCGCATGCGCACAGCTAACTTTTCGAGTTGAGTCTGCTGGATGTCGAGCAATTGACATTGAGCTGTGTAACAATGCCTTTGAAGTTTCGCACCACATCTGGGCGGAAAGGTTTGCATCAGGCTTGCGGGCACTACTGCCTGTACGTCGAGGCCGCGGGCAAACAAACTGTCGCTCGCAGCGAGTGGGAAATATACGAGTAACATTGAGTGGCATCACAAGGCGAAGGGAAAGACAAAGTTGAAGCGAGCTTCTTTTTTTTGATTGTCAATGTCTCTCTCTGTCTCGGTCTCAGGAAGTATTCCGTGAGCGTATCAAGCTAGCGAGTTGGTTGGCATTCTGTCCCGCAAAAACTGGACCGTTGTCGACCTCCAATTGACGTAGTCAGCTCTCCCAGAGTGCATCAAAGGCCAGCACTGGGCGTCCTTCAAATCCCTCCAAACTCCAGTCCTCCACAAAAACTTGGGTCCAGGAATCTCAGGAGATCCGATCCTCCCCAACACAGGCGAGTGGTGACTAGGCGGCGTGGCTTGAGGCGAGAGAGTGCTCAAGTGCTGATGGCTTGTGGTTGTCATGATGATTCTGTGTGATGCTCAAGCTGGCGTGAGGTCGTATGGTGCGAGTTGTTTACTTGCTGAGGTGGGTGTTAGTGGCCTGATACATGGCAACGTCGAAATCTTGACGATTGGTTTGACTTACGACCTGGCCCTCATCTTTCTTCTCTTGCGCTTAAGGCGCCTCACGCGCTTCTTCCTCCACTTGGCTCTCATCGTGAACGATTTGGGCTGTTGGTGGGGTTAGCTTGCTGTTTGCATCGAGTGACGTCGGTAGTAGCAGGCCCGATGACAGTGCCGTCGCAGGAGAATTGATCAGGTCAATTAAGATCAACTGATGAATTGCTCATGCGGACGACCGCAGTCACCACGGCTTGGTTGTGGTACAACTTACTTGGTTCGTTGATGAGAATGGCGTTGGATGGTCGGGAGAGAAAGTTCAAGAGGGGAAAGCTGCGACGCGCAGCTTTTTGAGTTGTGGACTGGCACCTGGAGCGGCCACAGACTCACGTGACCGGTTATGTAATCGCTCGCAGGGATCAGCCTTCCAGGTCGGCGACGACCACCTCAGACGGCAGACCGAGACGGGCCCCGTTCATGATTTGCCTGCGTTGACTCTGAAGTGACTTGATTACTTTGATTAATACTGTCCGAGCTTCATTCATCAAAAACCATGAGCGTGGCGTCCTCAGAGGCCACGATGCTGCCCCTAGAGCTTACACTCGTCCTCGCAGCCACCCGGGACATGGGCATTGGCCTGCGAGGGGCCCTCCCATGGACCGGGTTGAAAAAAGAGATGGCCTACTTCGCCCGGGTCACAAAACGTCTACCTCCTTCTGTACGTCGGGGAATCCCGCTTGCATGACTGTCCAGCTGCTTGTCTACCCGCAAGTCTCACTTACACATGCACAGGTCGAACCCCCTGTCATGAACGCTGTGGTAATGGGCCGCAAGACGTGGGAGAGCATCCCACCCAAATTTAGGCCGCTAAAGGGAAGACTCAACGTCGTCATCAGCCGGTCATTTAGTTCTCCTGCAGAAGAGCCGGCCAGCGTGGAGACAGAACCAGTCAAGGCCTCGTCCCTTGAGCAAGCCATCGCGTATCTGCAAGGAAAGCCCCAAGGAAGCCTGGGACGAGTATTCGTGATTGGCGGTGGTCAGATCTATACTGCTGCTCTGGAGTTGAAGGAAGCAAAGAGAGTTCTGCTGACAAAGGTCATGTCCGACTTTGAGTGCGATACATTCTTCTCTCTGAAGTTGAACGATGAGGGGGAGAGTTCCTCCGGGTGGGTGAAGAGATCGAAGGAGGAGTTGGACACATGGACCGGAGAAGCGGTTCCTGAGGGTACTCAAGTTGAAAATGACACCTCTTATGAATTTCAAATGTGGGAGAGGACGGGTTGATACCTCATGATACCAAAATAATAATACATGATCCGGCCAACTCCAATGTGCATTCCCTTTCCCTTTGATGCTCACATCTTACTTTTCATACAAATTGACCATCAAGATTGAACGCCGATGGCTACAAGCTCACTTGAATCGGCTACTAGGCTTGGTCGTGGTCGATTTGGCCTCAGATGCAGCCCCCTGGGTAGTCTGGTCCAGTGAGGCCGGCTCGTCCACCAATTTCAGCTCAGCCGTAGGCTGCGTCTTAAACACACTGCCACCATGGTAGAGAAGCGCCGGGTCGAGCATCTTGTCCAGAGACCTCGAGACCGACCTCATCCAGCTGACGATGGCCGCAACATGCCTCATGTCGACGTTCTCGTCGGCCTTGAAGATGTTCCTCCACACCGCCGACGCCATCACGGCGTCGCCCTTGACCAGGCCCTCGTCGTACGCCAGTATGACGCCCCTCCACGTCTGGAACAGGTTCTGCAGGTGCCTCTGGCGGATCATGCGCGACGCCATGCCGTGGTTCACCTCCATCACGTCCTCGGCGTTGTGGAAGAAGTGGTTCACCAGCTGGTTCTGCCACGCCTGCCACTGATTCTTCTCGAGGCACCGTAATCGCACGACTATGAGGTAGAGGTGCAGCATGGTCACTTGCGACCATGTGCTGAATGTCGGAGGGAGACCAAACTCTGTGGGGCACTCTTGTCAGCAATCACAATTCGCCTGGGGCTAGAGAGTAAGGGACTAGGCGTACCATCATGCCAGACACCGCCTCCAACACCAAGCTCCTCCCCATCCTCTGTCATTGGTACCTCCTCCTTCTTCCTCAGCTCCGGCGAGATCTTGTAGTTGGCTGGCGCGGCGCAAGCCTTGTAGATGCTCTCGGTAGCGCCGAAGATCTGGTATGGTTGGACCGCTTTCGAAGGCAGAATCTTACTTGCGATTCCTAGCAAAGTTTGCGCGACACCCGGTTGCTTCTCAGGCTGTGGCGAGCCCTGCGATCGGCTTGGCGCAGTCTGATGGAACTGTCGTGCTGACGACCTCGCGATCTCTGCGACAGCCGCCCGCTGGCCGACGGACGGGCGATTGAGGTCGCGCAAGAGCCGTAGCTGGCGCCGCGCGACGTCGCGACATGGTCTGCAAAGCCGGTCTGCCATTTTTGATTGGAAGGTATGTGGAGAGGAGGGAATTTCAAGAGGGCAACAAATCGGTCGACCTGGTTCTCAGGTCTGGACTATAGATGT
This sequence comes from Diaporthe longicolla, assembly GCA_000800745.1. Lineage (NCBI taxonomy): Eukaryota > Fungi > Ascomycota > Sordariomycetes > Diaporthales > Diaporthaceae > Diaporthe > Diaporthe longicolla. The sequence goes on from JUJX01000072.1 coordinate 145,046, forward strand.
CATTGACGCTTAGCGCATCGCCGTCAAAAATATTGCTGCAGCTGATCCTTGTAAACGGGCGCTGCCGAGCCGGCTCCGAACAGCAGACAGGATTTCCGTAGACTTGGATTTGACGATGCGTCTTCACATGATTTCACCTGTGGATTTGGTAGTTTTTTGTTTTGGCAATCCAGTTGGCCTTTTTGAAGATAAGAATCATATCACGGATCCTATTGGGAATGCATATAATTATGAGGGACCTGGTCGACTGTGCAAGCACGGCGCTTCACCAGTATCAATCAGGCCCTGTACCACAACCCACCCTTCATAAAGGCGGTAGATGATGTGTGAGGTACACAAAACTTGATTTCATCATTGATTACTCATGGCGTGGAATAAAGTTAGGCACCAGAGAGGCTCTTGTAACCAGGTCAACAGCGGTGCCAACGGTTCATAGCAGTGTCTATTTTTCGCCTACAATTTGCCGGAAGCCTGATTGTGACCTGTTAGGATGCGATGAGGGAGTTCTGTCAAGCTGAGACATGCTCGCCATCCCAAGATTCCACTTGACCATGTCCTGGGCCTACGAGGGTGTCATTTGTAGACAATCGAAGCATGCCAGCAATGCATGATTCTAGAATGCAAATGAATGATATACAGTTCGTCACTGGACTCCAATGCAGTTGCAACTCGAAGGCTGCCATTCTCCAGCGACACGCATTGTCATCGATGCAACGTGTATGAGTCGCACCGCTCAATTACCTGTAACGTGAGAAGACCAGGGACGCATTGGTGCCACCAAACCCGAAAGAGTTCGAGACAGCAACATCGACATGCCTGTCTTGCGACTGGAGAGGTACAAAGTTAAAACCCGTGCCAACATTTGGGCTGTGCAAGTTCAAAGTCGGAGGCACAGCATTCTATATCCGCGTCAGCATCAGACGTAGTAGGGAAAATACTCCGATGCATCTACTCACATCTGCGATGGCAAGCACGCAAAACAAAGCCTCGATCGCACCAGCTGCACCGAGCAAGTGGCCAACCGCACCCTTCGTGCTGCTGACGGTGACCTGGCTTTCCTTATCGAGGCCGTCTTCGCCCATCATCAGGGTGCCGATCGCCCTAGCCTCCGCCGCATCACCGATGGGGGTGCTCGTTGCATGAGCGTTGATATAGTCGACCTGGCGCGGCCTGATGTCTGCATTCCTCAGGGCCCGTTTCATGGCCAGCAGGGCCCCCGAGCCGTCCTCTCGGGGCGCTGTCATGTGATGGGCATCGCCACTGCAGCCGTAGCCAGCCAGCTCGGCCAGAATGTTTGCACCTCTGGCCTTGGCGTGCTCAAGCTCTTCCAGAACGAGGACAGCGGCACCCTCTGCGACGACGAAGCCGTCGCGGTCCTTATCGAAGGGGCGGCAGCTGGAGCTGGGATCATGGTTGAAGGAGGTAGATAGGGACCTCGACCTTCCGAAACCTGCGAAGGTCAGGGGGTGCAGGCAGGACTCCGCACCACCGGCGATCATGACATCCGCATCACCAAAGGCAATAAAACGGGAAGCATCCCCAATCGAGTGGGCGCCGGTTGTGCAGGCGGTGGTGGCAGAGTGATTGGGCCCCTGAAAGCCATACTTCATGGAAATATGGCCGGCGGCGAGGTTGATGAGGATCTTGGGGACAAACAACGGAGAGACTTTCTTGTAACCCTACCTATAGTCTTAGCTTTTTTCTTCCCGGCCAAGCTGCGGTCCAAGAGTCCAGGAGTCCAGGCTCACATCTTTATCGAAGGCAACGCTAGTCGAGTACATCTCGTCCAGGTTGCCTATGCCACTCCCGAGACAGACTCCGGTAGCCTCCAGGTCAGCCTGTCTGGAAGGGTTCCAGCCAGCATGATCGAGTGCCATGCTCGTAGCAGCGACGGCGTACTGGGCGAATCTCGACATGCGCCTCTGCTCCTGCGCATCAAGCCAGTCTGAGGGGTTCCACTTCCCGTCTGTTTTGCCAGTGTTGCCACTGGGCACTACTCCGGCAACAGTGCTGGGGAGGCCTTTCCACCGGGTCTGAGGCTCGAATCCAGAGACATCAAGAATGCCTGAACGCCCAGCCAAGAGGCGCTGCCATGTGGTGGTGGCGCCAACCCCCAGAGGGCTGATAGCGCCTAGACCTGTCACGACAACTCGTCGCATGCTTCCATCGCCCAAGCAGAGTCCCGTCCTGGCTTGGTGTGCTTGGTGTGCTTGGTGTCTGGCACGTGGAAGGGCCCAAGTCTTCTGGATCGAAACAATGGCTGGCAGCAAGTGGGTTTTTGTTTGAGACGAGGAAGCTTGGTTGAGTTCAGACGGGATGCCGTGGGGTACAGATAACCAGATGTTAAGTCTGGTGAAACTGGCGAGCCGGAGGTGACCTCAACTGCCAAATCGATGCTGGTGCTGGCTCTCGCTTGCTGGCTGGCAGTTTAGACGCTCGGTACCCGTCTGTACCGGGGCTAGTGCCTCTTTCTCCAGAGCGCGGGTGGCTTTGGGCATATAGGCGCAACTGGGGCATCCGCAACGGGCAGGCGGTGACAACTGCTCGACGTTTGGCGTTTCTAAATCTAGACCTGAATAGGCGCGGCCCAGGCCAGGGTCAGAGTGTGGGGCCTTGCGTTAGTACGGCCTGGACCCTGACGACGACAAAGACGACCTAAGTTCCACTGCTGTACGTACCCCTGACCTGTCTGAGGCGAAGGGGCTCTTTCCCCAGATTTCCCACGACAGGTGTTTCTTCGAGTCTGTCTGTCTGTCTGTCTGTCTGTCTGTCGACCACGGTGGACCGTCCTTCTTACCTGACTTACCTGAACTCTTCGGATCCTGCATTTGAGGCGTTTGTTTCCTTATCTCATGCTTCGTTCCTTGTGCTCCTAATCACCGCCGCCGGGTAAGCACTTACCTGGCCTTCCTACGCATCTCACACGAATCCTCTCCGAGAAGCACAACTCAGCTTGCAATAGAATTCAACAGCCGTTGGCACTCGATTGTTTCTGTTTTACGTGCACTGCATTCTCCAGCACGCAATAACCCCCGGAAAGCATCACATTGAGTAGAGATCGCATCTTCCTGGCCCCCCGTGGTGACAGCGCATGAGCGACATCTAGAGAGTTGGACCTATCGCAAGGGTGCAGTCAGACTTCAGACAAGAACCACCTTGACCGCGCCGGCTTCTTGCAGCGTAGTATCGCCTACCCGATCTGCTGTAACGACGAACCATCCAATATTTCTTGCAGTATTCACGCCTGCGGTACAGCACAAACACCCGGCATCGCCAGTTTATGCAATCTGTGCTTGCCGCAAGTCGGTTTCAGCCTGCCCAGATTCTGTTTCTGGCCCCTTATCGGACGGCGGCCACAAGCAACCACAAGCTCTGCGGCTGTCCTTGCCCAAAGCTTAGCGGCAGGGAAACACCACCACCATAATCTGGAATTCTGCCTCTGCATGAATACACTACCAGGTTCCTAATCGGCATTGTGCATCCCCATGAGCACGCGCGCTTTCTGTGCTACAGACTACAGGCTCGCCATCGGCCGGCCTCTTCTGTCCTCCCACAACCCGCACCTGGAGGACAACGCTAGGTTTCAGCGTCTCATTCCACCCTCTCCCACCGTCCATCCCGAAGATCACGCGTGGCAACCTTCAACTGACAAGCCTCCCCGGCTTGCGATCTGCCGTTGCTGCTCAAGCATTCCCGGCGCTCTGGCTCCTGAGAGACTAGTCACAGGCCAGGACATCGGTTGAAGCCCCGGGAAACAAGCTTCCTTGTGCGGACGGCGAATCCCAACGCAGTTCCTTATCTGGCAGCATTTTTTGGCGTTCTTGCGTGACACTTCATGTCCGTCTGGGATTGACCGAGTCTGGGATCGACCGAAGCGCTGGCTCTGAGCCGCACGTTGTACCAATACCGTCAAGGCGATAATATCTGTTGGACAACCAGACAGCCCCTATATAGCACCCACCCCTCTGATCACATCTACCCCTGAGCCCGATCAACTTGCCTCGTTCTCCCTGTTCTTGGTCCCTACAACATGGGCCAACCATATAGTGACAAGCCGTCTGGTACGGCATCGAAGTCCGATATGGCAGGAAGCGATAGCAACTCGAGCTCAAAGATCGATGTGGTGGAGGTCAGTGGAAGGGAGGTGGAGGCATCAGGGTCGACGTTCGACACCCCTCTGGGCCGTCGGATGAGTCCTGTCGATGACCTCAAGCACCGCCTCTCGCTATGGGGTGAGTCTAACCTCCAACCAGAAGACAGTGATGAGGAAGGATCAGAATACGAACTTCTCTTAGACCCCAATCTTCCCGAGGAGTATACACGGCCGACACTGGGGCTTCCCCGTGCCTCGTTGGCCTCAGATTATACCGATGAGGAGAAGATCTCGAGCATCAACAAGGAAGGAGAAGAGGACTCGCCCTACTCCGAAGTCAGGGCTGCCGTCCGGAACTATGATATTGACGCACCGTGCAACACCGTGAGTGTACCCGGTCATCACCACGCAGCATTTCACTGACCACAGCCAAAAGATCCGCGCTTGGACCATAGGACTCATTCTTGTCGTCGTTGGCGCCTCCATGAATACCTTGTTCTCTCTCCGAAATCCTGCCATCGGACTTGGTGCCTTGATTGCTCAGATCATTGCATGGCCCATGGGCCATGGTTGGGCCAAGGTCATGCCTACTCGGAAATTCAATACCTTTGGGATTCAATGGTCGCTAAACCCGGGGCCTTTCAACGTCAAGGAGCACTCCATCATCGTGGTCATGGCCAGTGTCTCGTTCTCGGTTGCCTATGCGACTGATATTATCCTTGCTCAGAAAGTGTTTTACAAACAGGATTTCGGAATACCTTGGCAGCTCATGCTGACCATCTCGACCCAGTCACTTGGGTATGGCATCGCTGGCATCATGAGAAAGTTCCTGGGTAAGTATTCACTCACACTCAGTCGCTTACAAGTAAACTAACAGGGACTCAGTATATCCCGCGGCGATGATTTGGCCTGGAAACCTGGTCTCGGTGACACTGATGAATGCCATGTACGAGGGCAACGAGAACCCGGACCCCACCGTGCTTGGTGGAAAGATGCCTCGTTATAGATGGTTCGCATACGTTACTCTTGGTGCCTTCATCTACTACTTCATCCCTGGCTACCTGGCTCAGTTTCTCAGTACCTTCGCGTTCGCCACTTGGATCGCCCCGCAGAATCCAGTCGTCAATCAGCTTTTTGGATACACGACCGGCTTGTCCCTGGTTCCCATCACTTTCGACTGGTCCCAGATTGCGGGTTTTGTTGGCTCACCTCTGATCCCACCTTTCCATGCCATCGCCAACACGCTCATTGGTGTCTTCCTCTTCTTCATAATCGGAGCTACAACCTTCCATTATTCAGGTGTTTGGTTCGCCGAGTTCTTGCCCATGAGCGACTCTTCCACCTACGACAACACGGGCTCGCCCTACAACACGTCCCGGATCTTGACCCCCGAGTTCACCCTGAATCAACAGGCATACGAGGAGTATTCACCTCTCTTCATCAGCACGACCTTCGCCATGTCTTACGGCCTGTCTTTTGCTGCCATCGCTTCCCTCATCGTGTATACATATCTACATCACGGCAAGATGATTTGGCATCAGTGGAAGAACTCCAAGGTTGAGAACGAGGACATCCATATGAAACTGATGAGGAAGTATCCCGAGGCTCCGACCTGGTGGTACATGAGCTTGTTTGTCCTGGTAAGTTTTGTCACGTCCTGATGCGAATGCCATAACACACTCTTACAATTGTATTTCAGATGTTGGGCATCGGTTTTATTGCCGTGCTTGCGTTCCCCACGAACCTCACATGGTGGGCGTTCTTGCTCTCTGTCGCCATCTCCTTCTGCTTCTCTTTGCCAATTGGAATCATCCAAGCCATCACCAACAACCAAATCGGTCTCAACGTCCTGACCGAATTCGTATTCGGCTACATCCAGCCCGGACGCCCTCTTGCCCTCATGATTTTCAAGACATTCGGTTACATCACAATGAGTCAGGCGCTCAGTTTTGTGGGAGACTTGAAGTTTGGACATTACATGAAGATTCCACCGCGGACTATGTTCATGTCCCAGGTGGTGGCAACGACGTTCTCGTGCTTCATCCAGATCGCGGTTCTCAACTCCGCACTGACGGCTATCCCGGAGGTTTGCACAACGACTCAGCGCGAGCATTTCACGTGCCCAGGCGGCAAGGTCTTCTTTTCGGGTAAGAATAACACTTTCGTTGATAAGAGATATCAGAGGTACTGACTCCGTCCCTTCCAGCCTCCGTCATTTGGGGTCTTATTGGGCCTGCCCGGATGTTCTCGCCTGGCCAGATCTACTCAGGCCTCTTCATATTCTTTGGCGTCGGTGCAATCGTGCCTGTAATCATCTTCTATGCCTCCAAAAAGTGGCCCAAGTCACCTATCAAGTACCTGATGGCTCCTCTCATCTTTGGTGGCGCGGGTAGTATCCCGCCAGCGACGCCACTCAACTACCTGACATGGGGTATTGTGGGCTTCGTGTTCCAATACTACATCCGCAAGCGCTACTTCGCCTGGTGGAGCCGCCTCAACTTCCTGACGTCTTCCGGTCTCGACCTTGGCCTCGCCCTCAGCACCCTCACCATCTTCTTCGCATTCACCCTGAATAACATTGACCCTCCCAACTGGTGGGGCAACAATGTTATCACCACGACGATGGACTTCACGGACACGGCCATCCAGACCGTGCTCCCAGAAGGGCAGACTTTTGGCCCGGCGAAGTGGTCGTGATGCATGAATCCTAGATAGAGTCTCACTGTATATTTTTCTCTCTTGGGTGCACATGGTCCCTCGCGGGAGCGGCAAGGAGTTTTGGGTAATGAGCGGGCTTTGGTCTACAGGTGTTTGGTACACATCATGTATGGGGGTAGTTAACGGCGCCTAGTGGTATAAGGTTGAATTAAGTTGATCCTTGAAACGTGCTGCCCGCCATGGCCTCAGTTCTAAGCCATGTGCTGGCCCCTGCGTATGGGTCGCATCGACGTGAATTACCTGTGGCATATCGCAGCAGCCCCATCGGCACCACCCATAGTTGCCGCGGAGATGCATTTCCTTTCTCTCACTTGGTATCTAGCCAAACATCGCTGCAGACTTGAAATGTCTCTCCCCTTCCTTGCACCCCTAAAGGGTATAGGCAAGAAGGAGAAGTTTTATTCTTGCCCTTCGTCCGACCGTGCTTGCAAGGAATCGAGAGTCCATGTGACGGAGTGGCCAGAGCATGAGGCATACCTAGCGGTGAACGAACTAGGTCTCAGGTCATTTTTCTCTTGAAGAGATATAAACCGTTGTTACGATTCTGCCCCCGGGGGATGATGACCTGATCAGTTGTCTCCTAAGAGACATATGGACCTTCCAAGATTGTTACGACTTTGCCCCCGGGGGATGTGGTCTGGGGAATAAGAGGAGGTTTCGTTCTGATCATGGCACAAATCTATTTATATTTCAAGATTTTCACATTTGTGACTTGGACTGGCGCTTGTCAGTCCGGTTCAACCCTATGCTCACCGGAAATGATTGGGATTATAGCTGGTGCGATCTTAAATGATCCAGGGCGGCTCTTGATGTTCTTTAGCACATTTTAGTGCGAATTATCGCGTGTGACGATAACCCACCGCAGGGCATTCATTTACTGCTTAGAAGGTCTAACCAGACAATTGGAAATACTGGTGGGTTTTTTTTTCCAGTACGGATTTGCACGAGCAGTCAATTTGTGTCATGGCAACTTGCAATTCGAATGACAAGCAAAGATGGAGAAGTGATGTATCCCCGGTAATTGAGAGCCCGCAATTCACCGTCCAATTCAAGCTGCAGTACCTCATGCAACAATTTAAGAGGACTATTACATTCAGTTAGTCCGGTGTCATTTTCATGTTCTTCTGTCGTACAAACCGGAGGACCTGCGTGTAACAGCGGATCTGCGCTAGGGGAGCTCTGGAGCTTGGGCCTGTCTAGATCCCTGTCCCCTGTCGGGCAAGGCTCATCAATTGGGGAGACCCGGACACCGATCGGTTCCCAACGGGATCTTGGTAGGGCCAAATTATTTCTCGCAGTCCCGCGACAGACTTCCCTCCGCTCTCGCACCCGCCCACCACCTCGCCTCACCCTTGCACACATCGCCAGCTCGCCTGCACTCCCCCATATCGAGGGGCGCCTGTCACGAGTTGCCGACGATGGCTTCCCTCGCCTCTGCTTGCCGCCTGTCCGCCAGGCTGGCGCGGTCCAAATTGCCTCACGAGGCAGCTGCTCGGGGTCCGTAATCAGCGATAATTCCCCTCCCCGGACATCACACCACCGCATGCAATAAGCCCCATACTGATCCCATTTGTCGTCGCGCGCAGGCTTCCGGACATCGGCTTCCTCCCTCGCCGCCCAGAACTTCACAATGCCTGCATTGTCCCCCACCATGACCGAGGGCAACATCGCGACCTGGAAGGTCAAGGACGGCGACAAGTTCTCCGCCGGTGACGTCCTCCTGGAGATCGAGACCGACAAGGCGACGATGGACGTAGAGGCTCAGGACGACGGTATCATGATGAAGGTCTTGACGGGCGACGGCGCCAAGGGCGTACAGGTCGGGACGCGGATTGCTGTGATCGCTGAGGAGGGAGACGACATCAGCTCGCTCGAGATCCCGCCCGAGGACACCCCGAAGCAGGCATCTGCCCCCAAGACACCAGAGAAGAGTTCCGAGCCAGCGCCAGTACCACAGGAGGAGAGGACCGCATCAGAGCCAGCCACACAGGGCGCCAGAGGGGGCGGGAAGGCCCAGAAGCAGACCTACCCTCTGTTCCCCTCGATCATCCAGCTACTCCACCAGAACGGTATCGACGAGTCCAAGATCCACGAGATTCCTGCGACAGGACCTAAAGGTCGTCTGTTGAAGGGTGATGTGCTGGTCTATCTTGGCAAGGCGAAGGCCGACTCCGCCTCAAATGTGGAGGAGCGGTACAACAAGCTGGCACACCTGGATCTTAGCAATATCAAGGTGGCCGAGAAGAAGGTAGAGAATAAGAGCGCAGAGAAACCAGCCAAGCCGGCTGCGCCCGTGGTGGAGGACCTGCAGGTGACCCTGCCCATCTCTCTGGCGCAGGTCATCGAGGTGCAGACCAAGGTGCAGGACACCCTCGGCGCGTTCCTGCCACTGTCGGCATTCATTGCGCGCGCCACCGAGGTCGCCAACGACGAGCTGCCACTGGCGGCTGACTACAAGCCGTCCGCGGACGAGCTGTTCAACCAAGTACTTGGCCTGGACACCGTGAGCCCCCAGGGCTCCAAGGGCCACTACCTCCCCCAGATCTCCGCTCTGCCACCGCCGCCATCCCTTTCCCAGAAGGCTTTCACCGCGACCAAGCCGGACATATATGACATCCTCACGGCGAGCCCCGCTGGCAAGAAGGCGCCTGCCCCATCCAGCCGGCCGGCAGGCCTCTCTACGGGGGTGAACGTGTTCTCCCTCAAAGTGCCCAAGGCCGAGGAGCAGAGGGCAAAGGTGTTCCTGGAGCGGGTCAAGATGGTTCTCGAGAACGAGCCCGGCCGGTTGGTACTGTGACAGAGCATAATGCAGTATCCAGGAAGCCAGGGCGACACTTAACATGCGCACACATTGTACGAATACCAATTTGCATTCAATAGACATCGTGGCAAGCGTTCCATGCAAGGAGGCATCAGACCAAGGTTTTGCTTGAGGGTGACTGTGGAATATTGTAATGCTCTTGTCTCGTTCTAAGTCTTCTAGGCTTGTATTGGATTATATCAACGCCCTGGCGACACCTTGTGCGCATTATCACCAACTGAACATCACCCTGAGTCGGACCAATCGGCTCTTGACTCCGTACTGGGTAGATAGCTAATCGGAGCATGAGACCGGATAACGCCGTAGATATAGGCTTTCAGAGAGTATCCCGTTTCGGCATGCCCAGCCGCAGAAATGCCCACCAACAGTCCCACCGTAAGAAGGCCTACAAATAGACCGGCCGACAGCCTTTGCAACCCTACACTGGAAATGGCTGCGGAGCCTCTGCCGATGGAACGTTGTCCCTGTTCCGGGCAAGAATCTCCCATCAAGCGCCAAAGCAACCTGCGAGACTGAAAGACAAAGGAGTAACCAAAGGAATAATTAAGAGTCTTCATATATTATATGATCTCATCGCTCACATGATTCGCTCAAACACGCACACCTAATCAGTGCCCCTTCGGCAGGTATATCCATCTTTCCAGTTTCCCACCTCAACACGCGTAACTGTACGGGGTTGCTTGCTTGCTTCATTTCTCTCGTCTCACAGCCAGACGGCCGTCGCGGCCGTCGCCACCTCACCGCCGTCCCTTACCAGCCTCGTCGAGGCGACCTCCCTGAACCTCGCCCCGTCAAAGGCGAGTATGACCACGAACCCCTGCTCGCTATCCGTCAGGGCGATGAACTCATCACCGCTATCCGAGACCAGGGGGCCCGGCGCGGGCTCGATGGCGTTGGCCAGCCCGCCGCTCGTCCGCGTCTCGAAGATGTCGACCGCGGGGCCCGCGATGCTGCCGTCGGCGTTCAGCTCGTAGGCCGCCACGTACCCCTTCGTCTTTGCCTCCAGCCCCCGCGTCGAGGCGTACAGGTACCGCGGCGTGCTGTTCCCGTTGGTGCTGTTGAGGTTGCTGAGCCGCACCTCGTCGGCCCAGAAGTCCTCGCATTTTTGGTTGGCCGGCAGGATGGTGAACCCGTGCATGTGCTCGAGCGTGACGCCGTCGGCCGCCACGCGGAAGGCGTCCACCATGCTGCTGTGCTCCTGCACGCAGTACAGCACGCGGCCGCTCGGGTGCGGCCAGGTGTGGCGGGGCCCGTCGTGGGAGCGTGGGGAGATGTGCTTGGTGCCGAGGGTCAGGGGCCCGGACGTGGTCGTCGTCGTCTTCTCGCTGTTGTTGCTGCTGCTGCTGCTGCTGCTGCTGCTGCTGCTGATGGCCTTGGACTCGTCGACAGAGTATGTCCAGATGCAGTTGTGGCCAATGTCCGCGACGTACAGGCTCTTCCCGTCGGGCGAGAGGTCGACCGAGTGCGAGCCGTGGCGCAGGCCACCAAAGCTGCCGTGGGCGACGCCGTCCCGCTTGCCGTCCTCGAGCTCCTCGGCCCTCCGGAACGACACCTCCTGCGCCAGGTCCCCGATGCTCCCGTCGGCGGCCAGGCTGAACACCTCGCCCGTGGGCCCCCCCGCGGAGTACAGGAACTTGTCCGTGACGGCGACGTAGCCGCTCAGGGCGCGCACGAGCTTCTGGTTCAACAACTCGACCGAGGCGTCGTCGCGGATGCGGTACGAGGCCACCGAGGGCGGGTCCGTCCAGCACGTCGTGTACAGCCTCGTCTTGTCCGCCGACAGGGCCAGCCACGAGTGGCCGCCCACGGCCGGGGACTTCTTGGCGACTGTCAGGGAGGCGTCGTCCTTGCCCGCCCGGCTGGCGGGCTTGAACAGGAGGGTGTAGACCTCTGGTGATCTGAAGGTGCCGACTAGCAGCAGGAATCCATCGTGGACCATTGTCTATTGGGGTGGACGAGGACGAGGTCGTTATGTGGGCGTGTATTGTATTTGTGCCAGGAGAGGCAGAGGAGGGGTTCACAACGCCTGTAACATGTATATATGCATGTACTGTATGTGGACTAACACGGGAATGGGCCCACTGCCGCCGGATTGTACGGGTCGGGTATCAGAGGTGCGTGTAAATAGATGTTGTGTACCCGGGACACAGGCGACGAGGGAAGAACTTCAGGTTACGCGCGAGATGTTCTATGATAAAAATAAGAAAAGCAAGATCAATGAATAGACAGACTATGGGGGTCGATCAACAACCTTAGTGTATGTCTTTATAATATACCATGGGAAAGGGTTGCGTCGGTACTTTTGCGGGAATGCGGTGGGAGGTGGACTTCTGGGTCTACATAATTATGTGACGAGGCCGGATAAGGGGCAGAGGGCTGCGCAGCAACAAGCGTCGTCATAGAACAAGCGGTATCACGAGAGCGGAGAGAAGGGCCGAGCCGAGAGGAGAGACGTTAACAGCCAATTGTTAGTTATTCTTGGATAAGTCTCAACAGAAAATCGTCTCATAGTCCTGCAGGGCGGCAGCTTGGGGGAAGGAGGGTATATCAGCAAGTCGACGATGGTGAGACGTTGGGTTTGTTAGCCGTCACTGCTCCGTTTTCCGCATTTCGTACCACACGTATCACCCACACACGCCCTGCAGCAGAACAATGGCGGGGGAATGGCACGGGTATGAGAGTGCTCGCTGCTTGGGTGCTTGGACTAACTAGCGTGGTCTGTACGGCACTTTTTTTGGTTTGCAGTTTTTCCCTCTAATAACACGGTCGACGGCCGGTCGTGATAGTAGTGACGGCAGCCGGTGAAGGCAATCGATCGGATGTGTGTCGGGCTCTGGGTGCGCCTTCCGACGACCTTTCTTTTTCTTCGGCACATTTCACGCGCCCACGGTCCCGCCGAGCAGCAACAAGGTTTGACCTTCGCTTCGATTCCGACTCGCCAAGTTCACTGCTTCCTGTCGTCCCTGGTCAAATATATCTGCTGTCTCTTCCGTCCGATGTTCCAGTGGGGATGTTCCCGCGGCTAGTGTCGGAAACCTACGTTGCGTGATGCTGTCCAACTTGAATGTTGTATCCAGCCTGGGCACCTCGTCAGCACACCCCCTTCAATCCCCCGCACCCGTCCCAAATAGGTCCTAACCCTCTCAGACATCGCAGGGTTACAATCAAGACTCCATTCATAGCCTCCCCAGATGTATGCATCATCTCAGCCCGGCACCGTTATCAAGAACCTATCACGGCAACATTCGTCGTTACCCCCCGCATTCTGTATCAGTTGATATGGTATGACAAGAGATAGTGGTATCATGCATGACGATCTGCAACCCGTCGTAAGATGGATGCTCGAATATATAGGCCCGTTTGGCCTGGAGAATTCGGGCCAGAGTTGCAGGACCAATTGTCGCTGTCTTGGATTTATAGAATAGTACCATTGACATCGTCTGGTACTATGTTATAATCATGGCAGTCCAAGATTTGACCGATGAGGCGGCATGGCCTCCCGGAACCGTTCGCCTCGAGAAGTTGCTCGGAGGCAGCGGGGAAGCCTCCCAGGCCGAGATCATCCTGCAGCCACGCCCGAGCAGTGACCCAAACGACCCTTTGACGTGGCCGAAATGGAGGAAATATCTCAACTTTGGCCTTGCGACCTTCTATGCTATGATGGCGTTTGGTCAAATCAATGCGACCACGCCCACCTGGGGTCCGATGATGGACGAGCTGGGCTTTGATGCTGTTCTCATGTGAGTTTGCACAGTCTTGGCTTGCACGAAATCTCTGTTGTATTTCTTCTTTCCTGCTGATCTTGGTTTGCATTTTGGGTATCTCTTTTCGATGCCACCCGGGGGGGGGTTATCATATGCTGATTGGGAGCTGCAGGAACAACACATATGCTATCGGCTGCGCGACTCTTGCACTGGGAAGCTTTATGCTCATCCCATTCGCCCTTAAATACGGCCTCCGTCCAATCTACGTTCTGAGCAGCGCTGCCCAGATGGCCATCATGATCTGGGCCGCTCGCACCGTGACGGCAGGCGACTGGTGGGGCGTGAACGCTCTTCAGTGCTGGGTGGGCTCACTCGCCGAGACCATGGTTCAGATGACCGTCGCCGACGTCTTCTTCGTCCACCAGAGAGGCTTGATGAACTCAATTTACATCTGGGCGAGCAACTTTGGCTCCAGTCTAGCACCTGTTGCCGCCGGGTTCGTCACAGCATCCATGGGATGGAGGTGGGTCTGGTGGTGGATGGCCATTTTCTTCGGGGTCGTCCTCGTTGCGTTCATATTTGGATTTGAGGAATCGAAATTCGACTGGACAGCAGCTGTCATTCACGGTGTTGTTCCCCTGGGGGACGAGGCCAGCACCAATAGCGACGCCGAAGTCCAGCCCGACAAGAAGCAGCCGGTATCAGATCCCGAGAAGGAGGCTGCACCAGCTGTTATGTCGGGCGAGGGAGCCCTCACGGCTATTCAAATCGACCCGTCCCTACCACGCAAGACGTACTTACAGAGGCTCAGCCTCGCGACCACGACGCCAGGGCCTTTTATGCTGTTCGCAAGACATGCGTACCAGCCTTTCCAAATACTCTTCACTATCCCCGGCGTTGCATACATGTCCCTGGTCTATGCTGTGCTCCTGGCATGGTCGACGGTCATGTCTGCTGCCCTCAGCACGTACATGATCCTGCCACCCTACAACTTCAACGCTTCCCAGATCGGGCTCATGAACCTGGCACCTTTCATTGGCAACACGCTAGGGTCCTTGATCTGCGGGCCCCTGAGCGACTGGACCATCTTGCGGCTGGCAAAGAGGAACAACGGCATCTATGAGCCCGAAATGCGCCTTTGGGTCTTCGTGCCATTCATCCCGTTCCAGGTGGCGGGTGCCTTCTGGTTTGGTAAGATACCCCTCCCTGGCCGTGCCTTGTTCCTGCATATGCAACCTCCAACACAGGGCCGGTCCGAGCAGCCTCATATCTAGGCAATAGGCCCTGAAGGGGACCGCTCGGCCTGCCTGTGACCACAAGCCCGAGCCGTAGGAGCCAATAAATCTACGCGAGAGGCGCTGTCGCTTCTCAGATACAGAGCAGGCTGCACTCAATTGCTCCTTTCGTGTGGGGTAAAATTTACTGACGGCATAGGCAGGCTACGCCCTGCAGGACGGCCAGTCTTGGGTGGCCGTGGCTGTCGCGCAGGGGATGTGCAATTTTGGGTCTGCTCCAATCTCGAGCATTGCACTGACTTACATGACGGATGCTTACAACGAGGTGAGCAGCAGGCATTGTCCCACGTGTCTTGGAGAACAACGCTGATAAAGATCACTAGATTATTGGCGACGCCCTAGTGGCGCTGACGTTCTCGAGAAACACGATGAGTACCATCTTTGTCTTCGCCATGACCCCGTGGATTGGACGCGTAGGCATGGCCAATGTGTTCAACACGATCGGAGCTATTGGTCTAGCTGTCCTGTTGTTCGCCTTTGCTTTCCTGTGGAAGGGCAAGTTGTGGCGTTCTCAGAATACGAAGCGCTACAGAAGATACGCCGCGAAGCAGTTCGATCCTCGGCCCATCGACAACCATATCTAGCATTTTGCCCGCGCGAAATGTCTGGCCGGATCGGGAAAGAGGCGGTTTGTGCCACGTGCATTTGTTGCAATGCATTTGCCCAAATCTGGAGATTACATGTTACAGGATCACGGAGGCCTGGGCTGCCTGACAGAAAGTGGCATGGTCTCTCTTCACAGTTCTTCACGGTAAAGGGGTAATCGTAACTCTCCGAATGCAAGACAATCCTTTCAGCTCGCCCACCTTGAGTGGGTTTTTCGTCTTTTTTTCTCGCTGTTGGTACACGTAGGCTCGGTGTGTTTGCCGCTTAGTGGCAGACGTCGTGCATCCACAATTTCGATTCCCGAGTCGCACCGCCGCAAAGAGACCAACACACACCAACACACCCAACACACCCAACACAAGGACCGGTCAAATGTGACATCAGTCATGAACACAGAGCAGATCTGCACCTGGCCTGTGGGTCATTCAGAGCTAACCGCAGCTTCTGCACCTAAAAGTAAATTGTTGGTGATCCTGCCTGCGAGCATGTCGATCCTGCTGACTCCGCCGCCCCAGAAGGAGCGTGGCCGCCTTGCGGCGCGGCTGCACCAAGGCTGCACCAACAACACCGCAATGTTCAGCCCCCAAACTAACCAAAACCCCTCGCAGGGTGACATTCGTGTTGGTTGCACAGCGGTTTGCGCCTCAGTAAGCACGTGTTGGAAGACACACCATGGACTTACATAAAGTCGGTATGCGCCGCACAAGGCTGTCCTCGCCCACGAAGGATTCAGCGGTGCTGACCTACTCTTTGCCTCTGCTTCCCTCCTTTTCCCGGCTTCGAGATAGCATTGGCTGCATTCTTTTCTCAAAAAATGCACCTCCAACAGCCACTGGCGATCTCAGTCACCGCCCTGCTCTCCGTCCAGAGTGCTGCCGGCGCTGTGCTGCGGACTGACAGGGTCAGGAGGAACGAGTCCACCATCGTCAAGTACTCGCTGCCACAGGACTCGAGCAACCCTTCAGTACGAACCTCATCGCTCGATGCTACACGGTCTGCAGTTCAGTATGGGCCTCCCGTAGCCGGCGGGCCCTTTTATCCCAATGGGACGACTGGGTCGGTTTTGGGCGCGGCGGACCTGGCATCCCTCCAGGCCGACCTTGCAGCTCAGGAACAACTCGTGCAAATTGACGTCGCGCACGCGAACGCTTCAGCAGCAGCAGGCAAGGTACGCAGACATGGCCGGGACTTAGGGTGGGATGTTGTTACTAACTTGACTTATCAGTTCAACGGCTTGAACACCGTAGAGGACTATGCGCTGCTGTACGACGGCGAGTGGTCACACGCACTGCCGAGGGGCCCGATCCCGGGTATTCTCACCAACTACACCCAAGACCTGGTGTTCTCGATGGAGCGCCTGTCGACGAGCCCGTACGCCATCAGGAGGCTCGTTCCTGGCACCGACTGGATTCCTTTCTGGGTCGACGACTCGGTGACTCTCAAACTCGCGGGCAGCCCCCTGTGGGCTCTGTTCTTGGAAGGTCGTCTCTTCTATGCCGACTATTCGGACCAGGCAAACCTCCCCAAGACTGACAGGTACGCGGCGGCAAGCGATGGCCTGTTCTTTATCGACAAGACATCGGGTGACTTCCTCCCACTGGCCATCCGCACTGGCGTCGGGCAAGGGACCATTTACACGCCTGAAGACGACCCCGCAGACTGGCTGTTGGCAAAGATCATATACAACGCGAACGACTTCTGGTTTGCCCAGTGGCACCACCTTGCTGCCACTCACCAGGTGCTGCAGATCACTTGGCTCTCGGCCATTAGGTCGTTGAGTGAGGAGCATCCTGTCTACGCTCTTCTCAGTCGCCGTAAGTGCCACCTGAAAACCTGTATCTGCGCTTATACTGACCTGTTATCATCATAGTCACGTTCCAGGCTTTTGCTGTCCAGCCCCTCGCTTCGGCCATCCTGTTCGAACCTGGCGGTGCCGTGGACCGGGTCTTCAGCTTCACCGGCCAGGCGGCGCAGGATTATGCCTCGAATCTCTACTACACTGGCAGCGGCGACTTCCAGGCCAACTACTTCTTGACCAACCTGGAGAGGAGGGGTCTGATCAACTCCAAGTTCGGCCCACCGCTGGCCAAGTTCCCATTCCTCGATGACGCCACCGTGATATACGACGCGATCAGGACCTTCATGACCTCCTTCGTGGACTCATACTACACCTCCGACGCGGACGTCAAGGCCGACACCGAGCTCCAGGCGTGGGCGAAGGAGGCCAACGGGCCGGCCGAGGCCAAGGACTTCCCGTCCACCATCGCGACCAAGGAGACCATCATCGACATCCTCACGCACGTGGCGCACCTCGGCTCAACAGCGCACCACGCGGTCAACACCAACGAGCTGCTGTCTGCGTCATCAACACTGCCATTCCACCCACCGGCCATCTATGCGCCCATCCCGAACAGCAAGGGCGACAACAAAAACGTGGTGGATTGGCTCCCGCCGTTTGGGCAGGTCCTCGTGCAGCTCAACTTCGCGGGGCTCTTCGCGCGGCCCCTGCTCGAGTACTCGAACCGCAGCCTGACGCACATGTTTGACGACCCGGACATGCTTTCGAAGATGAACCCGGCCACGGAGGACGCGGCTGCCAGGTTCAAGAGTGCCATGGAGGCGTTTAGCGACGAGGTCGCCGCCCNCCCGCCAGTTCGACTCGCAGGGGCTCAGCCAGGGCATGCCTTTTGTGTGGCAGGCGCTGGACCCGCGGGTGGCGCCGTACTCGGTTACGATCTGAGGGTGGCCATATGACATTTAGACTAATTGTGCGGAGAGATGTCTTAATGCTAATTTAATGTTGGAATTGGATTTCATCCTGCCTTATATAATTCACATCTATATATACCTTGACGTCTGAAGATGGGCTAGGGCGTTTGTGCGGCATCTAAGTAGATCGATCTTGACAGGCAGGGGTAGGTGTAATATCCGACGGGCACCAAAAGCGGGCATTCCACCGGCAATCGCACCCAGCTAGCAGAGATCAAGCACACCAGCACACCAGCAAGCACAGGTGATGTCTCAGACAAGGTTGAGATCCGTGCTGCTGTCAACGTAACGCGCTACGCGGACGTCTTTCTTCATCAATATGCTTAACTACGTAAGCATACCTAGTTAGCAAGTTAGTAATGCAACTAAAGACTAGCACTGAACTCTCCGTGCGCCTTGCTCAATCTATCTGGTCTATCACTTGTAATTAGGCCGCATGTCAGCAAGATCGGCAGGCCTGCTACATCACACAGCTGGCTTGCTGCACGACACGGCGCCTTTGTATCGATCGAGATGGCGTCGATGGCACACGCGCAGGGGCAGGCAGGCCGAAACGGGACCCATAGTAGTTCGGGCACGTCGGGTTGGCTGGATGTTACATTCCTCAGCGGAGGGGAGGTTCCAGCCAGCCACGGGCCAAGCTGCGAGTCAGCGCTCACGAGAAGAAGACAGAAGGAATACAGCAGAAGCTTTCCGGGCATCCGCGCCGCGGTTGGGCGTGTTTTTGAGTGCGCCTCGGGCCCCGTCGCCCAGCCAGAAAAGGGGAAATGAGAGCAGCATCGACGCGACGACAGCTGTTGTTGGGTCAGCCGCAGGGACCGGGTTTCTGCTAGCTTGTGTCTCGTTTTGTCACGAGCTGGAGGGTCACGTAGCTAGAGTAAAGACAGAGAGAGGAAGGAGTGTGGGAACGTGCGTGGCAACAGAGGTCCTGATGTAATGTGTTGATTGGAGGGAGGGACGGGTTACAAGAGGAGCAGTGCTGAGCCTAACGCACCAACAATCAATCAGTCAATCAATAACGTAGCACCCGTGCCCTCTCTTGCCTCTCTCCTTTGCTCGTTTGGGCCCCAGAGCAGACCAACATTCCAGCCTCAGCCGCCCCAGCCCTTGTTGCCCGGCGAAAACCCAATTTATGCTCTCAGCTTTGTGGCCCTACCGTGGTATACGCGGCCGGCCATAGTGTACTTACACGGCGGATCCGCCCCTCTTCCGACGAGAGCTTGAACCCTCGCCCAACGGCAATTGCTTTCCCTCACTTTCTCGTGCCCACGCGCGCCAGCCCAGCCAGCCTCACCCGCGCTCACCGCATTCCTCGGCCGGTTCGCAAAAACTCAGTTTTTCCCCTGGAGAAGCCCGTCCGACCCGAATGCCTCGCTGTTCGAGCCGAACCATACAGCACAGCTCCCCCTAGCTCGCCACACACTAGGCCGACCCCACTCCACTCAGCAAGCTCGCTGTGGATGAGACACGCACGAGCTGCTAAGCTAGCTGGACACAGGCAGCTTGGGCAGTACTGGGCGGATAACACCACCCAACCCAGAGCCAACAGACGAGACCACGCAACAGACACGGCACACATTGGCTTTCTGCCCGTTCAAGGGACGTAGCCGAACAGGCACACAATAGCTTTCCACTACACTCTTGTCGCCCACCGGATCCCTCCCCCTTCCTGGGTTTAATTGACGCGGAAGAGAGACGGACGGACCCTCGCTCGCTCACACTCGCTCTCACTCGGGGCCTTAGCCGACCGTCCCGGCACTTCCACCCTCAGGACGAGCTAGCTAGCAACCCACCGACCGGGCGACTGACTGACTGACTGCTTACCTCCCCGACCGAGATCCCTCCCTCCCTTCCGTCCCCAAGGGCCGAGACCACCGGGATTCTGCCCGGATCCACCTCGCAATAATCCCGTCCACTGCCGGGGGCCTGACCCTCCTTGCACCTGGTCA
The DNA here is from genome assembly GCA_000800745.1 of Diaporthe longicolla. Taxonomy (NCBI): domain Eukaryota; kingdom Fungi; phylum Ascomycota; class Sordariomycetes; order Diaporthales; family Diaporthaceae; genus Diaporthe; species Diaporthe longicolla. The sequence continues at coordinate 165,001 of JUJX01000072.1, forward strand.
ACCCCCGGGAGAGACGAAGGAGAGCAACCTCAGCCCCTTCGCCGGTCGTCGGGCCGCCCCATGGCGGGCACCGAACCCTGTTTCCCATCCCCACCGTTCGGCCGCTGCACCTTACTCACCCGCCTCTGTCATCGTCGTCCGCCTGTTGCCGCCTGTACCGCCCCCTTATCCCATTGATTGACTAGTGGTGGTGCCCTGCCCTGATCCGCGGCCAAGCCTGTCGCCATGACAAGGCCCAAGGTCCCTGATGACAAGAGGATACGTACCGCCCAGGCCTGCGAGTCTTGCAAGCGCCGGAAGCAAAAGGTGAGCTAGCTGCCTTTTTCCTTTTCCTTTTCCCTTTCCTTCTTGTTTACTTTCTCTGCCTATATAAACATGGCCGTGTCGGCATCTAGACACCGGCCAATCACACCCTGTCACTGTCATTACTGGCCGGGCCATCCCCTTCCTTGCTCTACCGTCATCCTTGCATGACCATCAGCTTCGTCACTTGTTCGTCTGGTGTTGGCCTTGCATGGATGTGTTCGTCCCCAATATCATGGACATGCCTCTCTCCTATTCCTCAGCCTCGGCCATGGCCTCAGCCTTGGCCATAGCCTCAGCCTTGTTGCCAGGCCCGGTCAACGTGCAGTAAGATGCGCCAGTGGTGGGATGAGGTCCTCCACCTGTTCTTTCAGGACCCGACATGCTCGTGTGCTGTGGCATTGGGATATATCACCACCCCTGCTAGACCCCACACACTGCTCCCTCTCACGATGTGAGAAAATTTGATGGAATACATACATTGCCAGTGCCAATGCTAACAATTCACGTGAATTAAAAAAAAGTGTAATGGGTTGAAGCCATGCAACACATGCACAAAGCGCAACCTGGTTTGCGACTACCTCTCAGGCCACGGGCACGGCCACAGCCAGACAACGCCCAACCATGGCGGCCAGGGCGAGATAATGGTGTCCGGCTCCTCCCCGAACAAGCGTCGGAAGTCGACCCCGGACACCATGGGGTCGGACGAGGGTTCGGCGGCCCCGAAGAGGGCGAGGTTCGGCGGCGGTGACGTGCGGACGGGGCCCCCCTCGCAGCAGCAACAGCAGCAGGCCGCAGACAGCACCGAGCCCTCGAGGCTGCTGGGCCTCCCGACGCCCGTACCTGGGCCCCCCGTGCCCGGCCGGGAGGCTGATGGGGACGGCGAGCCTGACCAGGAGGTCCAGTCGAGGCAGAGCACCGTGAGCGGGGCCGACGAGGTCGCTGAGGTGTACACCGAGACACGGATGCTTCAGGACCCTACCGGGAGGTTATGTATGTAACGGCTGGGTTCTCATGTAAGGCTGGACTTGCTGACAACCGGAAATAGTGTATCTGGGCGATTCCGCCACGCTCTCCTACCTGCAATTCATCCGCATGATAGTCGAGAGTGTAGATGGGCCCTCACAGTTCACAATGGACCCCAGCCGTCACCGGCTGATGGAGTTGACGACGAGTCTCCCGCCTGACACTCGCACGTCGCTCTTGCTCCCGGACCGCAGGACGGCGGATGTTCTCATCAGGTCATACCTTACTAATGTGAGTCTCATCCCTGTTACCTCACCTTTCCCACACAGCACACAATCGGGTGGTGGAGTTCTACACATATCGATGTAGCACATCCACCATTGCCGCACCGAGCCAAGTGGAAGCTAACACACAGCAGACCAATGGCCTAATCGAGGTCTTCGACAGGAAAGTCTTCAACCAGCGGCTCGAAGTCTGCTACCAAAACCCGCTGGCGGCCGAGCCCACGTTCCTGTGCCTGCTCTACCTCGTCTTTGCCATCGGCCTCGTGCTCGCCACACCGGCCCCAGGTAGCCATGACGACAGCGTCATCAAGAACCTGCAGACGACCACCGCGGACCGTGCCGAGATGTTCTTCATGAACGCCAAGTGCTTGTGCGACCCGACGTCCGGCTTCGAGGATGCCGATTTCTGGAGCGTCCAGGCGCTCCTGCTGATGTCGCTGTTCAAGTTGGCGAGGACAAAACGAAATGCTGCTTATGCCTATCACGGTAAGATTGTTGCAAGAAATGCACAGGATCTGGTCTCCATACTGACTGCTTGAAAGGCATGGCGGTAAGGTCTGGCTTTGCTCTTGGGCTCCACAGGCAGGAGACGATGGTGATATTTCCGGTTCCGGACCGCATCGTGAGGAGGAACGTGTGGAGGAGCCTTTACGTGCTAGACCGTTTCCTTGCGGCCGCGCTGGGCAGACCAACATCTATTTCAGAAGACGACTGCTCCGCAGAAGCGCTTGTCACGCCGGAGAGATACCTCGGGCAGGAGAAATATCTGGCTGACACAAACACCGACCCATCGTCATCCAGCGGCCTGAATGCCGCAGTGCGGAGCTGTCAGGTCATCGGTATAATTCTGAAAAAGATCTACGCGCAGCGCAAGATCTCGACCAAGCTCGCCCAGGAGATCTCAGAGCAGTGCAAGGGCGGCCCTCAGAAATACCACGCCGGCCTGCACTGGCGGCAGGCCATGAACACGGGCATCGATCCGGCCCACGGCATGGCTGTCATCCATGTCAACCTGCTCTACTGTCACGCCGTCATCCTGCTGACTAGGCCCTTTTTTCTCTTTTTGATGAACAGGATGCAGCAGGAGAGGCTCGGGGTACCCCGGGCAGCGATACGGCCTGGGTCCAAGATGGAGAAATTCTCTGAGGCATGTGTCAATGCCGCGTACCATACCGTCGCACTGGTGCAGATGGGCCACGAGGGCAATTACCTGCCGCAGCGCGACCCGTTTGTGATGTAAGTATCTCTTCCCCTGGTTGGTATCGCAACTACCTGCATGGATTTTGATCCACGGACTCGTCTGACCGCGGAGCAGTCACTTCCTCTTCGCCGCAACCCTGGTAGTGCAGAGCAACGAGTTCGCCTCCCTACACAAGAACCCCTCGTACGGCGAGACGTACCAACAGGCCCTCTCCATCATGACCTACTGCGCCAAGACGGACCCCCAGGCCAGCAGACTCGTCTACATAATGACGACCTTCCACAACGTCATCGTGTCCCGCGCGCCGGCCTCCTCGTCCCTGCGCGACCCCTCCTCCATGCCAAATACCCCGTCAGGCGGCGCCGTCACCGGCGGCGGCGGCACCCTCGTCAGCACGCCCGACCCGATGGCCAACTTCTTCCTCTCGCACTCGACGCCCACCGCCACAACAACGACAACCCTACCCCCGCAAGCGCCCACGAGCGCCCCTGCGGCTCCCGCCTCTAGCAGCAGCAGCACGTTCGACCCGGCACTCACAATGCCTCCTCATCACCACCAACATCAACATGTTTCTCCCCACCACCCGCATCACCAACAAGTCCCCGGCCTCCACAGGCGCGACTCGGCAAACACGAACCCGGCTGCAGCAGGCGGGCCCTCCCCGTCCCCGGGCAGCATGATGCCCACCGCCGCCCTGACGCCGACGACCTCGTCCACGGGCGGGGACCCGCTCATCGACGCGGAGTGGTTCCACTTCGACACGCTGTGGGAGAACTGGGCGGCGACGCCGCAGCCGCAGCCACAACAAGGTCCGGGACAGGGAGGACCACCACCTTCTTCTGGCGGTGCACAAGCCCAGCAGCAGCAGCAACAACAACAGCAGCTGACCGACCCTGCGCTGTTTGGGGACCCGGCCCTGGGTGGGTTCGACGTCTCGGGTGCCGGTGGTGGCGGAGGCAGCGGTCCGGGTTCTGCGTTTGCTACGCCGCCGTTGCCGGGGGCGCAGTCTGGGAATGCGGGGATGAATGTGCCGCTTTATCCGATGTTGAGGTTTGCGGAGTGAGTGATGCCGATGATGGGGGCTGTGTTGGTTTGATGAGAAGGGACTGGTCGCGAGATGAGGTTGAGATCTTTCGGGGAGGAAAGAAGTACGATGTGGAGGACCCGGTGTGTATGTGTGCAACGTGTGTATGTATGTATTTACGTCATTGGGACAAAAACAAGGGAGCAGGAGAAGAAACGCAGCATGGCGCTGGGTGCTGGCCGATTCAAGTTTTTATTTTCTTTGGGAGGTTAAAAAAGTTCTTGGGGCAGCGGGCGCAGGACAAGGAGGGAGGATGGGTGGGGTGGATTGGTGCTTGGGAGATACGGGGGATGGAATCTGTTGTACATTGGAAGCGAGCCGAAGGTGGTAGTCTAGTCTAATCTGTGCTGGATTCCCTTTAGCAACTTGGATTGCTTTTCTTGTGAGTGAGTAGTCTGCTTGGTGAAGAAGAAGCGACGGTCAAGGAGAAACGTGGAATAAGCCGTGACGGAGAAACGATTACAGGGCGGGCTCGATGAGATGACACGAGTTGTCTTGAATTGCATAGCATTACAGCCTATGAGTTCAATAATTCCTCATAATCCGAGGAAATTCGAGAGCGTGTGACCCATGAGGAGCCTGCTGGCTCTCGAGTATTGTTTCACACTTTGGTGCAGTATTTGCGCGCTCGCAGGTGCCCTTCAATTCATCACCTCGTAGTTTGACAAGAAGTCGAGATGGCTCCATGAAGGAAAGATCACGTCCCAAGCTTTTCCGAGGTCACAGGTTCGATTCTTCGCTTCGGGACAGCATTGTACTTCATCTTTGCGACCTCGGATTGTCAGAGTATGTACGCAATATCAGCATACAACGTTGCCTTGTGAGCGAAGAGGGGGGGGGACATTCAATCGTCTTGCTGTTCTGTTCAAGCTGTCGGCAAAGATACACTTCGTTGCCGTGGCTCAACACCTCGATGCATGTTCAGTACTGCCAGTGGTTGTGCCATCCACGTTACCAAGTATATCGAGCTGGCAGTGAAGGAAACGCTTTTTGGAGCGATTTTGAATTATTTCGAGGATATGGGAGTTTCGGCGAGCTTCTTGACTGAAGGTGGCTGCAGTTGCATGAAGTCTCAGCAAAGAAGCATGGAAAAAGAAGTTCGAGGTCTTTATTGAGTCAGCACAAATCACAATCGGTTTTGTTTGGATGAACTCATTCAGACTTGAATCATAATCAGAGAAATGAACACATTTCTTTTCTCATTGTAGGCTGGATGGATCCATACCGATGCCTACTCAAGAGATCCCAATTGAATTGTCATCATGACGGTCGTAGGGAGGGAGGAAAGAGCTTAAATTACAAGCCGCACGCTCTGGCCACTGTGCCAAATTGTGATGTCTCAGCTGAGAAGCATGGGAAAACGAAGTCGAGGCCCCTGCTTGATCCAGTCAGCACAAATCACAACGGGTTTAGTTTTGACCTCATTCAGATTTGGATAATAATCAGAGGGTTGCGCTAATTCTCATGGGAGGCTTGATCTATGCCAATGCCAACTCAAGATAACCCATTATATCGGTCATCATGATAGGTGGTAGGGAGGAAGGAAACAGGTTTCAAACTTACAAACCGCACGCTCTGGCCACTGTGCCACGGTGGACTTTCAACTTCTTGGACACATGCTCAGTGAAGGCGTAAGATAAACCCCTGTGTCAGCCCTCATTGTTGCTGGGGGAGAGGGAGTGTTGGAGCTTGGTCGGTGCCTGGGCTGGTGGATGGTGGGGGACTGGGAAGGTGCGGCTCCATGGCAACCGTAGGCGCTATTCGCTCTGCTTTGATTGACCCATTGAATCGTCTCATCGTCTCTCTGGTTGTTTTTGTGTGGCGTCCTGAAATTTCCAATTCAAATCGACGTACCGGAACCTAATCAACCGATTCTGCTCGAAACATCGACATCTTTTCTGAACTGGCCATCCTTTTCCAATAAAATATCAAGCTTGAGAATGAGTACGCTGCCTATGCATCAGGCATAGTATTCTAGGAATGTTTTCAGAACTCAACAAGCACTGGTAAAGGTGAATCGACGTATGGTTCTCGTGTTCTACACCCGTACTGCATCATTTTCCAAGTGGATTTGCTATGTCGGCGACATCTCTATAGTGCTCAGAGTTCACGACATTCTGATCCACCACGTATTAACCAATATGTGGTTTTGCCATTTTCAAAGGTGAACAATAGCCTATCATCAGGTCACCAACTTAATGGCCGCTGAGCCCGCCCCAGTTCAGCAATTTGTAAAGAAGTCTAGTACTCTTGAAGTTACAATATTATTACATGCTGCAGTCAAAATAAAAAAGACCAAGCACTGCAGGAGTATCGCTACCTGCGTCAACCGTGATATCTGCATGACCGTAAATGCAAATGTGACTAAAATACAGGGGAATGGGTAGAGTCTTAGAAATTCGAGATTACTTTTCCCATCTCAGGTCTACCAAGGCTTTGAGGTTTATTTCGACAGTGTTCTTATCTGACGGACTAGGATTACTCTGGTTCTTACACTCCCTTCAGCGGAGAAGCTATATGATGAGGTCTCTGAACTTTGTCCCCGCTTGAAAGGAAGTAAGTGGGTGGGTGATGAGTACTTTCCAATTGAATCTTCTGAGTTTGGAAAGAATGAAGGTGTAGGTGACGGCGAGGAGGAGTACGGAGGTATCCAGGTACCTACCGGTCCCGGCTTGCCGCAATTGGCCAATCAATGCAACCCCAACGCCGACTTCCACATCCCTGTCCCCGGCCGATGAATTTTGGGAGCTCCGGCGCATTTCGACTTCACATGAATCCAATTCGTCCCACTTGCAGCTCGGCACCCGCAGCTTCCTTTCCTTTTCTCCTTCCTTTATGCTCTGTACAGTAACCACTTTCTCTTGTATATCAATTTATACAGCTCCAATACATCACCACTTGGCCTTTCCTCCGAGTCTCACGCCACCATGGCCTCGTGCGCGAGGGGCTCCGGCTTGCGCCGCGACATCCTTCTCTTGATCCCACGATCCGCCAGCAGCCGCATCTGCTTTCAACCATGCGCGACACAGATCTTGCATGCGGAACGGATAATACGAGCGACGCGAGCCTTCCAGACCTCCGCCTACCTCTGCGCGAAGCAAAAGTCCGCTGCCGCCAAGCAGAAGCCAGCCCCAAAAAAGTCACAGCCTCCGACGGCCCTCCCGTACCGCCCACAACCCAAAGCAACGACACCCACCGCCCCGAGATCAAACGCCCTCGCCCTCTCCGTCGCCGAGCGCCTCGCCGAGCGCGGCGAGCGCACCGTCCTCTACGAGGGGCCCTCACATTTCTGGCTGCGCGCCTCGGGCCTGTCGGCGTCAGTCTTCTGCATGAGCTACGTGGGCATCCAGTACTACAGCATAATGGTGTACCCGCCCGAGGGCCTCGCGTGGTGGGTCCCGCACGCGTTCGTGCCGATCCTGCTGCTCATGGGCTACTTTGGCGGCCACTTTGCCTTCAGCGCCGCGAATATCGTCAGCTCCATCACCGCCGTCCCGCGGTCCCTGGTCCCGCGCTCGTACCTGACGGGCGGCGCGGCCAAGAGGTCCAAGCAGGAGGAGAGGTCGCTCGCCGCGCTCAACGCGAGCCCCATCGCCCTCGAGGTGTCGCTGTCCCAGATGCTGCCGCTGCTGCCGCCCAAGAAGCTCGTCGTCGCGCCGGAGGAGGTCTTGTTCCCCTTTAAGATGCAGTCCACGCCCGTGGGAAGGGGGGCCGTGGCGGACATCGAGGCCCCGAGGCGCCCTAAGGGTGCGATGGACAAGATCGCAGCCCCATTCGAGGCGTTCGGCAAGGCGTTGAGACGTCCCCTCAACGGCATCGTGAGGGGCCTGACCCGGGAGGGGTTCGCCAAGATCAAGATTAAAGACAAGAAGCACAGGATCGATGTCACGGGTGGCAAGGTGCTGGAGAGGGGCAAATTACTGGATCATCTTGTGGCCTACCGGCCCGAGAGAGTCTAGACTGGGGCTAAACCAGTATATGCTTTCAGGGACAAAGATGTGGCATTGTGAAGCTATCAACACATTGAAAATCATGAATACTCAACCAACCCCTGCATGGTGGAAAATACCTCAACTCAACGACTGAAACCTCGCGATTTACCATTCCCTATCGGCATCCGCGTGTTTAAGCAGTATACCTCACTCTCGCCCGAGGTCGCAGCTCCATTGCTGCGGCGCCATTGGTAACAAACTTCTTTTGCTTGGTCCTCACGTCTCTCAGGTACCCCGCCTGTGACCATGGGCTCTGCTCTAATCCTATGGTGTCCCATAAGGACTGTGTTTGACCTGTTGGTTTCCATGTCTGGCATTGAGTTTCGAGATTGTCTTGAAGATTGGTCAGCGTCTGTAAGTCCGCCGGGTCGACGCTCCATGTGGCCCAGTCTGGATTTTGCCCTGCCTTCTTGATGATGGCCGAGACATGTTTGGACAAAGGCGCGAAGTGATCCTTGAGGAAATCCTGCAACTTGGGGGGTCTCTTTCCTCCGCTCTTTCCGCCGGTCCAAGTAGTGACGCGGTCCACCATGGTAACAAACTTGTCAATGTAGCCTATGACATACGGCCAGTCAACCCCTCCTCTGCTATCGTGGCCATATTTCGCTGTGCATCGGGCACCGTCAGTCACAATCAATGACATCTCTTCTGAGTCCATTAAGAGCTTTTGTTGCTTTGAGCACTCACCTAACCATAACCCGTCGTCTATGCTGAGCCTGTACACATTTGTGAAGCAGTCTCTGATATACCCGTCGTAAGTAAAATCGTCTTGCCGGTGATCGCCAAATTTGATATGGCACATGAGAGCGTCGGTACGCAAGTCTCCGCCGTGCACGCGGGCATTGATCACCGGCAGGCGTTCGGAGGAGAACAGACTTGGCTCAGTGGGCGGCTTCTTTTGGATGTGAGCCCCGTACAGGTGTAGCTGTCTCAACCTGCTGTCCATCCACTGCAGACAAGAGGTCCAAAGGATTGTATAAATCCACGCCGCGTCCTGGACCGGCTGGTCGAGAGCCTCGAGCTCTTTGACAAGGGTCCTCCCCCCGCCTGGCTTGTTGTCAACCGGGATCAGCTCCTGGAGTAGACCGAGCGTGTACTCGACTTTTTGCCTGTGCTGCTGCTCTTGCTCCAGCTTCTGCTCCACCTCCGACCTTGCCTCCTCGCAAGCTTTTGGTATCTCGGCTATCCTTTCATCATCGCTCAGATCCAGCGTTCCCAAAAGCATTCCCATCAGATTTCCAGCTGCTGTGTTGCCGAAAGCCACCGGAAGGTCCTTGTGATGCCCCGAAAGGTCCATATATGCTTCCGGTCCCACCACGGGGTCCAAAGCGCCGGAGACTGCTGAAGCAAGCTTGTTTTGGAAGGCCTGCTGCGAATAATTATTCGCCTCCTCGTCTTTAAGGTTTTCAAGATACAACAAGACATTGTTGCGAATATCCTTGTCTGCGATTCGTGTTCCGCCCTTTCGCCTGCGAATGTTGTTCTTCCCTACGGTGACATGTGGGCTGTTGAATGCCGGGACATCTCGCCGCCTCTTCGGAGCCATGATCAATCGCCTTCGGTCTCGGCTTACGGTGGGTGTTGACAGTTTCTCAATTTCTAGATCGACTGTGAGCGCAAGATATTGATTGGAGCGTCACACGACGCGGAAGGCTCATAGAAGCTATATAATTGTTACGCAGACGAAATTGGGCCCTTTGACTGAAAGTGACTTGTTCCAATCATGCGAATAGTCCACAATCCGGTGACTCTGCCGTCAGTTCCTATCTGGCTTTGTCTATTCATGATAGTATTTGTTAGAATGCTCGTCTAGAAACATAAAATTCCGTTTCCGGATAGTTTGTGTGTGGCCTCTTCCGCGCGAGATATTCTTCCACGGTAGCTGCTTTGTCTGTGCCGTTGTGTGGTGGTTTTCTGATTGATATTCCCGCACACAACTCTCATCATTTCATTTACTCAAGGGATTGCGATACGCAAATGGAAATCGCATTTTGCCCAGCTCTCTGCCAGTCTTCGACATAACTATAGATGCACTCTTCAATACCACCGAGTGGCTCCACACATAGGCAAATCAAATGGGGTCAATGAACCCAATGCTGTCATCTGAATAGTCCTGTATGTTGTTTAAGAGATACTCTTTATTCCTATGAGGCTCTAACGCCTGAGTTCTATGTTGAATGTTCTAACCTTGTTGCAGCTGCCTCGCTGACAGTCACCAGTGTGCCTGACGGTATTCGCTCTTCCTAGCTGCCGCCATTCCTGTATCAATAATTTTGACGTCCCCCAGTATCTCGTACACGGCCAAGTCAGCACGCATCTCCTTAGCCAGCCAATTCCGAACTTCTAGTGCGATAAGAGAGTCCACTCCGAACGACTCCATCCGATCATTTATCGTTCGTATGCCGTCTTCCAAGCCGAGCATCTTGCACAATTTGGTCTTCAAAGCTTCCGCGACGGCAACTCCTGCCTGCTCGAGCGTTTCAGCTTCTGCGAACACAGCAGCGGCATCCTGAGCCTTCGTGGTGCCAATTGCCGAGGTAGCATCACCAGACACAACCTGGTGCATGGCACGGAAGAGAGGCTTGTACATCATCTCAGGCACCTGCCGACCTGAAGAAAGGATCAAGGCGGGCAATTGAATGCCCGTCACAGCTTGAGCCGCTGAGGGTGACTCCAAGACAACGGCCGGGTTGCAGTAATAGTCAAACATGCTAAACAGGTTTTGTTGCGATATGGGCAACACCTGATCTAGCTGCATCACTCTGTGCTGCATTTCCTTTCTCTCAGCGACCCAGCCTTCATCAAGTATCATCCCTAGGTCGATTGTGATGGCCTTTTCGCCTCTAGCAAGGCGATAACGAGCCAGGGCGTCGAGAAATGTGTTACCGGCAGCATAGTTGGCCTGCCCGGGATTTCCGAATATGCAAATCGCCGATGAAAGCATAACGAAGAAATCCATGCCCGATGGTAATGTGGTATGGAGATTCCACGAGCCCTGAACTTTGGGCCCCACACTGGCGCACCAGTCCTCGTGTGTCATAGCTGTAAATGTTCGATCCTGCATTGTGAGATTATCAGCAAAGAACTTTTCTTGTGTCACATGGAAATAGCCCTTACCTGGATCACCATAGCTGCTTGGAAGCATCCCTTGATCGGAGGCATCGTTCTTTGTGCCATCTGGACGACCCCCTTCAGCGATGCAAGATCGGCGATGTCGCAAACCTGGTATTGCAGGTTGACTCCTTGTTGCCTCAGCGTCGAAATCGTCCTGAGTCTTTCTGGATGCTTTTCGGGATGAGATCTCGAGAGTAGGAGGATGTTGGTCGCTCCACGCCGCACAAGCCACCGAGCGATTTGGCGACCGATACCACCCAGTCCACCAGCAATTACGTATGTTGCCTCGCTGGAGAAACGGTAGTCGGAGTCTTCACCCTCCATGAAAGGTACCAGGGCATCGTCGTGAATATCGAGGATAATTTTGCCTGTGCTTTTCCCGCTGACCAACAAGCGGAACGCCTGCTCCGCCTGAGTGATGGGCAAAGACTGAACGGGGTATGATGGTTTGAGAGTTCCGGACGCCATCATCTGGAAGATATCACGCAAGATATTCTCATGACGATTTCCCGAGTCGCTCACCATGGCTGCGAGGTCCACTCCGATGAATGAGGCATTTTTGATGAATGGAAACATGGGCAAATGTCCTCGTGTGTCGATATCCTTCCGTCCAATTTCCACAAATCTTCCAAATTCTGCAATGAGTTCCCATGACGCCACGAGCAGCTTTCCGGACAGCGAGTTTAGGACGACGTCAACACCTCGCCCGTTGGTGACTCGTTTCACTCCCTCGGCGAAGGAAGCATTGCGGCTGTAGAAGATGTGGTCCTCCAGAATGCCATATCTCTCGATCAAAAGGTCACGTTTGGCCTTTGAGCCGACAGTTGCGAATATCTCTGCACCAATAGCCTTCGCCACCTGGACAGCAGCTTGTCCAGTACCCCCAGCCGCAGCATGGATCAGGATACTCTCGCCTTTTTGTAATCTGGCAGCCATGTGAAGACTATAGTACGCCGTTACAAAGGCCGTCGGGATCCCCGCAGCATCTTCAAATGACATGAAATCCGGTATTATGACGACGAGTGATTCCGGAGATCTCACCAAACTTTGATACGTTCCCATAGCCCCCACGGCGACGCGGTCTCCCGGAGCCAGATTCTTCACGTCCCTGCCGACCCGAGTGATGTAGCCAGCACATTCACTGCCAGATTTGTCGAAATTGACCCGACCCAAATAAATCAAGCAATCTTTGAAGTTGACGCCAACGGCTCGCACTTGAACCTCGACATGGTGTGGCGCGAGGGGCTCGTAAGCTGCCGTATCTTCCACCCACTCAAGACTGTCAAGCAAACCAGGAGTCCTAATGTTCAATTTCACAGGACACCCTGAGCCGAATTTCCGTGGTCTGACTGTGTTGTGGGCCCGGGAGAATACATGTTGATCTAGGTATTTGGCCTGACGTAAGCGATTCACGCACATGTAGCCGGACACTTCCATATATTCTTCCTCCACCTCGCTCTCGGCGAGTCCCGTGGCCGGATTCGTCGCTTTGAAGATTCTCGAAATCTTTGGTGTTATTTGATTTTCCATTGGGACGCCTGCTGGGGTTTCCAGGATCAGTGTAACTATCCTGATGAACGGATGCTCGCTGCGGCACACTCGACAGAGGCCTTCAACCATCGACCAGTATGGTGGACGGTCTGACTGTTCATCACGCATCTGTACCCACAGGAGGGACCTGGGTGCCGTGAGGAGTCTTTGATAGGCTTTGAAGGTGCTCGAGTCTAAGCTCTGCAACTTCGGTTCCTCCAAGTCAACCAGTAGTATGCAATGCCGGTTCCCAATGTCGTCGTCCGGCAGAGAGGTCACCTGGTTGAGCAAAGCCACCTCTGGCCCTTTTGAATCGCCCGGCTGAATCAGGGCGCGCTGAAGCTCACCGGCTATCCGGATTTGAAGTTCCGAAGGCTCGTTATCGATGACCAAGGTCACGCCTAGGGGGATCGCCGCCGCCGCACAAGCATGCTCATCTTGCAACACCACGTCTGGCAGCGCAGTGGCCACCATGATGCTCCAACCATGACAGACCTCCGTGTCCCAGTCTCTGAACACCAGATCCGTTCCTGAGAAGCCTGCTTGCTTCAGTAGATCATTCCAACGATCTTCTTCGATGACGGGGCTCTGCTGTCGGAAGCTCTCAGATCCAAGCCACCAACCGGGCAAGGTGCCCCAGACGAACCCCGTTTCTATGTTGCTTGGTGCCGTCATTTCCATCAAAATCAGCTTTCCGTGAGGTTTCAATAGCCCTCGCGCATTCGAAAGTGTGACGAGTAAATCCTTGGTGACATGCAAGACGTTGGCGGCCACAATAACGTCGTATCCAGTGCCCATACTCGCAGCGACATTCTGGGACCAGAAGTCTTCGTGCTCGATGTTCAGGTTACAATAACGGACCCGGTCAAACATTTTGAACCTCTCTTGGGCCTTTGGAAAGAAATATTCGCTGATGTCTGTGAACATGTATTGCGAGTATCGGGGTCCCTGGTCCGGATCCGCGATAGTGTCGAGAATGATGCTTGTGGTAGCGCCAGTTCCAGCCCCTACCTCCAGAAACCTCAGACCAGGGTCCTTGTGAACCAGGGTGTCTAAGTATCCCTGAAGCATTGGGAAGGCTTTCCCGGTAGCGTTGAGCTCTTCGTACATGTTGGCTACGGACTGGGGGTCGGCAAACAGTGTCTGAAGAGGGTCGATCTCGCCGGTGAGGATCTGTCGGAGCTGGCGGCCGATCAGAACGCCAAAGGTACCTCTATGGCCGGTGGATATGAAATGGTCCCCCAAGCTTTGCAGCTCCGGCCCTGAAGGTAGTGAATCATTGATGCCTTGAGTCTTGGAAGAGTTGTGTGCGCTGAGTCTGGCCTGAAGCCATGTCGCATATTTATCCATAGATGGAATGATGCTTTGTTCAGACTGTCGAATCTCATCAAAAGCTTGCTTTATAAAGCCTAGAATCATGATTCTGACGCCCTCGTACCACTCTGTCGGCTCGAGAAGTTGGCCACGTTGCCGTGAACAATATGAGAGCATTTCCTCATGGTCGAGAATTGTCGGGTCGGCTTTCCAAACCATTTCATGGGAGATGGAAGCAATTTCGTGATCAGATGTTGGAACTTCTTGTTCCCGAGCAACTTCGACAGTCTCCAGTTCCTCAACTTGGACCCTGATCTCCATATCGCCAGTCTCTGAGAAAACCGTCGTTGAAGATACAGCACTACGCTTGCTGGAAAATCCTGCTTCGGCATAGACTCTCTCCGACCCTTTTTGCGAAGAAGAGGGCATTACACCGGCCCCATTTCTGGAGATCCACAGTCTGGTTACACGAGAGGGGACAAGCGTAGGAAGAGACTTCGTGAGTCCTTCACTCAGAGCAGGAATCGTCAGCTGGAAAATACTGTCTAGAGAGGCCGGATGGATAGTGTAAGGTTGAGAAGACTCAGAAACCGAATTTTCAAGAGGTGCCAGCGTCGCGTGGGCCTGTCCTTGTCCGTTGTAATGTATGTGCGTAAGTCCTTGGAAGGATGGACCATACTGCAATCCACTGGTCTCGCTTACTTTGCGATACATCTCCGGGGACTCCAGGGTACTTTGACAGGAAGCTAAGGCCTTCTTGTAGGCCGTCAGGGCCTTCTGTGACTTTTCTTCCTCTTCGTCGTACTTGTTGATATCAAGGGCTGCCACGGTAGTCCTTTTCGGGGATATGATTCCATCGCATGCTTGATCCCAACTGTCATCAACCCTTCTGACAAGTATCCTGAACTTGTAGTCTGTCTCTCTTTGAGATCCGGTCCTGGATGTTGGCACCATGCTAATCTGCGTTTCTGTGCCAGCGGGCTCCTCGCTGACGACAATGGGTGAGGTAAAGTTGACGTTCTGAAGTTCGAAATCGAAGTCTGGGTCCGGCAAAAGTTGTTTGACAGCCTCTACTGCCATCACGACCATGCCGGCAGCTGGGTACCACATATTTCCGTGAAGTCTATGATCAGAAACCCATGGTATCTCCTCAGCCTTGATAGTGAAGCCCCATCTCGCGTCCAATGGGTTCCAGTCCATCATTTGAACTCCAAGAAGGGGGTGAGGGGCATGTAACCTCGATTGGAAAGACTTTGATCTGCTCGATTCCTCCCAGTAGCTGATGGAATGATTGAAAGGGTATTTTGGCAAGTCGACTACTGTCCGAGGCTGCGCAGCTTGCTTGGCATGAACCCCTGCTGTCTGGGCCAGATCGACCTCGAAGCCTTGACAGAAAAGCTGCCCAACAGCTTCAAGGGCAGTCATGCATGCTGACTTGTTCCGGACAAGAAGGGATGTATACAATGTGTCGCCCCTCGTATGAGACGCAAGGATCTCGCGAAGAGGTCCCTTCAATGCTGCATGAGGCCCGAGTTCTAGCCATCCGTCAACGCAGATTCGCTGTGAATGGCTTCTGTCAAGAAGCTTGCACGTTACCTCATCACTTGTGCTTGAATTTATGGAACAGAGGCCCACAGCGTCACTGAATCGAACTGGTGACAGCATATTTTGAACCCAGTAGTCAGCGGAACCGATGCAGTCAGCGTCAACGATGTCCGCAGAGACCGATGAAACCATTTTGATTCCACTGACGGGTATTCCGGGCCGTAGATCAGAAAGGCGGCCAAGA
Organism: Diaporthe longicolla; assembly: GCA_000800745.1. Classification (NCBI taxonomy): domain Eukaryota; kingdom Fungi; phylum Ascomycota; class Sordariomycetes; order Diaporthales; family Diaporthaceae; genus Diaporthe; species Diaporthe longicolla. The sequence continues at coordinate 180,578 of JUJX01000072.1, forward strand.
TACTCGGATGATACCAAGTTCATTTGTGGGGAATGGTACCCGACATCAACCTTCAATTTTCTTGCGAACACCTGCTTGGAGGACAGATAATCCAGTAGAACGTCGATGGATGCAATGGGACCAGAAACAGTTGTGTTGGTGGGACAATTAATGCAGCTGATAAAAATATCTGCCGCGTCAAAAGCTGTTGGGTGTTGTTCCTGGACCTTCTTGAGCTCTAGGGTAAGTTCGCCTGCTGGGATGCCGACACTGGCCATCCCCCAGGGTTGTGACCGCGATTCTCTTGCGAGCTTCGACGCGAGTACTCCCCTGTGATACGAGACTTTCATGGCAGAGTCCTGAGATAAATACCCAGCGCAATACGCTGCGGCAATCTCTCCAGACGAATGTCCAACCACGACGGAGGGCTTCATTCCCAGGAAGCGGATCAGATCGACCAATGCAATCTGGACGGCAGTGGTAACAGCTTGACTGATCTCAGGAGAATTGACACGACTGATATCATTGTGTGCCACGAGTTCGTCTAAAGTCCAAAAGTTTAGCGATATTGTATCTCAACTTTGACTCGATGAACCTCCAACAACGGAACGCAGGAAATCAGGCTTACCAATCAAAGACCAGTTGCAGGTCAAAGTCTCTAAATACTTCTGCGAACGCTCCAGACTCGCCGCAAAGACTGGCCAGTCAAGCAGCTCAGCGCCCATTCTGGGCCATTGGGCGCCTTGACCTGTGAAAAGCAGACCCAGATGAGCTGCAGCTGTATTGGAATGGCGAACCGGCTTCGAGGATACGTCTTCCAGGTCGGTGGATGTCGAAGATGCCCTCAGAATAGCGTAGGATTTCCACTCCAGCAAAGTACGCCGCATATTTAGAGTGAAAACGATATCATCAACCACATCAGTATAGTCACCATCGTGTTTGAGATGATCTATAACCCGAGAGAGATCACGGGCTTGCCGAGCGATGCCATCTTCATCAGAAGCAGACAGAATTAGGAGTCTAGGGCGGGGCTGAGACTGAGACGTGGTTTGCGTAGACGTGGTTTGCGTAGAACCATACAAATGGCCATTGACAGTCTCAGACCCAGCGTGGCCGTTGGCACTGGTAGATAGCGCGTGGCCATTGGTAGTGGGAGACTCAGCGTGGCCATTTGTAAGCTGCGTCCCATAATGAAACAGAGAACCATTGGATTGTGGAGAATCCAGGCTTGGCCGTTGAGCCTTGTGTAGCGACAGGACACACGGTAGGCGATGACCTAAAACCTGAAGGTAGCCATCAGCCGCTTCAAGCACTGCGTGGGAGTTGGACCCCCCGAAGCCGAACGAGTTGACTGATGCCCGTCGAATGTGATCGGAGCTGGCTTTGGGCCAGGGAATGCATTGAGAAGGAAACTCGAGGTTGAAGAACTCCGCATCGATCTGTGGGTTGAGCCTTTCGAAGTTGGTGTTGGGTGGAAGGATGCCTCTTTCCAAGGCCAGCACAGTTTTGACGATGCCTGCGAGTCCGCTACTACCTTCGAGGTGTCCAATGTTGGACTTGACAGCTCCCCTTTGGAAAGATTGTCAGCCTGACATCATCCACTTGGCCTGAACGTTTTACTCACACATAAATCGGATCTTCCTTCGACCGATGATTGAAAAATGCTTCGCCGATGGCCCTGGCTTCAATAGGGTCTCCAACCGCAGTTCCGGTTCCATGCGCCTCAAAGAAGCGGGTGTGTTTCATGTCCAGACCAGCTTTGCGATAAGTCTCGCGAATAAGCTTCACTTGCATATCCTTGCTCGGCTGAGTGATACCGCTGCTGGTATAACCGTCTTGGTTCATACTGACGGAGCGAATCAAGGCTCGTATGGGGTCTCCATCGGCGATTGCCTTGGAAGCATTCTTCAGGATCAAAGTCGCAAAGCCCTCCCCACGCCCATATCCGTCTGCCTTGGCATCGAAACTCTGACATCTCCCAGTCGGGGAAAGCATTTTCATGTTGCTCAAAGAAATTGCGAATTCAGGTATAAGAATGAGGTTGGATCCACTCACTACCGCCATTTCTGATTCTCCTGCTGCCAGGCCCTGGCAGGCGAGAGCAAGGGCAACCAGGCTGCTCGAACATGCCGTGTCGACATACATGCTCTCGCCACGTAGATCAAAGAACCAGCTCAGGCGGTTGGCGAGAATCGAGCCAGCAGTTCCTAGTGCATTGTACTTTGGGATACTCTGTGCATCCCTGAACTGCATGGTCGCAAAGTCGCTCGTGAAGCAGCCAACATGAACAGATGTCTTGGTGCCGGCAACATCTTCCAAACGCAGACCTGCATTCTCGAATGCGTGGTAGGTGTTTTCCATAAGACCCCGTTGTTGTGGATCCATGGCTCCTACTTCATGTGGCGCCATAGAAAAGAAGCCGGCATCGAAGTTCTTGATGTCGCCCTGGAGAAAGTGACCTTCCCTTGTGCTGATCTGCCGAGGTCAGCATGGATAGCCAAAGGAAGCTCGAGGATCCCTACTCACGGTGTTTTGCTTCTTGGGGTCCGCACTCCAGAACGCGTCGATGTTGAAGCGATCTTGAGGCACTTTGGCGGCGGCACATTTCTTTCCTACCAGCATATCCCAGAAATCCTCCGAGCTCTCTGCGCCTCCAGGGAACCTGAACGAAATGCCTGTGATCGCGACGGGCTCCATGGCGCTCGTTCGTTTCTGAATGGGCACAAGAATAGAATAGCTATCAACACAACCAAAGCACGACAGTAGTTCAAAGCAGAAGCAATAATTCAGAAGTACAAGACACAGCTATCTTCTACACCAGGTACATGCTTGAGTAGATTAACCAATTCGATGTTGATGGACTGAGATTCCATGACATGATAGAATTGTCTCCTCCACTGATACCTAGGTAATTGAACCCGTTGGATCAATATACCCTGAATCTCTTTGTTGCATAACTTGTTGAAATTGAATGATATGAGATAATTGTCCAAAGCTGCGAAGCAGAACATGCTGGCAAGACATTGGGGTCCGTTTCCTCCGAGCTATCATCTGTGGAGGTGCCTGTCCTGCCACACAAGCATCACAATGCATTGTAACCCGCAGCCCCTGTCCCGTTTGACTTGAATCACGGGCTACAGTACCAATGCGGTACGACACAAGGGTCACCAAGCACCGGATGGGGGCCATGCCTTTCTTTGGCCCTTCTCCGATATGATTTAGACGATTTGGGGACTGGAAGTGACACAGCCCGGGGGTTACACATCCACCTCTGAAGCTGCTGTGACAGCAGCGGTCGTTCATGCAGGTCAGCCTGCATAAGGATTCCTGCACGCAACATCTCGGCACGAACCGGTGAGGAGAGTCCCTGAACTCGAAAATCCTAATACTACCCCATCTTGATATACCTGTGGCAAAGCTCTATCAAAACTTGTTTCGAAGGCGCTCGCTTCAACGGATATGCATGCTCTTCAACCAACGCGCATCTTGATCCAATCGGACGACAATACGCAATTGGTAGGTAGCCAAGACCTTGCGTCCAAAGGATTCTGTCTCCACTCCTGTCCCTAAGCGAATTTCCAATGACTCCAGGCTCCGGAAAACGATGGCATCCCTGCAACGATTACAAGAGCCTGCAGGAAGTCAGTCGGGCCAATACCTGAGCTCGTATTAGATAAAGAATCCCCCTGGCATACACGTCCAACCAATCAATATCTCCCCCACGACAATAGACATGCCCCCCAGGTCGTGTGCAGAGCGCTAGCGTGTTGAAGATGGCCACCCTGGGGCAGCGACATCTAGACCTTTTACTAAGTACCACCAGGGAATAGCAGTGCCAATATCCGAAAATGATCTGTCTCGTGCCTGTCCGTACATGTACTTGACCATGTGAAGTCATCAATTTGAAAATCGAGATTGTCAATAAGTGACCGCACTGTGTACAAACAGCACTACGTATCATCAGGATGCACCTTCCACGTCTGGCAACCCGGCCGTACCGTGGCTTGGAGGAAGGAAGGCAGCCAGTTCGAAGGTCAGGACAGGAAGGCTTTGCATCTAGTGGAGGTCTTCGATTGCTATCGTATGTTAAAAACAACGATACATGATAAGTCATACGTTTTTGGTACTTTACGTTGTACTTCGGGCAGAATCAAATAGACCCCGCCGCTCTTTCGCCCCTGACGTTCCGTTCGCTCTTCAACCCGCGCCCAGTTTGTGCTCAGACTTTACTGATCACCCTCTAAACACGCTACTCACACACAACCTTTACTCTTTCATGCCATTTTTGGTCGAGATACCATCACCAACTTCACAAAGAATGGAGGTGATGTTTTGGCCTATTGCGCTATTCGCGTTCGGAGCCTTCTTGGTACGTGGCCGCTGTCTCTTAGTGTTGATATTGTCAGTTCTGGATATCGCAACTAATGTGAACCTAACACCAGGTGTTTTGCCGAGGAGTCTACAACATATTCTTCCACCCTCTCCGTGATATTCCTGGCCCGTTCTGGGCTCGGGCGAGCGGAATTCCGTCATGGTACTACGCCTACACCGGAAAGAGACACATCTGGCTATGGCAGCAGTTCCAAATTTATGGTGACCGGATTCGCCCAGACCCCAACACCGTACTGTTCTGCGACCGGGAGGCTTATATGGAGATCTACGGCATGAGATCAAACGTGCGGCGAAGTCCGTTTTACTCGGCTTTCCAACGCAATAAGCACGAAAAGACGACCCTGAATACTATTGATGTTGCTGAGCACGCATCTAAGCGCAAGCTGCTCAACCTTTGTTTCACCGAGAAGTCCCTGCGTGCAGCTTCGCCTTTCATCGAGAGAAATGTCGACCGTTGGAATCAAATAATGCTCGAAGAAAACGATAGTACGACAGAATGGTCAGCTCCTGTAGACCTTACGGAAAAGCTGGATGCCCTCGCCTTTGATATCATGGGGGATCTCAGCTTCGGGAGATCTTTTGATATTAAAGAACCTGGAGAAAATCCCTTGAAAGTGATACCTCATAACATCGTTCAGTATATGAAGTTTTACTACCCGGTAAATTCTTGATCAATATCCCTCGGCTTCAAACAAATCGTGGTTTTGCTAATGACAGGAACAGTTCTGCCGATCTCCATTCCTCAAGTATTTACTATGGCTCAAGCCCCGAGGTCTCGACTGGCTTTTTGACGTCATTTCTCCGCCGTCTGTTCAAGAATACAACCGATTTGTTTACGATAACATAACCAAACGGCTTGCCTTGCATAAAGAACAGGCCAAACTTCCAGAGACTGATCGACGCCAAGATATATTCTACTTCTTGTGCGAGGCGCGTGATCCTGATACAGGTCTTCCGGCCTATAATGAGGATGATCTCAGAGCGGAATCCAGTTTGCTCATTATTGCTGGATCTGACACTACATCAGTCAGCCTGTCAGGTATTTTCTTTTACCTGACTGACGACCCTGAACGGTGCCAGAAACTTGTGGATGAGATCAGAACGACATTTGCTTCCGCAGAGGACATCGTCTACGGAAGCAAACTTTTAGGGTGCACCTACTTGAGAGCGTGTATCGATGAAGGAATGCGACTTACTCCATCAGGGCCGTGTGAGTTACCACGTGAAGTGCTCCCAGGGGGGATTATAATCAAGGGGCGGTATTATGCAGAAGGAACTATTCTAGGTACAGTCCCTTGGGTCAACTCCAGAAGTGAAGTTGCTTACACGGACGCGGGGGTGTTTCGTCCTGAGCGGTGGATCGTGGACGAGTCTACCGGGGTGACAAAAGAGTCCGTTGCAAGGCTGAAAACGCACTTCCACCCATTCCTTTCTGGCCCAGGAAGTTGTGTGGGCAAGAACGTTGCCATGACGGAAATGATGATGGCAGTGGCCAAGACTCTACATCGGCTGGATATACGCAGGGCCCCTGGATCTACACTCGGAGGTGGTGCACCTGAATTGGGCTGGGGAGCCAGGGATAAAAAGCAGTTTCAGCTGGTAGATGCTTACATTTCGCTCCGAGAGGGCCCAGAGGTGCAGTTCAGGAAGAGGGTCTGGCCGCGCCCGGAGGAGAAGGCGTAAATTCGACAACTGTTAATCCTCTGCTTTCACTATTTGATCTGTATGTGGTTCTCTGCAAATTTTAAACTTCCGTTGTATTTTTTATTGGTTTATCGGTATACAATAAGACTTAATTTCCTCAATGCACGTGTATGGGGGACTGGAAATGCAACCGCTTTCCTCAAGGCTCTTTAGACCATGGAAAATGTGTTGGCAACTTGAGTCCGAGCACCCCGAGGCGAAATTCATGCAGTCAGAGGAAACAAGTCCAAATGAATTCCCGCATTATCTACGTAACATTTCGGGGATTTACCAAATTTTGCAAACTTTCACAAACGTTATTCCATCGTAAAATTTTGTGTTTAGAGTCTCCGCCCAAGAGTTTCACGCCACCAGTGCTACCTGAGAAGGCACTCAGCTAGCCCAACACGAACCCAATCAACACTAACTAGGAGCTGCAGCTGCAAGCTCGGCTCTGGTAATTCCCCGACGAGCTACTTTCACAGAGCCTGGGAGGCCACTCTTCGCTGCCACACCAGGCACCTCGTGACCACCCTCATGCACAAAAACAGAGAGGAGATCTGGGTCGCAAATAGCTTGGACTCGCAAACATTCATCCTTTCGCTTATCTGCTTCGCCGTATATAATGACGACAGGAATCGGAAGAGCGGCTGTACCGGGAGGAAGTTGTTCCAAGACACGCACTTCTCTATTTTTCAGGTAGGCCACTAGGTCGTAGACCTGTACAGGAGAGAACAAAATAGCGCAACGGAAAAGACATGGCTTGTGCGGCAGCAAATATTGCCGGCGCACCAGGAGCATAGCCACGAGCCCTGCGCCCTGAGAGTAGGCAAGGACACCATCAAAAGGTCCTTCAGCTTCAATGTAAGACTCCAAGCTGTCAAGTGCGGCGATGAAGCTCTCAGGGGAGTTCAGGTCGAAGTAGGAGTAGTGCTGTTTGGTAGGGTCTGAGAGCGTAGCAAGTTCTGGGGAAGTCAGTGGAAAGTTAATACTTGTTTCGTCCAGTAGACTTACCTGGCGGTAGTTGCCACGGTACCACTCCTTGGACAAATTCATAGGTGTGCTGATCGGCTAGCTCATAGCGGAATGCCGCTAAAGAGCTCTGGTTAGATTATGAACAAGAACTGAATTCCGACATTTGAACCCATACCAGTCTGCATTTTAAAAATCTGAGCTTGGGTCAGCCCATATATCAAACAGTGAAATGTTGAGTAATCGCAGAGACATAAGCTCAAGTGGTGACCTCGGGACGTATTAAAGTGCTTACCTGGCTATTGGTGCCGATGCCGTGTAGACAGAGGAACTTCATGTTGAAAGCTACACAGGACGGGGAGTTCAAGACGCTTTGATAGATGAATGATACGTTCACACATTTGCTGCACGCGATGAAAAGGGTCTCAGATTTTGCTCGCGGGCAACAAGACCTGGTGAGATAAGTATGGTGTCAGGGAAAACCCAAGATGATTGTCTAAAGCTCATAGCCTGTGGATTTCACTTTTTACTCTTCACTTTCACCGCATTGGGTGTGGCTACTTCACAATTGGATTTTTGCAGCGAGGGGGGGTTGAATCGTGTCCTGCGGTAAGCGATCTCTTCTTGTGCACATGTCCGTCTTCGATGTACACAGTAGGAGTCCCAACGGGGCTCCAAACGTGTGGGGGCCGTCTCAAACGCAACTCATCAAGAACCTGTCACATCGGGATTGACCAAGGGTGTTGTAGGATTGGCCAAAACTTACCTAGTGTGCCGTAATCCCGGAGCCTCTCCGCAAGGATGGTCACACGCCTAGCCTCTTGGATGCATATGCATCTCGCCTTTTCGTGGTTTGATTGGTGCGCGAAGAAGCCGCGGAAATTCGGAAATGACTGCTTGAGATGTACTCAGATGTTTTTGTTGTCGTTTTGTTACTCATAGAGCATATCGAGGCATTCCCCGGGCCAAAATTGGTAAGGCAGTGTTGGCGGTCCACAACGGAAACATTTACTACTTACTGCACACTTGCTTCTGTCTCACAATCACGGGCTCGCATGAATCTTGGACGAATGGCGGAATCGATTGCTACATGCGTTGCAGTTGCCGACGAGAATACACGCACTCAGTCCTAATACATCAATGAAGCGTCTACGCAGCCAGAGCATCTTCCTCTCAACTTAGGTGGGAGGGGGTGCCTGGCCGGCCTTTTCTCTGTCCTGATGTATGTACCCCACGCGGGATAGGATATCTACCCTACTAGGGTAGGTGGCTCCTCCTGTCCGCCCACAATGTACAGTACTGTAGTGGTACGATATGGCTCCTATCAATGCGCCTCGCCCTCTGCACTGCTCCCTCATTTTGACTGAAGGAAGCACGCTGCAGTGATACCTTCCTTTTCAAGCTCCATTTTCCGAATATCCTGGGGTCTCCACCAGCGAGTCCCTCCAACCGCAGAGATCTGCAGATTTCGAGGCACAGCATGCTTCCTTTGACGGATAATCGCAAATTGAATAAGCCAGTCTTGGAACAGAAGAGAAAATAAAATCATTGTCCTGCGGTTTGGGGTTGGTGCATCCACCGGAAGCGTTGCGGACATTGGCCACTTCTTGTCAACTGGCAGAAACGTCCAGAGTACAGACAACTTCCGGTGCGAGGGACCCTCAGAAACAGCGCCGTCTCAATATTCAACCCGTCCAACCCGTCGAGGGCGATGTCCTTGTCTCTTCTTCGGGGAGTCGATTGAAATACCTCCTGCGGGCTCCCGAGCCGACAGTGGATCTCATCGTTGTCGCTTCCCCCACCCACTCTTCTCGACTGATCAGCGAGCTCACTCGACGACACCATGGCATTCATCATCCCGAAACAAGTCCCAACACCGTCGCCTGAATATATGGCCGAAGATATTGGCTATAAATTACTCATCACCACTTATGTTTTCCTCATTCTCAATACTGCCATCTTCGTCCTGTTCCTCGTTTCCCGCGTGCTCTGTGCCGAGCGGAATCACTGGGAAACATGGACGATATACCCGATTTCGTACATCTTTTGCTTGGCAATGTGCATCTGTTGCGTCTGTGAGTGCCGGCTGTCCCTATTATCTGTCGTCCCTCGCCAGGTGTACAGGGTATCTAACCAAAGCAGTATTTGTCAAACTCGCAGACGGTGGCCGACATGCCATTTACATACTTAGCACCGACCCGAGCAAGCTGGAGACATGGTTGAAGCTCCAAACGGCTACCGAGTTCATATACATGGCTGGAGTAACCTTTCCAAAAGTTGCAATCCTCATGCTCTACCTCCGCGTCTTCGCTGAGCGCAAGCCCCGGATTGCAACAAAGGTTGTCTTGGTAATAGTGGTCGCAAACTGGGTTGCCACGGGGATCATTGCCGATTTCACCATCTGCCAGCCATTCTCCTTCAAATGGGACAAGACGATCGACGGCCACTGCAGTGACTTGATGGCTGCGTATAAATATATCAGCATTCCTAACATTTTGACTGACTTGGCTATTCTCATCCTTCCCATATCCACTCTATACAACTTACACATGAATCGGACGCGCAAATTCGGAATTTTCCTGACATTTCTGGCGGGTGGCATGTAAGGTCCCCTCCCTTTTCCCATTCGGCCACCGAATTGCCTATTATATTCTAGGTCATTAACTGTTGCTTTCACTCCAATTTAGGGGCATTATCACTTCTATTATCCGCTTCGTTGAATTCTACAAGACCGACCTGGAGTCCGACCTGACGTACTTGGGCATCTACACCATGATTTACACCATGGTGGAGCCTTCTGCTTACTTCATCTGCTCCTGTCTCCCAGGAATCCGGCCTCTTGTCCGCATGATTTACCACAAGTCAGGTCTTCGTACTGCCATCACCAGTTATTATCAGAAAAGTAGCTCATCATCAAAACGATTCCACGAAGGAGCCCCTCTTGGCAATCTCAACCCTAAAGGCAGGCACACGGCCACGGTGTCCACAAGAAGTAAGGGCATGAAGCCACAGTCACTAGAAGATGACACGGCCGGTTTCATTCGCTTGGACGAGAGCTTCCACGTGGACCATTCCCCACGAAGGAACTCTGGCAGCACCGACTTGCACTTCGATTCTAGTGCTGGCGGTCACGCACACGGATATGAGAATCGAGGCGCAGGACAGGTTTAATTATGAAGGGCATGATATATCACAGCACGGGGAGAGATGCTGCCCGAGGAATTGTGGAACTCACAGGGTTCTCACTTGTTGCCTGATGCCACTGTAGCGTAATTATCCTAGCTAACTTGTGTATCAAAAATGGAAAACCTCCAAGACAGAAGTCGATCTGCTGAGTCCCCCGCAAGGCAAGGCAACGAGGGCAGTCTAAAGCTAAAAGGAGGAATTGAGAGTTCATAAAGGGCAGGCAAAAGCAGAATAGAAGCCGTTGGGCCTTGACGAGAAGGCACGAATCGACTTTGTAAGAATAGACAAGACTAAAGATATGTATTGAGAGGAGGTTGGTTGTCAAAACACTAGAGCAATGGAGCGAAAGTGAGCTGGGTCTCTTTACAGCTCTGCAGCTATGGATTACCTACCATGAATGGAATCCTGAGCCCGACAGCAATACGTAAAATGTATGATAGACTGATTCTATACGAAAGTTGTAAAGTGCTTGAGTTTTCAAGGCTGTTAATGTTCCACAAGGAGTGGCCGTTCTCTCCGGAGGCTCTGCCAATGACGCTGTAAGTTGGCGCTGCTTCTTTTTTGGCTAAAGTTTTGTATCTGAAGTCTTCTTTCCACTTCTGAACTTCCTTCCAGCCTCCAGCACTAAAATGACCTGCCGTGCCAAACAAATCAACTCCATGTCTTCATTGCATATTGTCACGTCGATGTCCATCCTACCGCCAGACAACATTTTGGCTACCGTGCGGACCAAGACAAAACGCAAGCCTTCCGCTGGTAGATTCTTCTTAAACTCGACATCCAAAGTGACAGTCTGGTTGATGGTCGTCGCCTTTGCTGCCTGTTCAAAGTCTCTGTTAGTGATGGATTCCACGGCATCAACTCCCAGCAGCGTACCGGTCCGGAGAAGCTTTCTTGCACAGAGGACGTACCTGAGCGGCAGTGTTAGAAAAAAGGCAGGTCTCCCCCGGGTTTTCACTGGCCCATTTCTCTGCCTGGTCCCGAAAGACATTCGCATCGTATAAGCCCCCGTTCCGCATGAGCGTATCGGACATGGACGGCACCATGTCGGTCATGAATGCCAGATAAGTATCGGTGATCCGTTCGTCTCCCAGGAACCCATGCCATGAATCACAGATGCCACGAGCAACAAAACTGCCGCGAGGGTACAAGCCCAGTATGCGACTAGTCATGGGGATGATCTCGCCCTCTAGACGAGCAGGGACCCAGTTCGATTCAGCTTTTTGAGCGAGGACGCGCTCGAAATCGGGGGTAGGCTTGGGAGGTGGCAACAGCCCACTCCAGGTCTCCGAGGTGGGGACGCTTGGGCCCAGAGACTTGTCGAAGTTGGTCGCCGTAGCTATGGCGATGATCTTGAGCTGGTCGTTCTGTCTGGTTTGCGTGTAAGCATCTGATTTTGAGGCGTCGAGGGAAGCACTGCCACAAAGACGTGGTCTCAATCCTCTTCAAGGCCAGGCGGGGTGCCGAGGAGAGTCGACCCCGGTCAACACGGCACTTACGAGAGTCTCAGCTGCAGTGTGCTCACGACTGCGCCGATCTTTACAGGCGTGATGGTGATAACGCTGTCGCGCCGTTCACAGGACCGGAGGAAATCAAAATGAAGATTCAAAATATGAGGCTGGTTCCGAAACCGAGGATCCGTACGGAGGTGGGTTGTGACGGCATGATGGATCACGGCGGCAATGCAACCCCCATGAAGAGCTGTTTCGATTGAAAATCAAGTCAGGTCAGCCATGGCCTGAACAAGTGTCCAAGGATCAACTAACTAGAGGCGACCGTCCAGTCTACATGCCAAGAAGCCGTGTAAGTATCACTTGAGACTTGCTTGAGGTTAATCTGCTTTTCGAGAGTGGTTGTCATCGTCGCTGGTCTTGTTTGTTGCTTGCGTAGGCAGAAAGTGGGGGCGGATCGCAGGTGGACTGCTTCTTAACTGTTGTCAGGGAACAGAATCCCAGTGTTGTTGGTTGCGAGAGTTCGGCGTCCTTCCTCCCTTGTGACAGAGCTGACTGCATGTGATGACCAGGGTTGGATAAATGCATGGATGACTGGATGGTGTGTGGTACTGGTTCCTGGCCGCACAGGGGGTTAAGTGCATAATACTGCATGCACCACATCACTTCCGATCCCTCGGCCTTATACCCAAAATTGAAAATCTGGGAGGAGAATGTCGTGTCACTTCCGATCTTCCGGAATACTGGGCCCCACTGACCTTTCCACTTCCATCCACACCTATGCCATGATAATAGGGCTGTGTTAGCTCCCGCACTTCGGGACAGCCCCCGAGGGTCGACAGTACCTAGGTAGTGCCAAGCTTCATAAATACCTGCCAGGTCGCCAGGTCGTTACAGTACGTATTAGGTACACAACTCGCGTCCTTGCGTTAGTTTCATCTGCTAACATGAGTCCATATTAACCCCGCTGCAAAGTTGAAAAATGATCTATCAGGCGACGACCTTGAGAGCGGCTGCGCGGGCTGAGGTGCCGAATGTGTTAGGGGCTGGAAGCCGTTACAATGGGCTGAACGGCCTCCTGGGCATAATGAAATTCATTACCACATAGACCTGTCAGCTATCACGTCCTTCCTGGAAAAGATTGGCTGTGGGAGGGGCCTTGCTGTACCCTCAATCCTGGCAGTTACACACTGTTGCAGACCACATCGTTCGATCGTTTGTGCGACCCAACCTCGGCCAGAAACCACACTGCCACATACACACGCGCACACATGATGCTGTAAGCAAGCTGTGGAACCAACGGTAGAGTTTGAAAGGCGGGGGAGACCCGGTTCTTCAGCATCTATGTGCTCCTCACTCGCTCATGATTTTGACCAGTCATCCCCGCTTCACACACTCATGTGCTTTAAATTAAACATCGCCAATCAAGCATCTTCAACACTCCTTTTAGCGGTTCAGGACTGAAACGTGTGTTTTGGTTCCATTTTTGTTACCATGGACCAGCAAAAGTCATGTCAAGACGCCGAGGTGAGCTCTGAGAGGCCTCAGACCAGCAATCTAGAACACAGCGATCCGCAGCCAGAGACGGCAGCGCTGTCTTCCCGTGGCTGGCGTTTCTGGGCAATATTCCCGCCGGTTTGCGTTTCTCAGCTCCTTATCGCGCTCGAGAGCACCATTCCGATCGCATCTCTGCCAAAAATCTCGACTGACTTGGGTGCTGGAGACAACTGGGTCTGGGTTGTGAATGCGTACCTGCTCACGAAGTAAAACCTTGCCTATTGCTCATTCGGCCATCACTATTGTAAATAGATTTGCTGATTCTTGCAATACAGCACCGTCTTAATCCCACTTTTTGCGCAGTCTGCCTTTGTCTTCGGCAGACGCTGGACCATGATTTTCGCTGTTGCCACTTTCATACTCGGAAGTGGCATAGCTGGAGGTGCTCATTCAATGACTACGTTAATCGGTAAGCTTCCGTGCTCCGGAATCTGTTTACGACATGTTTGCCTCGATTTTCTTCAACCTTTCAAAGTCATTGACTCGTGGGACAGCTGGTCGTGCAGTCCAAGGGGTCGGTGGAGCAGGTGTAAGTGTCCTTGGGAATATAATCATCTCGGACATCACGACTGTTCGGGAGCGTGGCAAGTATATGGCCATAGTCTTCGCAGCAGTTGGGCTCGGTCTTGCCCTCGGACCACCCCTTGGCGGTGTCATGGCTGAAAGTGACTGGCGCTGGGTTTTCGTAAGTATATCCAAGAACTTCATGCAATCTCCCCAGAGGGCTGAAACTCTCTTGAGGACGGCCCTTGGGGCAGCCATACTCATGTAGCGGAATTTGGGGTACATGGCTAACCAGCAACGACAAATAGTGGCTCAATCTTCCTTTTGGCGGCCTTTCCTTGATCATGCTGCTTCTTTTCCTGCACATCGATGCCCCAAGGCCGTTGACCGTACGCCAGGGTCTGAAACGAACAGACTGGGCGGGGAATTTCCTTCTAGTCGGGAGCGTGGTCAGCATTTTGATCGCCTTGAGCTGGGCTGATACCAGGTTTCCATGGGGGTCTTGGAGGATCCTCGTCCCGCTCCTGGTTGGTTTCGTGGGCCTGATCGTATTCCATGCGTATCAGGTGTTCTGTGCCAACCCAACGATTCCGCCACGTCTTTTCAAAAACATCACGGCTGCCGTCAGCTTTGCGTTAATCTTTTCCATGGGAATGCTTTCCGTTTGGAGGAGCTATTTCCTGGCCATCTATCTCGAGGGTGTTCTTCTTGTCTCCGCCTCGCGAGCTGGTGTACTTTTACTGCCTTCGATCTTCGTCTTTGTTCCTGCTTCTATGTCGGCAGGCATCGCACTGTCGAAATGGGGTCGATATAAGCCCATACATATTCTGGCATGTCTGCTGTTAGTTCTGTCGAGTGGCTTGTATCTCGACTTCAACAAGAACTATTCTCTTGCCAAGGTGGTTATCTACCAGATGATAGCGGGATGGGGAAGTGGCATGCTCAGTAAGCTTTTTTATTTTCGTTGTACTATTTCATTCTGTGTTCCTTTCCCCCATTCTCTGTGCTCACCCGGCTGTTGGCATCACTTTTATGGCCCTTATCAGCCATAGAGCCGTGGTTCTTACGAGTGACTTATTTTGAAGCACGGTGAAAACTATGAATTGAAACGAATTTCTAACGGAATACCAGTCAGCACCACCCTTCCAGCTGCTCAGGCTGTCCTCACAGCTGCAGACTCTATCGCAGCAAGCATGATCTGGGCATATCTTCGCATATTTGGTGGCATCTGGGGAGTTGCAATCCCAGCCGCTATCTTCAACAGCCGCTTTTCTGTGTCTTCCACCTCTATTTCAGATGAGGGTGTACGGGATGCTCTTGGCGGCGGCAACGCTTATTCACGTGTCTCCGGGGCGTATGTTTCCTCACTGCCCGACTCGATTCAGAATGAGGTTATAGGAGTGTACGACGGTGCACTCAGGGTTGTTTGGTATGTCTGCCTGGCTCTCAATGTCATCACATTGGCGATTGTTTTCTTGGAGAAGGAGGTTGTGATGCGAACTACGCTTGATTTCCCAAAACAGGGGAACAAGCCTCCCAACCCCCAAGATAATTCTCAGAAGGATCCTTCGGATGAACGAGTTTAGGAGGAATGTAATTAAATTTGAGATGGAATTTTAAAAGTTGTCAGAATGTTCATCTCCTTGAAAAGGTCAAAATCTCTGGTCAGAGCTCTTTCAGGAAGCACAGGCTGTCCCCGGTTACTTGCAGATTGTAAACCTGGGTTCAAGCCACACTCACTCACGGCTTGCCGATTCGCATATGTTCTTGTACCATCTCGTCCTAGAAGATGTGTAATTATTCCTCCTGAAAGAACGAGCATCTTCAGTAGTGGTTGGTGCAGAGCCCAGCCACGCGCCCCTGCTACTCATCACCGCGAGTCGCACCCAGGGCGGTGAGGGCCCCTGAGTGAAATCCATCCTCTTCGGATTAAGATTGAGCAATTGATATGATAAGACGTGCTTTGATGTCTTTAATTGCCTGATGCCCATTCTTGTCATGGACATCGATTTATCCCGCACCATGGAAATTTCAAAACACCATCATTCAAAGACAGTTCACCCGATCAATTTCAATTGTCCTGAACCGTCAATTCTCTAGAGAAATACTCCGATGAAAGTATGGGGACACTCCACGGAAATGTTCGTGATTTGACTTTTCCTCTACGAAAAAATACCCTTCAACTGTCATCCATCCGGATGACATTTCATCCAAAGCAAGTATCACCTTGATACCGATCGTGTCAGCGAACGGCCCGTCATGTCAAAATTCAAATGCAAAGAGAGTCAGAGATGGTCCGATGTCAATCAGTCACACCATACAAACTTTGACTCAGGGAACAGGCAGCTGCGCGAAAGTTGCATTCATATGGCAAGAGAAACTCCCGGGCACACCGAAGAATATCAGATTGATCAAAAGATGACATGTCACGGAAGTCTGTTGGAATAGAACTCAGTCTTGGGTGTCAGCTTGAAGTTTCTCAAAATCTACCACTGCTCACAAATATTGTTGATTCGTTATCCTCGACCGGAGGACCAGTGACGTCGGAGCAGAATATCCGAGATTCGGAAGTTCTGGCCCTCATAAGGCTCCTTACGTGATGCGAACTCCCAAGATCAGATCAGACTCATTGCATGTGACTCCCGTGAAATAGACTCAGGGCCGCCATCGCGGAAAACGTGCGCAGATCTCTCCGGAGCTCGACCCCAACCTTGTTCCCGAACCATATTGAAACACCTTAAGCTTAATTCCTCGACACCGTCGTTTATTGTATGACACACTCAAGATGACGAAGAGACATAAAACAAATGCATCTCACAGACAGATTCACCGAAACAGCCCATCATACGTACCGCATGGCCTGTCATCTTCCAGCACACAAGGGATGTCGTGTGGCCGGGCACCAGCAAATAGGAAAGCAGCCGGCATGTTTCCCGGGCCAACAGCGGCTACGTGTTAAACAAGACACGCGCACACACAGATAGGATGGAGTGAAGGATAATTTGGGGGCCAAACAGGGCATGGAAGGAAAAATAACATGCGCGGGTGTCAGATCCGATCGAGATCCCCAAGCTCCGCTCCAACCAGAAAACACGAGCTGCAACTGCAGAACTGGTGGTGATGATTGGATCCCCGCGCCGGGCATGTCCCGAGCTTCTTTCTCGTCTTGAGACGCGAGAACCACCCCAAGGGCAGCCGCGCCAGCAAGGAGGAAAGAAGCGTGCCCCTCCCAGGGCTTCCATTGCTTTCGAGAACCTCTTGTTCCCGGCGGGCGGTGTCCTGATTGTACGTACTGCCTAGGTACGCACAGTGGTTATCAGATTGGCTCCAGGGTCGAGCCTTGTCCGGGGGCGGTCCGCGAAGATCGAGGCCTTGCTACTGAACATCGTGAACAGGGGGGCCCGGGGCCGTTCTTCGTCCTTGCTTGCTCCAGTATCAGGCCATCAGCAAACACAAAAGTGTACCACGGGGTCCCTAGCGGCCATCTGCCAGGTTTGAAGCTGACCATACCGGCGTCTCCGCTGTTTGTGACTCACATTCTTTCTTCCAAACATGTGGAGAAGAAAGGCCGGTTCGTGAGGAACAGCAGGGGAAGTGGACAAAAAGCCCCTCGCTGGCGCCGACGCATCCTGACCCAACCGCGCTCGGCAGGTTTGGCAGCACAGGCGTTGCAGCACGATAGCCTCAGAATCCCTCCGACTCAGGGCGTGGGGCAGAGCAGGGTGAGGAGGAGGGGTAGGGCAGGATGTCCACAAGTTCGTCAACCCCATCCGTCCATCCATCGTGCCCCTCCCTCTCTTTCTGCCCTATACACTTACCAGAAAAACACCACAACCGCCCAATATCCACAAAAACACGCCATGGCCCGAAACCCAACCCAGCCGCGTCTTAAAAAAACCCACTCTCGGTGTGTGAAGGGCGGGGCACCGATGACCTCACACCCTCCTCTCCCCCATCCACAACTCTCCTGCCCCAGGAAGAACAGACAATCGGGTGTTCCTCGGGGGCGGTAAGTCAGCCTCACGAAATGCATCATGCATGTGGGCTGGCTATTGATAGCATTGTGACCTCTGTATGTGACTTGAGGCCGTCGTCACAGTGGGACTGACTGTGGGCGAGACACCTCCACACCCACAAACCCCCTCGGCATTTGCCAGTGCATGGCGTATCAAATAGAATAATCGAGTCTGGGGAAAGCTGTCACAATGCCTGCATGCATGCAGCAGCAGCGGTCAGGGATACTGTAAAGGATAGTACACAGTCCTGGAAGGAGGCGAAAGAAGGCCACCAGAAGGCCAGCGGAAAAAGGACCAAGGGGGAAGGAAGAATAGAAAATTTGCCGAGCGTGCCTTGTAGTACCTGCAAGCGAGTGGGCCCATGTTGGCGTGTGGAAATCCCCCATTCCGAGCACTTCGTTCGACGACGGCTGCCGCTGAAGAAGCCTTGGTCCCACAGGCCGTCGTTGGCGCGTAGGGCGTGACAGGGTAAACCACCCACTCAACATCGCTGCCCTTCACCCATCTCATGTCACGGACAGGTCCTACAAGGCACAGGGTCACGAGATATGGGCGCAGTCGTGCAATGTACATGGGTGTTTCGAAACATGACGACGCCAGGACGGTGAGCGGGTATCCTCACCGTCACCGCAGGAACGACGCTCCCTGGTTGCCTTACTCTGTGTGCAGCATGCGGTGGCTATTTGTGGTGTGTCCGATTCATGGGCCGGAAATGTTCAGATGAACGACGTCGGCATTGAGGCACTCACTCAGGTAGGAGGGGGAAGGAGAAGAGTCGAATGGGCCATCTTCCTCCAGGAAATGGTGACCTGCACGTCAGACGGCGGTGGGCACACGGTTATCCACCGACGACACGTCTGCCCATCACATTCACCATTGTATGCCGCCATGCACAAAGTTGTCAGGACCCCTCAGCTCCCAGCCCTATAGATAACGAGATATCACCTCCATGCGGGTCATCATGTCCATCATGGAGCGATAGCCCGCCAAGTCACAATGGACCTCCCAAGACAGTCTGTGCTCAAGGAAGGTTGTGTAGAAGAACATCAAAAGACGTTCTGGTCGAGTCTGGCGTCGCAGTACCGGCACGTCGGATTGCCGGTGCAGCTGCGCAACGCAACATGAACACCAAAAAAACACTCGGGGGCAACCGGAACCGTGCGGCGAGTCATGTCCACGATCCCGATCAGGGAATCGGGTTGCAACCCACGGGAATGCCGCCCGCACATTCTCGTTCCGAGGCTACTAGCAAGGGCTCAAGCGGTCGAATCCCACATCGCCGACGTGCCACGGGGGAGGAAGGTGCACTACTTGGAGCCGAAAGTGTTGGTGGGCGTCTTAGTTGTCTGCTGGCTGTTGCGCGACTCGGTGCTGGTAGAAGGCAGACGGAAGACCCATGGCATCTGTGGGTGGGCACACGGGGTGGCCAACTGCGACTCGCGCAATGGTTCGAGTATTCGAAGCCTTCAATGAAGGCATTCTATGGCGTCAGGCGAGTGCTAGATAGACAGTCAGAAAGGCGTGGTTGGTCTGATTTGTCCTCGAACCGTGAAGGTACTGACGCACAACAAGGAAGCAGTCCACACGCACCTGTACCTGGCTGAGGCTTGTTCAACGGTCAGCCCATCTTGAAGAACGGCAAAATGTTTCAAGGGCCTCGAAATAGCCCAGATATTGTACCAGAAACAACTCCCCAGAATGCCATCCAAGGAATTACAGTATTTCAGGTT
Organism: Diaporthe longicolla; assembly: GCA_000800745.1. Taxonomy (NCBI): domain Eukaryota; kingdom Fungi; phylum Ascomycota; class Sordariomycetes; order Diaporthales; family Diaporthaceae; genus Diaporthe; species Diaporthe longicolla. The sequence goes on from JUJX01000072.1 coordinate 200,048, forward strand.
CAGCCGTTGACCAGAAATAAGTATGTTTCCCCAGAGTTGGACTTCAGCTGTATCGGTTAAATCAAAACATTCGTCAATTTTCTCGTCATCCCTGCTGCTAGATCTATAAGATCTCCGTCCAGCGAATGAGAATCCTTGATAGGTCCTGGAAAAGGAAACTCAATCCCTTGCGAAGGGACAGGGGCAGGGGCGCTCTCTTGGGGCTTGTCCCAAAAATCCCAGCCACCGCTGCTTGGCACTGCCTGGGAAGTAAATTTCCTTGCTGCATCGCAACCACAATTGCCCTGGTGGGCTTCTGAAATAGAGCAGCCGGTAATTCTGCTGATGACCACGAATTTGGCCCAGAGAGCAGATCCATCAACCTGCGACATAGCAATATGTGGCATGTGTGGGCTTCTTCAGCCGCCTGCATGACCCAGGCCAGTGAAGACCTACAGTGTAGATAGGGTTAATTCTCGGGGTGTCAAGAGCCAACACACACACGATTATGCAGTCGACATTATTCACGATGCCTGGTGTGACTTGCAGCCTCTACGATAGCTGCCAAAACACGCAGTGATTTGCGCGTGCTCATGCATCACCAACCGGTACCGCCGCCCGCCTCCGCAGTCGGTTCTCCAGAGACGTCCGTGTCCCCTCACCCTCTCCCAAATCTTGGCCTCAGTCGGCGGCGCGCGGCAGTTAGCACTTGCGGGCCGACTCCGCGCGGGTGCCAGTGTCTGTTCGCTGGTGGCGGTCCTGGGCTGCAGTGATAGGCGCCCGTAGGAGGAGCGACACTCGCCGACCGAAAGAACAAAACCACAGGGTAATCCGTGCGCTAGAGATCTCCGGTCGATCTACGACGAAAGAGCGACACCGTCAAACTCTGAATTGCTCACCGCGAATCCTGACCCTCTCTTCTCCCCGTTCCCAGCCAAGAAGATTTCATATCCAGGTGCCGAAGATGAAGGAAACTAAGTCGCGAACCCGCGACGTCGAATGACACTCCTGCAGAGACTATGCGCAGGTAAGGCAAGTGTCAGCTGGACCAGCATGTCTGATGGCGGTGAGGGTCCAATTGGCGTATCAAGAGGCCGAGAAGCCGTCCTTTGTGTTACTGTATGCGTGGTGCACACACTTTTCTCTCCCATCGTAACATTTCACTGCAACGCACAGCCGGGCAGTCTGATTTATTATGAGCCAAGCCAGCAGACGACTTTTGTCCCCGGGTCAAGTGTGGGGGGCAGCTTGCTGGGCGCGCGAATGACCGGACGAAACACATGGTGAGTCCGAGCATCCCCTCCCAGAGTCAAAAGGGTTCTCGGGGTCAGGGACAGGGATCCATGCCCTTCGCCGTCTTGGTTCGTTTTCCCAGAAGTAGTTAGAGCGCCAAGCCCCTGGCACGTCCAATTTCTGGTACTGCCGCCGAGAGCGCCGCCAACGGTTCTGCGACCATGTAACACACTGATGACGATCCGGGGTCCAATATCAAATTCGTGCACGGCCCGTTGGGTATTAGACCTCAGTCCCTACGTTGTCAATAGGGTTTCAAGGCAGCTATTCTGCCTCGGCCGTCCGCAAGACACGTCGAAAGACCGGGTTGTTCTAGAAGAGCCCATGTAACCCTCATCGCGGCGAGGCAGTGCCTGTCTCGGAACAGCTGGGGGTTGATAAGATTCGTCCTAGGAGACGTGGTTCGCAGCTCACGCTAGCATGCGTCCAACGGCACTTGGGCTTAGTGAAGCGCAGGTGTGGTGGTTTCTGGAGGCCGGAGGCTCCCAACGCGGCGCCTAGGATCGCCGAGCTGCATGCAAACACTTAAGCAGGTAGTGCGTGTGTGCGCCATAGAACCTGTGTCATTGGCTCTGGCAAGGTGAGGTGATAGACCTGCATGGCCTCAATGCGGAGTGTCCTTTTTTCGTGTCGCAGACACCGTCTCATTGTTGTGCTGTTGGGTCTTGCGTGCTACCGAGCAGAACCGTGAACGTAACATATCGTCGGCTGACAGAATGTCCGTGCAGCACATGCCAAATTGAAAGGCCCATCAAGCCCATTTGGCTTTCGCACCCAGCCTGAGGGTGACAAGGGTTGCACCGGCCTTGCGATGACAGGTCAATGGCAGGGAGATCATGCGGATAGGTGAGCCCACCCCGTACACCATCTTCATACTGATGGAGTGAACACCCATCCCACAGGACGCTACGCCGATTAGCACATTGTGCTAATTTTGTGGTACTACGCCTGGCATGCGCTGCTCGTCGCTCTTCTAATAGACGATGACACCATTGACAGGGTCCATCTGCGCGGAGCGCAACACGACCCTGCGGCAGTGTTTGGCAAATGGGTAGAATACTTCGAAGGATGCATGACTTTATGTTATCTGTTGTGCCAGGTTGTCCGTGGTTGTTGCACCTTAATGCCGATTGCAAGTCTGGTACATTCATGAGCAAACCGCATCGTGATCTTCATGCGCCACACCTGGCGGACGGAAGGTTCGGATGGCTGGCCGGCCATTTTGATTCCTGCCACTCCAACAGAGGCCAGTAGAGGCTAGTGAGAACTGTTTGCCGCGAAGGCTAGCTGACAGCGCTGTGGATTCTGGCTTGCCTCTAAGCACACCCTCGCGAGGCTGAAGGTGTGGAGTGCCACCCCGATTGTGGGATAGAGGGCGCCAGGAGGCTACGGCTATCCAGGGACTAGTGATCGCCAGGCCTGGGAATTTGATCTTGTGTGCATGACTTGTGCCCAGTTGTGCTGAACGACACCTTGGGCTGACGAAGTTGTCATACAGTCCACGCAAGCCACCAATGCGATAGTACTTGGGTATTTGTCTTCGAAGGTGGGGTGGCCTCCTCTGAAAGTGCAGCCGGCAGTGCAAGCCCTCGTGCAGTAGAGCCCACGTGCCCCGTGCTAGTCATCTTCAAACATACGGCTGAGAGGTTCCACACCATGAGACTTCCCAAAGGCGGAGAAGATGTTATCAGATTCTGTTGATCAATCACTTAGATCAGCAGAACGGCAGTATCATTAGTTCAAGGGTCCGCGGGCATCATGACAAGTGCGGAAGCTGAGACGGATGCGATTGCAATAGCTGCTGTTACTCTGATTCCCTGTTTGAGTCGGTATCGAGTCATGTATCTGGGATAGGAGTCGATCCCGCTGGGGCGAGTCCGAACAGAGATAGGCACGGGATTGTCCAGTGCACATACAGTAACAGGCGGGGTAAAACGATGGGGATGTTCACACAATTTTTGGGCAAGTCGTCATGTGTGGACGCTGACAACATACCGCAAGCAGGCCCCTTGGGGTTTCATAGCAAAGCAGTCTCCGACGCGCCTCAGTGGCCACTGACCCGGACGGCGACGTCAAAAAGTAGGAACGACAAATGTCGTCGGGGGGCAGGCCAAGGGTTCCCTGGTCGCCTGTGGCACACCACTCGCAGTGGGGGGTTGCATGAGAGATCCAGGAATGGAATTCCCTGGCGCATCGTGGGCCTTCGCACCACACGCAAGGTGCCATGCATTCTGGGTGCCGGCCACCCCAACCACGACCAACCGGCGGGTTTGGCTGTGTGGAGGCGATGACATAGTTGCAGAGACAAGGACATGTGCGTCGAGGCCGAGAGGGAGCAGTGATTGGATTTCTGAGTATCCTTGGGAACCATGTGGTCGGCTCACGGCCAGCAGGTCGGTTTGTGGACCGTACAGGCCGCAAAGAAAGGACACATTCTCATGCGATCTGCAGTTTGGGTGCACAGTGGCGTCGACGGTCCGAAGCTGACTGCTTTCTCAAAGTCGGTGGCTTATGGGGAAGGCAGGTCTGTCCGACATGAGAGGCATGGGGAAATGATTTGCGGACGCTGTTTCAGGGTCCATTCCAACTGTCCTGGCGACACAAGAGAACGGTGAGGCTTTGATGAAACGGGCCAGCTTCGAGGGATAGGCGGCTCTCACGAAGGGCCGGTTGCCGAAAGAATAGCGCTGCCTGGAGTTCCAGTAGCTGGTCCGAGCCAACAGTCGGCCGACGGGCGCGAAAACCTGACTTTTTTTGCCAGGCGTTGGCCTGTCAGCATGGCGGTGTTGGAGGCCCAGCAATTGGCGTCGAGTAGTGCCGTCCATTGTCCTGGTGAGCAACACGGGCGCTAGAAGACTGACGAATGGCCGCAGAGCAGACGGCATGTCAGGGTCTCCCGGTGGACAGGGTTGGCGCGGTTCATGGAGCGACCATGGCAGGAGGACCCCGTTTCCTCGACTGCATTGGAAGGAAGATCCGAAGGGATTTGTCGTGTCTGCGCGTCCCGGGACCGGGGGGTAGAGCAGCAATGAGACGAGATAACGAGATTGAGGGCGAGCTGTCCTGTCTGTGTGCCTGTGTTGCCTGTGCGCACGCGCTCTCTCGGCACCTCGTCGATCCTGAAGAGTCGGGTCCGTCTGTGCGAAGAGCCAATTGGGCGCTGAAGTGTCGGAGAAGAGTCGAGGAGTCGAAGAGCGGTCAGCGCTCGGTTGATGTAATGATAATGCCATTTCACACGAGGGCGGCAAATTGCCATACCGGTGAAGCTGCCATTCCAGCTGGGGGACTGGCGGAAAGAAAAAGATTTTCCTCAAGGCGCGTGTAAGTCGGTGTAAGCCTTGATCGTATTCTGGCATCGTCTTGTTGCCTCTGTGCCACCCCGGCACTCTGACCTGCACCAAGCCCTGCAGCTTCCGGACAGCTCCAGGCGTCCAGCTCCGTGGTTGCTTGTGGGCGGGGCAGTCATGGTAGGATCCCAGAAGCCGACTGACGCCATCAATCCAAAGTGGCACCGCAATTTGACGGGAGAGCCACTAACGGTTTGTGCATGAATTGCTCAGACGAGAAAGTAATGAGCAGAGACCAGGGAGCTCCGGCAGCTCCAATAACAACACCAACGCCAGTGGCGTGTCAATGAGCCGAGAAGTAAACAAAAAACCTCTTGCTCGGGAGGACCCATTGCCTCGGTGATGGACAGGCAAGTGTCTTCCTGCTTATTGTGCCTGCCTGTCTGTTTACGTGGTCCCTACCTGCCCTGCCAGCCAGACCAACCTAGGCAGGTACGTAGGCTGTTGATAGGCAGGGAAGGAACGCAGGTTGGGCTGCCGGAGAAAAGACCCCAACTTCTCACCAGCCAACCACCAGACACCAAATGGGATGGCGAGGCCTGAGAAGGAAGGAGGAGGCTCTTGGAGAGCTGCAGCCCACCAGCCGCACCCGTGGTCCGCAGATGCAGAAGTTTCAATTGTGGGAATGGTGCGAGACTTCCCCTGCCCCCGTTCAACAAGTTCACTTTGCTTGTGGAGAACGGGGAGGCGGATATGGGTGGTCTGTTGGTCCATGTCACCCTGGAGGGCCAGGGACGGACGGCATACCCATTCTACTCCGTACACACACACGTGTAGTGTGCTGTAGTCAGTCTATCATCTAGGTAGGTACCTACTTATCGTATTGAGAGAAGATAGGGACCCATATGCATCCAGTTGCCGTGTCGGTCCGCCCCTGCCCTTTGGGTCGAGCCCAGCCGAGTCGAGTCGCGTCTCATCTCGTCGCGGTATTGTCCGTCCAAGCCGTTGGTTGTTGCCATAGCTGCCGGGGGTCGCGGATGGGGCATCACACCGTTATTAGCATGAAGACGGCACAAAACCTTTTTCGTGGTCATGGCTCGGTGTCAATGCCTTGGAGGCGGCGGCTGGGAGGTCCCTTGGCCGCTGATCTCGTCCCCCTCGGCCTGAGTCCGATGCTGTACTGTCGTCTACCGCCCGCCCAGTCGCCCTCGCCGCAAGTCTCAGTTGACCGCAAAGACTGTTCGAGGCGGTCGCGAGGAAGCGAGACACACACCGGCGGCAGCGGGAGAGAGAGGGCTCTGGTGTGCATAACTGGCATGGCAGTGGAGTATCTAGAGGGAGGCGAGAGTGCTGACCTGCAGCATGCATAGGGGCTCAAATAAGCCCAGCCTAGTCTAGGCTTGAGACGACCTGTCTATACCGTCTTGTCAAGAGACTCAGACATGCATCTCACATATGCACCCTACGGGCCTGTGGTAGAGTCTCTTGACTCTTGTGGATGTGCACAAACCCGAGTCTGGCCTGGCCCAAAGCCCCCAACGCTCAAGCACCGGACCCCTACCATGGTCCATCCCATCCACCCAATTCGCCTACCCACCACACCCACTCAACCTGTAGCGTGATGCAACTGCTAATGCAGCCTCAACCTTCCCAGCGCCCTTCACGACCGATTGGACGGCTGACCTGCTCATGCTGCAAAGTTGAGTCTTTCCGGCCCTCTGCGGCGGCAACGGCTTAGGGACGGGATGCTGTCGTGACCCCTCCAGAAGGCCATGGAAATCAAAAGTCTGGTGGTCACTGGTCCAAGACTCTTGATGTAGCGTTCTCTGAGAGACCACAGCAGTCCATCTACGACACTATGGCCCTTCTCCCGAGCTGCATCCCGCGCACAGGGTACGATCACGAGACTGGCGATATTTCTCCAGTTATCCGAGACGTTCTGTGAGGGACCAGGCGTGCGAACCGTATGGAACTCGCCCGAGTCCGGGGGAGGGTCACATCAAGCTGTAAACAAACGGGCTGCTTCCTCCAGGGGAGGGATGCAGCAGGAGCAGGAGGAAAGGATATAGAGTGAGCAAACAAGACTAATGTACGATGGGAGATGAGCAGAGCAGCCCCGGCCTGGCATCTCGCCCCCGTGGCCGCCCTCGTACTCCGTGACGGCAGGGCAAGCTGCGGGCACAAGGCTGGAGTTTGAGCCAGAAGGAACGAAGTTTTATCTCAATTTGATTGACTGGATTGAACAACCGGGACTGGTGAATGTCTCCGAAGAGATGGCCAGTGTGCTCCTGTGCCCCCCGAACGAGCATCCACAGCCCACCGCGGCTCGAGAACCCACACAGCATGTACGTACAAGTGTGTGCGTGGGTGCGAGTGTGCGGGTGGGTTGAGGTGGGCCGCAAGAGGAATATCACCGCTCGCAACCCAGTCAAAGTGTCGGCTATAGACAGGTTCTCGACGACAAGAATCTCCAGAAGACGCGCCCCGTGCACTATCAGCTACCTGGCAGTCCCGCTAGGCAGGGGCCCCCTGGACAACTGCACCCTGAATCTTGACTGGGGACTGTTGCTGGTGCCGACCCACCTCGACAACCCTGCCACCTCCTGCACACACTGGCATAAGACTAGCTCAACGCCTACCAGCTGGGACGGAGGGCCATTCACCTCCCACCCCCTCTCCTCCTTCTCCCGCCCCCGTCGACGCAACCGCAACCGAGAGACCAACCACACAACACGGACGGCACGATCCTGTACACAGAGGAAGCAACCGAACTAGCAAGGCGGTATACCTAGCGCTTGCTGGTCAACCCTTCCTGTGCCTCTGCCTTTCCCCCTTCTTCACCACCTCCGCCGCCGCCTCCGCCGAACCGCCTGGATACCCTCTCCCATCTCGTCGCCCTCCTCCTTGTGGACATTTCCCATCCTTCCCCACCCTGCTGTCGGTCATTCTCGTCGCTGCGACCAGTTGACGCCGTGGCCAGTCACTTGGACTTTGGAAAGAGTCAACAACAGTGACAGTAAGTCAACATTTGCTACATCGTGCTTCCTTATCGCGGGCTCGCCGGTCGCCTTATCTCCCTGGTGTTTTGCCTTGTCTCTGCTCCCCTCACCCCCTCTGTCACCGTTGCCCGGGATGATTCACCTCGCCCGGCTGCCTCCGTCCATTCGTGCTGCGATCTGCGTGCCATGTGTGCCTTGAGAGGAGAATCCAGAAATGCAACAGAGCCCCCCGACGAGAGAGCCCTCCCGAGGATCCCAAGGAAAAGACATGCTTTGACATGGGGCTGGGGAAAAAAGCCCAAATCGACACAAGAATCGAAACCTCCTGCCGGCATCGTCCCATATGAACCGTTCTGTCCCTGTATTGTCCTATCCCGGATGGCCCCAACTGTGTGCTGGCCTTCATCCATTGCGTGCCGTTTGACAAGCACACATCGCTTTGCAGTGTGTATGGAATCGAGTCCTACTGCTGTGCCTTGTCACTGAGGCGACTGGGGCGTGTGTGTCCCCCCCCCGGTCCAACGTGCACCGCAACCTGAAAGCCACACAGGGCGCCTCACACAAACAAAACAATCCTCCGGACTTGGGCTCTCAGCCTCTCGGAATCCGACTGCCTGGGCTGCTGGAAACATGCACTCGACACTGCTCTCGTGACATTAGCCGCCTTGAAACCTCGAGGGCACGCTTGAAACCCAACGGATCACGGCAGAGAAGCCCTCTGCCGGGTCCTTTCCTCGCGGCCTCGCCCACTCTCCAGCCCGCAACCCACGGCCGCGACCACGACCAAGACCACGGCAGCAGCGAAGCAGCGCCCCGCACACCGAATCCTTTGAATCTTATATTACCGCAGCACGACGACCCGCCCGGCTTCTCTTGTTGTTTCCAACGGTCGGACCCGAGACTAAGGCACTGGACCTCTGCTGGAGCTGCATCTCTCGGTACACACTTGCACAGCACATCATACTACGCTCTTCATCGCACCACGCCTCGGCTCTTCCAGTCGAGTCACCCGTTTTAAATCGCACTGCTTCACAGCCCCTTTTCATGTTAAATGACTGTGACGCCTCCTGTGCGCTGTACACTAACAATACCACCTTGCACAGGCTGCCTGCGACCAACGGCCGCCACACTTGCTCCTCTGAGCCTCCCCCTTCGTCTCCGGACCGCCCGTTAAAAAGTAACGAGGGCGCGCTCAGCTTGTCCCGGCTCTCTGTCGCATAGACTTGCTGTCAAATTTGTGTTATCGTCGCTCATATCCGTCTCTCGACCCACCGACTCTCCCTATTTGCTGGCTCTGTCCCCAATGCCTTCCAAGAAATAAACATGGACTCAGAAGACGGAGAGTTGTTCATAAAGGTACGCCTGGCGCCCCGGGGCCCAGATGGGCTTGTTCGCGGTTCTCAAACACCCTGGCGAGGGACAACAAACTGACTCGGGTCCCTTCTTATAGCAACTGGCCACTTTCGTGCGCACGCACGAGAAGGCTCTCGCCAACGCTTTGCAACTGCGGAGGCAAAACCCGCCTCGACATGGAGCCTCGCAAAGCGTGTCCTCGGTGCCGACCGCAGGGCTCACGACTCCGACGACCGTTCCAGAACGACCATCTACCGCTACAGCGTCCTCTTCCAACGGCCTCGCAGCCGCCCTGTCCTTCGGCTCTCTAAACTTTACATCGCAGACGGCCAAATCTGCAAAACTGGCTCTCACACCACACCACCTCTTCTACCTTCTCTCGCGGTTCGAGGAGCTCAAGATACCGGTTGGCCCGATGAAAGTGCGCCTCGAGAATTTGCACGACACGAGCAGCTCGGCGAACTACGTGTCATTCCTGGGCCAGTCTCAGCGCACCAAGGCGCGAAACTCTGATGTTGGTTCCATTCGTTCCGTCTCCAGCATAAGAAGCGTCATGTCTGGGATGTCTGCACTATGGACGAATTTTGGCATCGGATCGAGCTCTGCCGCTCGCACCGAAAAGCAGAAGGCTGCTCTTGATGCTGACCTGAAGTACTTGTATTCTGCCTTCACCAAGGTACCCTGCCTTCGCCTGGCCCCGGACTTTCGTGCGCGGCTTATCAAGGGTTACGAGGAGTTCCCCTTTGACTCCGCAGTCCCGTTGCACATCTTCAAGAACTGCCAGGCACTCGAGGTTAGCGACATCGACTTCCGACAATTCTTTGGCTGGGATCGCATGGCGGACCAGCTCAGATCCCTGACCGTCAAGCGGGCGAGCCTGTCTGATCCTGCCGACATCCTGATTGATATCGTGCTGGACGACATGGACAAGAGGAGACGCAGAACGTCAAAGTCACATGCTTCACCAACATCAACATGGCCTGGTACTGCCAGCCCACGGAGGAGTATGACGATGGCGACGCCTGCCGAGTTGCAGAAGTCGACTTCGGCACCTGGATCACCAGGCACACGGGCTGCCGACTTGAATGTTGGCTCCATCGGAAGTGAAGCAGCACTCGACCATGAAGCCGAGCTTGCCGCCCGAAACAGCAGGCGGGCGTCTGTCGCCGTCGTCGAGCTCCCCAAGTCGCCGACCAAGAGCTCACGTCCAAGAAGCCATTCTCCAAGGAGGCCTGCTAGCGCTCGGCATGGTTCCCATCACGTGCGCGGCTCTCACAAGGTCCACCGCTCAGGTTCGGGCAGCTCCCAGTCGAGCATGTCCGATTCTTGGCACCAGGGCCGGGGCAGCACTTCGAACCTCCTGTCTACAGGCTCGCTTCCCGCGTCAAAATGGCGATTCTTGAGGCATCTGAGCCTCGCAGAGAATGGCCTCGTGTCTATTCCCGAGGCCAGCCTTGCCCCCTTGGCGAACACTCTGTATTCGCTAGACCTGTCGTCGAACGAGTTCAACGAGATCCCTGACAGCTTGGCGTCGCTCACTGCCCTTCGGGCCCTGAACCTCTCCAAGTGCACTATCGAGTCTCTTCATTCGCTTACTCGCAACCCGCTGCCGGCCATAACGGCACTGAACCTGCGGGACAACCGCCTGCAATCTCTGGCAGGCGTCGAGAGATTGTACCCGCTCGAGAGGCTGGACCTAAGGGACAACCGCCTGAAGGACCCTGTCGAGCTGGCACGTTTGACGAGAATCCCTGACATTCGGGAAATTTGGGTCGAGGGAAACCCCTTCACGAGGACACACAAGGACTACCGCATCACGATCTTCAATCTGTTCAGGCAGTCGCCTGGCTACACCGAGGATGTTTTGATTGACATGACTGGCCCCTCGTACTCGGAGAGGAAATACCTCGTCGAGCGCACCAAGGAGCCTGCTCCTGTTCCTGTCATCAAACCCCCGGTCCCAGAGCTGAAGGCGGTCGATGTCAGCAAGCCGGCGATCATATACGAAAGCCCAAAGGAGCCTGCTGTGCTTCGCAAAGAGCGGCCTACACCGAAGGTCACAGCCAGCGAGGTAAACACAAGCTCGACTCGAACCCGCCGCAGAGCCCCAAAGAGGCGAATCGTCGACCTGGCCGATTCTCAGGCTCACCTCGCAAGGCAGCCGGATGAGAACGAGACGATGTCGCCCATAAGTGGTCTCGACAGCAACTATCGCATATCGCAAACCACTGAGGTGCAGAAGAAGCCAGACGTCATAGAGGAAAGCCGTAGCCAGTCGGGGCGTGGTGTGCCCCGTATCGATACGTCCGTCATTCCGAAGTTGCCACCTGTGACGCCGACTCAGGAGATTGGAACTCCGTCATCATGGACGGATCCCCAGCAATGGAATGCCGGAGTCAAGGGTGAGATATACCGACGCAAGATCGAGGCCTTACGCACCCAGGTTGGTGACGGTTACCTGAACGTCCTAAGTGAGGAGCACTGGGACGTCAACGGTGCACCACACTTCCCAGGTTCGCATTTTGGTCATGGCGACTCGCCCCTGCACCCGAGTCCTGCTGCACATCGGCCAAGCTTGCAACCTATTCACAGCGGTCGAACTCTTGGATGAGAGCCGCACCCTAAACCACTCAGCACTCAACACACTCGAACCCGTGACAGCCGACCCCGATGATACCCAACGCCCGCCCTTTTCACAGTGGGCGGTCTGGCTGTTAATACATATGTCCCGAGTCCTTTCGAAATACCCAATTGTTTTTGTTTTTCTTGCAAAAGAGTAGCGCGGCTTCATGGTTGGCTTTTTCAAGATTCATATCATTTCACCGGAGCATAGCGGAAAAAAGGCGTTTTCATGGTTCATCTCACTTCTTATCGACCCAAACTACAAAATCACAAGACTCTCTCGAACCGTCCACCACTGCGTCTCTATCGTCCCACAGAGACGACGATCTGCGTAATTACGAGGCTACGTACGACTTGGCGACGATGTTCATGTCAGCTCCATGACTCTGGGTCGAGTCATCAGCCTGCTTGGCTGTGTATTTTGCGTTGTTTTATTGGCACCGGTGTCATCCGGATGATGCCATGGCAGAAGGAATCTTTTTGGCGTGCGTTTTACATGGCACCGGTAGAATAGTGGGCACGAGGTAATGTCGCTAGCTCGGCAATATCTGGCCCAGGGCTGCTGGCTTGCGTCCAGGTTCTTCTCTTCGGCAAAGATATCTTTTTATGACGGGATCTGGCGTATCCGTTGTTGACCTTTTTGTCCTGGTCTCATTTTTGCATGTTGGCTCGACAAGTCCTGCATTTGAATTGCTTCATTGCTCGAAGGTTCTCAACGAATGTCTGCCTGAATTTTTTGTCCGATTGAGCATATTATCCTGAGCGCTGCGTTGTCTGATATTGATTGCCTGGCGAAACGGTGAGGGCAGGGAGCGGGAGGAGACGTCTTCTTGGTCTGTTCAGGTTGCGACTTAGTAGCAGAGGAGGACTCGTCAGTACCGTATTTATTGTATGGTATGTTATGGTTGGATGATAGATAATTGATTGGCCTTAGAGGCCGCCGGTCTAGGTAGCCAGGTGCCAGATGGCCCAAGAGAGAAACGATATCACGGCAGAAATACCCCATGTTCAATATTTTGGCTCTTGGCCTTCTCTTTTGCCCGCCAATGTGTATCGTGACAGCCCTTTGGTGTTGGTGGTCATGGAAAGAGTGTACATTCATGCTCCCAAATTGGTTTTGGATGAATTCCAAATGGTGAGCGGATTTAGATGACTTCCAAGAATATGTCAGTAATATGCATGTACTGTGTATCTCGTGTTCAATATTTGGAGGCTTGCATGGCTGCCTAGTTCTGTTGGTACCAACCGTCCAAGCCCACCACACCAGGTGAGTCAGCCAGCGTGCCAACATTCGCCCTCCGGCTCACCAACACTTACAGACATCTCATCCATTCTTCTAGGCCCATCCTTTCATATTTTGCCATTGTATCTCAACAGAAGAAGCACATTCAGGCATAATGCCAACCCTCCTAAGCCTACCCTCAGAGCTCCGACAACAGATCCTCTCCCCCTGCCTCCCCACCGACGTCCACAATGCAGGCGTCACGCCCCGTACGACACCCCTCCTTCCTCTCCTCCTCACCTGCAGGACCATCCATCTCGATGTTTTGGAATTACTCAAGTCCTGGTCCCCGCTGTACCACGTCGAGGACCACCAAGCCTTCTTCATCAACACGCTGCGCTGCCGGCGCCACCGCCGGCTATACGCTGACGCACACAATGATTTGATTCATATGCGCCGCATCAGCCTGCGCCTGTTCGCGGACCTTGATCTGAAGCGCATGCGCAACGTGGCGCCCCTGGGCGCGTTTGATGAGGGGTGCTTTGATGTGGGGGCGTGGCTAAGGTGTGTGGAGGCGCTGCCGCGCCCCGGGGAGGATGGGGATGATGCGGTTGTTGAAAGTGTCGTGCTGGACCTGACGCCTGCGCCCGCGTGGATGGCTCTGCGCAGGCCGGACTGGGTGCGCGCCACGGTCCTGGACGCGCGGAATAAGTTGTTCCTAGAGGGGTGTGACGATGGCGTGCGGAGGCTCGCGGCCGCGCTGTTTGGGGTATATAGAAGAGTCGGCGGGGCAGGGGTGTCGATGTCCCTCGGCGGCATCGTACCGCACAAGGCGAGGCGGGTCGTCGAGACGGGCATGATGGTGCTGGAGCCGCAGGTTGTCCGCCAGACGCCGCTGGGGGACATGATTGATGCTGGGCGAGGGGGGACCGTCCTGTTCGCGGGCGAGTGGATCAAGGGACCGTCTGATGAGCCGACGAGGCTAAGGCTGGCGCTCGTGTGTCTTTGCTGGGGTGTTGATGTGAGCAGCCCGGCGAGGAGGAGTTGTGACCTTAAGCAGAGGATCATTCAGGTCCGTAATGAGGTGAGTTGTGCTTTTGGAAATGGGATCGTGGATGACCCGGCCCCGTGATATTTTCTTTTATGGGTCAAATCACACACATAACTGACAGCGGAGTCTCAACAGGCGCGCAAGGACGGCCTAACGACGCCGGACCTCGACTTCAGGGCCCTGGGCAAGGTGCGCTGGTCCAAAAACTCGTGCACTGCGTACTTCATCAACGCCGAGGCGGACGAGAGGCGCAGCCGGGAGGAGCTCATCCGCATGCTTGCCTTCGCGGTGGATGTGAGAACCGGGACAGCCCAATCAGACGCGGCCGTCGATTTCGAGCCGGCGATCAGGAGGCGGCGTTACCTCTTGCACTGCCTCGCCAGGGACCTCGGGCTGTCCAGCGTGAGCATTGGTGACGCTGGCGAGAAGTTCGTGAGGGTCTCACGCCCCGCGGAGACTTCTGTTGAGTAGTGTGAGTCGCCTGGGGGTGATGGCGGCGATGAAGGTCAAGTGCGTGGAGAGGAGGAGATGACGCCAGCAGAGCTTCGGGCGATACAGTTGCGGCGGGCCTTCCGAAGATGTTCTGCTTGAGCGTCCTTGAGGTGACTCTTGTGCGTCACAGGAGAAATCTTTTGACCTAGATTGCCCCATGCTGCTGAGCATGGTTTTTTGAAACAATTCATAGTGAGCGCTGATGGTTGACTGGTGAATCCATACAGAAGCTTCGTTATGGAGAAAGGTAAAGGGGCTTATTCAGATCGCTGGTAAAGACGGCTCATGCGCACTCGCGATTATTGAACACATGTTCGAGTACTGCAAATGAAATGTTCTCAAGAGATGAATAGTGCAGGGGGCCAGGCTGATTCATCCTGTCGCAGAACGGTCAGGCCGATAGACTACTGTACGTCAATAGTAGTATAGTGAGACAAGCCTGGGAGTGGCAAGCTGCAATTGATTCGCATCTCTGCAGGATTCTCCATGGGCATGATCATCCTGCCCCTCAATCATGTCTTCGCATGTCACATCACTGTTCTGGTAAATGGCCCAACACACTGACCCCGGAGTTGGTTCCTTATGAAAATGTCTGTGGTTGCCAAAATATACTAGCAACACTCAAGTCAACGTTGACGTCGCTTTCACGGCGGTGCCCGTATGTGTCCAGATGAAAAAGGAGGTTGGTGCCAGCTCTGGGCCGTGGGTTGTTGGCCTCCGTTGTTGTGCCCATCAACATGTCTGACTCGGAATGTTCAAAGAGTTGGAGTGCATGAGTACGAGGCTTGAATGCTTCCCGGCTGGTAAATTGATATTGCCATTAGGGAGAGGACCAATGGCGCATTGGCGAGAATGGTGAAAGCGAAGGGACAAGAAACGCTGGCAGGGCTTCTAAAACTGTGCGAGCCTGCAGAAAACCGGTGTTCAAATGCCAATGAATAGATTGAGAGTAGGTCCTGACGAAAGGCCGGTGTCATCATGGTGTTAATTGATTGTAGGACTGAGCGCGAGAGAATGCGGGGGTCCAGGATGTCAATACATGCCTGCTAGAAGGAGCTTTGCTTTGGTCATGAATCAGTATTTCGAGTGAGCAATTGGGTTCAAACCACGAGTTGGCTTGGGTGTGATGTAATTTGCAGGTTGTGTGGCCAGTGGAAGTGGGGATCTCACGGGAAGCGCTCGAATCCTGCATGAACGGGGAGGAGAATAGGCAGTTGGCCTGTTCACATAATCATTGGCTCCAGCGGTAAGCAGTGAATTAAGGTAGACGCTATGTTGGCCGTTGCCGATTCTTCGCTCCTCGCAAGGACGAATCATGAAGGGGCGGAGAGCCGGAAGAGGCAATTCAAAATTGATGGGTCGGATTGGACGGCGTCAAGGCCGCTTGGCAATCATGAATAGCTGGGACACGTAGCCTCGAAGCTAGAAGGCATATAAGCGCGGGTGCGTGGTTTAACTCGGGGAGGGTGGTAAGACTCTCGGGACGGGAGGAAGCGAAGCGTGGCAGCATGGGGGCGGCGTAGCATGGCATGCGCACGGCAAAGTTCCCGAGAGCTTGGGGGAAGCTAGTAAAACTAATAAAAGCACGAAGAAACCTCTTTGGCGCCGGTGTTGCAGCTGCGGGTATGCGTGTGGATGTGGATACAGGCGCGTTGTGGCTGACGCCCATGTACAAAGGAGAAAAGAGAGGTACCGTAGGTTTCGATTGGTGACGGTGATGCGACAGAGGTGGGAAGAAAGTGTTGGAAAGCGCAGCAGCAGTGGTGGGTCTGGGTCCAGGTCTGGGTCCAGGTCTGGGTCTTGGTCTTGGTCTGGATCGACCACAAACTGACTGCATCATCATCTGCAGTGCCATGTGGCGGCTGCGGTGGAGGGCAGGGGAGTAGTAGCGAGGAGGTGACCTGCAGGCGGACCCCCATGCCCTCACTCAACCCCGGGTGTTTACAGCGCAGCACAGTACGACCCTTTTCCTCCCGCTCGGAAACGTGCCGGGCCAATTGCTTGTCTGATGGGGCGCGAGTCGGAGAGATCCAAGACGCACGTCACGATCCGGGAATCTGGGGTAAATCGGGAGGAACCCGGTGGAGCAACACGTCCCTGATCGGCGTCCAACACCCGTCAGGCAGTTTGTTTATGACCGGTGAGGTTCTCGATAGGTCGTTGTCTACTTAATCAGAGACTGTATCTGTCGCATTGTCGCTCCACACCTCTCAAATGACAGGAGCGATTTGTTGGAGCGGTGAGTACAACGATGCGTTCGGATCTGTCTGCTGTGTGTCTATTGAATAACACACGGTTGGAACTGATGGAGTTTATGGTAGGTTTAAAAGATTTGAAGATGAAGGTGAATGCGCCTCAAGTAGAGACACAAGTGAGGACAATGGACATGACGGATGTGCATCATGATTCAACGTCTCCCTCAGTGCGTTGTGCTCAATTGCTTGGATGGCGGGAAAGTGATAGGTGATTGACAGGGGTGGGAGCTGTTCCTGACTACTGCACAGATCGGGCACTTATGTAAGCCGGCAGAAGTGGGGACGCACCTTCCCTGGCCGCTCTTTCCCACGCAGCTCGCGCCTTACCTAATTAGAGCTGCGCGCGTTCGACCTCACCCCAATTCTCGCCCTTGGATTTGGCCATCTGTCGCACCGCATCCATCCTCCCACGCTTGCCATATCGCATCGGCCACATCGCGCTTCCTCGTGAACCGTTGCTGTCGCCAGCCAACACTGCCCCTGGCCGCTCAGACACGTCGAACCCGATGCCATTCCCGACTTATGCCCATCCGCAGCCTTGCCCCCGCCACCCCTTGACGACGCGAACCCCAACACCGCGACACTTCCCCTCCGTGTCTGCCTGATACGACACGTCGCCGACAGAGAAAAGGCGCCATGGCTTCCAGGCCTTCTACACCCCGGAGCTCGCGCTCTGGTCGTGTGGCAGGTCGTGGTAGAGCAAGGCCCTCGCACGATCAAGAAGAACCCCCTCTTAAGAAGAGAAAATACGTCCCAGGCGGCCCAGGAGGTGGTGGCAGGTTTGTTCTCGACGATGGGAACACCGATTCGCCAGCTGGGCCCTCGTCGACATCAACCCCACAGAGGCCACGGAGCACCGCCCGCAGGACATCGAACCGCAACACCACAGTCCTCCCCCGGGAGAGAAGCACCCGCCTCGGCGCCGCTGCCAGCCGTTCTGGAGAGGGCGATGTCGAGTTCAGCTCGGCTGCCGCTGTTGCAGCAGCTGTAGCCCAGAGCGAGGGATATAAGCCACGAGAGGAGCGCGGCTGGGAGGAATTCCACCCGAATCTTGATATCGAGGGAACTTTTCTGATGTTCCACTCGGAAGACGTAGACGGCACCAGGAAGTCGACACCACCTCCCCCGCCTACTCGCGCTTCTGTCAACGGCGTCGGAACGCCATCAAAGGATGCCGAACAAGCAAATCCTGGTGTCGCAGGTGACTCAGCCGCCCAGACAGAGGGCACCGCCGCATCTTCTCAAAACCCTGAGACGCCGTCGCGGCGAAGACCTCGTCCGACCAGAGATGCCGTATCTTTCTACGCCACGCGATCCGACTTCGCGCTGACTCCAAAGACACCTAAGGTGTTGTCCACCCTGAACCAGACCCCAAAAGAGCGCCTCGACCTGAAGAACCCGTCATACCGCAAGACAGATCGGATACTGCTCTTCGAGAGCAAGACCTTTGGTCAGGCGAAATATGTCGAAAAGGCTATGATGAATGTCGGTTATCAGGAGAGTGACAACTTCATAAGGCCTGAACGCGGTCTTCTGAAAGCCAGTGATGCCCATATCGATGAGGATGTGGATCAGCTGCTCGGGCAGAGACCTGATGGCGAAGTGGTCGTTTCGCACAGTGGTTCCAATCTTGGCCGTGTCGAATACGATATGGACGAGCAGGACGACATGTGGTTGGAGACGCTCAATAGCCAGCGAAGGGCCAACGGGCTCGAACTCGTCACCCGTGAGGTCTTTGAAATCACAATCACCAAGATTGAGAAAGAATGGCATGCCCTGGAGAAGAAGATCCCGAAGCCGAATCCAAAACCACCCCAGACCCACAGGCCACGGTCTAGTTCTGCTGCAGCCGTGAACGGCGAGACACAGGCTGGCGAAGAGCAAGACAGCAAGTGCGCCATCTGCGACGACGGGGACTGTGAAAATACCAATGCGATAGTTTTCTGCGACGGATGCGATCTTGCAGTGCATCAAGATTGCTACGGCGTACCATTCATTCCAGAAGGGCAGTGGATGTGTCGGAAATGCCAACTCGCGGGTCGTGGCATCCCGGTAAGTGATTTATGCACTGTTCTGGCTACTTGATTCAAAGAATTCCGCTAACGCTGAGCCCTTAGACCTGCATTTTCTGCCCCAATACCGATGGTGCATTCAAGCAAACTAACTTCTCCAAATGGGCACACCTCCTTTGTGCCATATGGATCCCTGAGGTCAACCTGGGAAACAATGTTTTCCTGGAACCAGTCATGGACGTTGACAAAGTTCCCAAAAATCGGTGGAAGCTTCAATGCTACATCTGTAACCAGAAGATGGGCGCCTGCATACAATGCAGTAACAAGGCTTGTTACCAGGCCTTTCATGTCACATGCGCACGGCGTGCCCGTTTGTACTTGAAAATGAAGACACCACAAGGCGCTCTCGCGCTGGATGGGGTCTTGAAGGCATTTTGTGACAAGCATTGCCCTCCAGATTATGACAAGGAGCACGCCGTTGCCGCGGCTACCAAGGACGCAAAGAAGTTCTACAAACGAACAATGAAGGGGCGTATCTGGGCTGACAGCCAGGCAGTGGCTCAGGAGCTCGCTGCCATCCATCGCAACGCCATCACAGAGCACCCTCCTCAGGAGTCGCAATTACTTGGCGACAAGCTCTCAGGAGCGGGCGACAAGAAAAAGGGCCAATCAGGCAAGATATGGAAATTGCCCTCCGGAGCGCCTGTCATTCCACAAGCGGTCTTCGATCTCGTCGACAGCGGGCTGGCTCGGTTTTCTCTTCGCAAGAGAAAGGAATATGTTGCGGAGGCTTGTCGTTATTGGACATTGAAGCGCGAATCCCGTCGTGGTGCCGCGCTCCTCAAGCGTCTGCAGCTGCAGATGGAGTCTTTCTCGTCCATGGAGCTCACAAGGCGAGACTTCGCAGCCATGGGCCCCTCAGGAAAGAATAGGCTCGCCAGACGCATTGAATTTGCGGAGACCCTCCTGAGAGACCTTGAGCAGCTGAAATCTCTTGCGGACGACATCGTCTCCCGGGAAGCATACAAGCTGGAGGCTGCGGAGATGGAGCAAGATTTCGTCGACAGTTGTTACTTCCCGATTTTCAAGTTGCTCCAGCCCATCATCGGCAAGGCTGAAGCGTGAGTACTTCCTGCATCCTTGGTCAAGCAAGAGCTAAGACTAACATGTGACCTGACTAGGCTCGATAAAAATGTCTTCAAAGACGGTCTTTTACAATTGGAAGCCAAGTTCGAGAAGCGGTTCTACACCACTACCCTTGCATTCGCCCATGATCTCTGCCAAGTCATCCATGTTGGCATCAATGCTGAAACAAAGCCCCCTGTATCCGACCAGCCCAGGTTCGAGCCGATCGATGTGTCGCCTACTAAGCACAGCTCATACTCGGAGGCTAGAGACCGCAAGAGGCTCGGCAAGCGGATTCTCAAGTCAGCTCAGCCGCACCTCGAAATGGCTCTCAAGGCGGAGGCCGATATCACTTCGAAATCCTTCGACAGCCTGCAACAAGAGCTGGAGGGCATGATTGACGCATCCTTGGAAATTCAAAGACACTTTGGGTCTCAGCCTCAACCTGAGGTACCCGCGCAATCTAGCAAGGATGTTATCATGGTTGACGCTGCCGAAGGACCCATCACAGTCGCGGCGCAAGACCGCACCGGCGAGCCTGCGGAGAGTACTGACCAAATGGATATCGACGAACAAAGCATCGAAGTTAAAGAGGAGGAGACTGCCCAGGCCAACGGTGGTATAGACCAAGATGCTGCAACCGCTGGCGAGGAGGATGCAAGTGCCAATGACAAAGGCCTACCGAGCCTTGTGAAATCGGCACCCACGCCACCCGACACTAATGGCTACGTGCCTGTCTCCCAGCACTCACAACAACCCACGCCTCTCACACCGCCACAGTCTAACGGAAGCCTTGGGCGAGGGGCAGACACCACTCTCACAGAAGGTGGCATACCCTGGTATCTCAAGAACTTCGAACCCGATGGCACAACAGCCATCGAGGAGCAATGGGCTGGCAGAGATGCCGTGCGCAGTCTGAGCGAGGAGTTGACTGACATGGATGAGGAAGAGCTCAACGACCTCGAGTTCAACGTGGAAGACAGCACCATCACCGCGTCGCCCGTGGACGCGCCGCTGGCCGTACCGTCCGGGTCGTCAGCTAGGAAACTCCGCTACGGCAGCAGCACTGGGGTCGGGAACCCGAAGAAGCGACTACGGTCCTCGGGCAGGAGACGTTGAAGATGAGGTTCCATGGACATGTATAGATCGGGTTGTACTAGTACGCCGTTGCTTTTTGTTTTACATTGCTTTACCGGAGAGACTGATTCCCCAGGTGCTTTATTTGGATGGTCGCAAGTATACCGAACGTGCTTTTTACTCTCATTTTGGAACAATGCGTGGAGTGGTATACATTTCTACGGCGTCAGGAGAATCGGCTCGGCATACAACAAAACACCCGTGTGTTATAATCCATTTCGAGGACGTTTGCAAGTTGGTTTTTCAGTCTTTTCTTGAGGATGGTGCGTCTTACCCTACGGGGGCCATCACTTTTTATTAACATGGACGGAGACTGCAGCATCATCGCATGTGGTTTTTACCGTTACTCTTTTATTATTTTGTGCAAAGAGAGACGCTTTGTTTAGTCTGGGCCAGTAATTCTGGCGTAGCTAGTTTGGCAGTTGCTGGACTGCCTCGTTGCGGAGTGCACTGTGTGCCAATACAGGAGAGAAGAGTTCGGTTGCCTTACATGATTACTTCTTCGACCATGTATTATCCTCGCTGCGTGAGATGTACTGTTTCCTGAACTGACTACCATGCTATGAGGATGTCTAGTAGAGCACGTCTTTAAATCCTCGCCCCCAGTACCCTTGATATCTGTGTCATTCCAGCAGGTGAGATTGATCACTCTCCCTGCGGCTGGTACTTGCGCATGAGACGCGCGACGCTGTCAGTCCCCCGTGTGTACGCGATGTCGCTCAGAGACGGGCTTCTCCTCCACCATGGCACTCCCACCCGTCAAATCGGGTGTCTGAAAAGTTGCAAGATGAGCATTGTGCATTTCGGAAGGCACTAGACTGAGGGTGTCGTCATCTTTTATATCATGCTCCATATTATCATCTGCCTCATCAGACTCCAACACAGGAGACTCAAGCCCCCCTCAGGGTCCGGTCCGAGAAATCTAAGCTCCTCAGAGTCGATGCCGGCCTTTGACCGATTCTCAGGGATCGTGCCGGTATTCCAGACTCGGGCAGAGGACTGTTTGATATTGTTTGATTTGCTGTTGTTGCATGCCCTGTTCACAATTTGCACGGAGAGGCTCCCCAGCAACAACTTCCCCAGCAACAACTTCCCCAGCAACAACTTCCCCAGCAACAACTTCCCCAGCAACAACTTCCCCAGCAACAACATCACCGGCAATGTAGGCCTCCTTAAGCTCCATGATCGCGAGAGGCCGCGGTGGCTGGCGTGAAGGGGGGGAGGTTGCTGCGAGGGTGTGGACGCTGTTCCATTGCTGGGCCATATCATTCTTATTAGCCAGATCTGGCGGTCCGTGTGCTCTTCGCTCGAGCCTAGCCTTTGTCGGTGTGTTTGGCTTTCTGGAAGCTGCCGCGGCGGTTGCGGATTTCTTGTTACTGGCCTGGTTCCAAGAGAAAAACAGGCTGCGGCAGCAGCATCATAACCTTCGACCAGGTCTGCGGCCTCTTTGATCAGCATCAATCTGCAAATCACGGTCCTTAGGTTGGCAGAGCTTCTCGAAGGAGAGAACGGCATCCCAGGTGCCAGGCACTGCCCCCAGGACCGAGAGTTGTAGAATAGCATGAAATTTGCCAGTATGGACGGGCTGGGTAGGCAACTTGAATTCAGTGGTATAAGTGCATTCGCTGGTGCCCGCACCCCTAACCACTTCGAAGGGAGGAATATTCCTTCAAGATTCCGACCTTGGCGGCTTCAAGAGCACGGGTGTGTCCTTTTCTTCTGTAGTTCAACTCGGTGCAAGAAATGGCTGTCCTGTCTGGCTTTTGCTGTCCCTGACCTCGACTCGTTCGAAATCAAGGTGCTGCGCGATCCACACGGAGTCCCATCTTGCTACCATGGAAGGCCTAAATGACATCCTGATCCGGCCCTCCTCTCGCGCGTAAAGTGTGTCTCGTGGCCTCGGACCCAAGGCTGAAAGCGCGGGAGCTGTGTACCGTGCCTCGATCCAGTCTGTCTTCTGCTGTTCTCTATACTTCTTCATGAAAGTGTTACCCAAGGTCGCCAGCACCATCAAAATTGTATCCGAACGCTCTTGGTATTCTTGAGCTTGTCGCCCCAGGTTTTCACCAAGTCGTACATGTGGTAGTACATGTCGTCTTTACGAGTGATGTTCATCATGACCACCGCAGTGTGGTATCGATGACCCTCTTCATCACTGGGCTTCCAACCTGTCAATTTTGCAAGCTTTCGGGAACTTGAATCGTCAAGCTTGGTTCTCAGCCATCCATGATTGTCTGCGAATAGACCGTGTACCCAAGAGTACTCTGGGTCGAAGTACTTGTCGAAGGCGGTCTCGTCTTATCTTCGAATTCTTCATACTTGTTGTCATCGGGGTCGTTTAACACCTCCATCTGCTTCTTGTGGTCTTTGCCAAGCTGGTGTTTTTTCAACGCTGCCCCTTGCCGTACGACCTCCCGATCACGACACAGTCGAGGGGGTTATCGTACTCAGAGGAGTACGGTGGGCAAGACCTTCGGTCAGTGCTAAAATCCTAGTCCGACTCGTGATTCTCGAGGTTCAGATGAGGGTAGGTGCGGACGAAGTCCTTGGCCGCCTCAATAACTTTGTGGTTGGTCATGCCCTCTTTTCTTCTACTGAGCACTGAGTTTTCGATCAAGTTGATCTCCGATTCGTAAGTTATTTTCTCTGCCATACTGAATATCCTTTGTCAGCAGGCAAACCTCAAGATTCACCATAGCTACTGGTGTCATGGATAGCTGTAATACCGCTACTTTTCCCGATCAACAGCTTCAGGGAAAGAGCACTCGGGCTTCAGCTTCATCCACGAGCTCGGGCGGGCACCTGGCTGGTAGGTGGAGGAGAGATCCGCGACTCTCCTTTCCCTCATCAGATACGGTGAATCAACTTGTCGATGTCGTGAGATATAAAAGAGAACTTGATAGAACCCCTGCTATAACACGTGATCGTGTATGACATGTCGGGATCCAAGCGCTTGAGGAAGTCGAAGCAATTCTCTGACTTCCTCGCCGCATCACTGATGATCTTCAAGAATCTGGAGTTCCGGGCGTCTCGCACTCTCGATATCACACGCAGCTTGTAACGCTGAAAGCGCCTGGGAGTTGGGGGGGGGGGGTTTGAGTATCGCTGAGAATTCAGACGTCCATGATGGAGTGCTGCCACGAGGATTCGGGCCAATTTCGATGTCTATCCCTGGTTCCTCCACTGGAACCTCCTCACCAGTCTCTATCGGGCCGTATTTTGGACAGCTCGGCTCCTTGAGACAAGTGCTTCCCTTGATGTCGATAGCCTGGTCTAGGTCCTAGATTTCCTCGCGCTTGAGGTCGTCCATTTCCTTCTGGACCTGAAGATGCTCCATGTTAATTGGGGCATCGTCGTCGAGGTTATAGGCTCGAAGCGGATCAAATGAGTTGCTGAGAGAGCGCTGTTCTTGCTTGATCAAGGCGGGATGCTTGAGTAGGACCTTGTGATCCTCTGCGGCAGCTTCGATGTCAGCGAGGATTCATCGCAGTCTGTCTATTAACGGATTCTCGTGCGTTCCGCTCGCGCGGAAATGTAAAGACAATCACTGGGAGCCCACAGTTGGTATGGACATGAACAAGCTCTTGGGGAATTTCCAGATGTCTGTCTCGAACGAATGGTGAATCCGTACCGGCATTGACCGACTTGGGCTTCGGTTGTCTTCATATCATAGCGTGACATTTCCTCTAAGCAACCTTCTTAACCTCTTACCACCGTGCATCGGTGCGGCGATGCGGTCAATAGCAGTGAATAGGAATGTCGTCCGGTCCTTGGCGGATCTTGCTGACCTCTTTCTCTTCGCTGTTGGTGTATGCAGTAGTGTTCATCGGGCATATTTCCTCTGACTTTGGTGCAAAAATGTGAAGGGACTGCTGATGTGTCTTGTGCCTCTTTTGGGTGGTTACCCCCTCCTTTTCCCGCCGGAGCTACCTAGGTATCAGTAGTGTTCCGGTGAGATCCATGCCCCTGACGAGGGTCGTATTGAACTGGACTTCTGGACCTGCTAATCCACATCTCCCATTTGACATTGCATTGGATGATGACATTGTGGGAGGGCGGGTCAACTTCCTTGTGCAGTGCTTTGAACACATCAGCCACGTCTGCTGGCCGTGAGAAGAAGCGGACCCAGGTGAACTGAGAATCAGTGTCTGTGAATAACAAGGCGGAAGAGCTTTCGTCATAGTCCCCAACAAAATAGGGTCCCCATTGATCAGCGTGGACGAGTTGCCACAGATTGGTCGCATGTCAGCTCGAAGGGTCCTTCTGAATCTTGACAAATGCTGCTCCACGATGGAGCAGCGTGCCAGATCCATGACGTGGTTCTTTGTTGCTTTCCTAAGCTGTGTGAGGTGTGCCTTTGTGGTCATTATTACTGTGGTCGGGTGGTCGGCGAAATGTACGTCTAAGAGCCTAGAAAAGATTGCCAGAGACTCTCTGTCTCTGTCGGTGAAATGTGTGGCAAGCGTGCTAGTGGTGGCACCTCCGGTCGTGAGATATTGGGTGGGCCTTTCAATCCCTCTCGAAGAAGCGTATCGACCAAGCGCATCTCGAGGGTGATGCGTGTAAGGTCGGGCTCGAGAGCATTATCGCTTGAGACTAGCTTGAGGATCTCTTCCAGGGATTCGACCAGCGGAAACCGTTTGCGCGATAGGTCCGAAGAGCTACCTTTCGAGCTGTAATCCATTTCAATCCACTGATATCTTTGGCTTGAGGACCCGCCATGCTTGGACGACTTGACCGTAGATGTTGCGATTGCCCGGGAACTTTGTAGCGCCTCTTGCGTTCGAGCAAGCACCACCCCGGGGCATTCCATAACGTGTGGGCAGACTTGAGGGTGCGGATGCTACTGTTCAGACGCTCTGGTGAGAGGTCAACCGTGGCGAGGAGATGCATGCATCGATGGTGCAGACACAAAAGTGTCCCTAAACCAGAAGGTGGGGCCTTCGCCTGGCGTGTGCACCTTCAGCTTGAGGGCTCCCGCCTCATGCTTCATTTTGCCTGCCTTGAGGTTGTGTAGCTGTGTGGCCGTATCCTGTTGGCTTGGGGATGTTTTAGAGGAGCTGCTTGCCGCTTCTCTCTTGCTTTCTAATCATCGTGAACTCCCCTCTAGCACCCACTCCTCTCTCAAAGCTTTCGAACTGGTCTCGGACAAGAACCATCGACGGATTGTGGCCTGAATAGGTAGCTAGGCCTTCTGGCTAGATTAGTCTTCGTCGTCATCCTCGTCACTACTATTGATACTGACTATCTTTCCGAAATTTCCGTAGATCGCGTCTGGTGGTGTGGCTCGTCTAGGGAACTCGATTTCCCTGGTCCCTCTGGAAACCATCGAGCCGGCGGTGGGACATCTCGATGACTGTTGGAGACTGAAACTTGTCCTCTTGATAACTTTCATCATAGGGTCCCCAATCATCGTTTAAAGCAGCACAGAGGCAATTAGTCGACACCCTGCCTCGACCATCATTGGTAATGCATCTCGCCTCCGTGATCCATGGTAACCTGCACCTGGATTCCTAGGTTCTTCCCCTCATCATTTATACCTAGACTTTCTTTCGTACGACTTGCAAGAGGGGAATCCGGTGTCTGTGCTTCTCCTTGGCCCTGTCCCTGGCTGGGGATGTGAGGTTAAGAAAGTAAGGTTGATGGATGGTAAGTTGAGAGACTGAGTTTGATGGATGGAAAGTTGAGATCATTCTCCGCATTTTGAGTATGAGGCTGCCCAGGGAAAGACGGTAGGACAGTAGGCATTGCTGAGGTGTCTACGAATTCTACTTCTTGTATTGTTTGGAATAGCTCGGCATCGATTTTGCGTCCATCTATGACATGTTGGTTCGCGTAGTGCCGCGGTGCTCGCACAGCAGGGCCCTGCTGCCAACGGGGTTGGTAGCTAGCCCTCACAGCCTCTGTCACCGCCGGCAGGGCCAGGACGACAGATGGGGGCAGCAGGACGCGGGTCACGCGTTGGCATGAGAAGCGCCCGGCGAATCTCGTGTGAAACTCCCTCTTCTCTGCGACAGGGAAACTCTTGGGCGACCCTTCGAGGAAGAGGTCCCGCACCTCCCAGTCGGAGGAGCCCGAGGCGGCCCAGAGGCCACGGCTGTCCAGGAGGTCCACCTCATCCAGACCCGAGATGGCGGTCTCAAAAGCCCTGCGGATGGCGTCGGGCAAGTTGAGGTCGCTGGTCGAGGAGGTGCTCGGATGTCTATTGGGCACTGCTGGCGAGTACTGTTGAAAAAGTTCGTCAGTGGTTAGACTGATCCTCGCATTTGACCGGTCCAGAGGGTGCTGTTGAAGTCATTGTTTTTGGCCTTTTAGCCATGTAACTTTGTTTGAAGGTACCGACCACCCTTGGGACTGATTTCATCGCGGACAGGTCTCGATATGCCACTGCCGAACCCGCAGAAGCAGAAACAGCCGCCTGGCTGCCACCCTCCTGGGTGCCGCAAAGGAACCTTGCGAGCTTCCCAGATTTCTGGCTCTTTCCGTATGACCTGCCGGCTGTAAAACTCAGAGCGTGTACGAACTGTGCAGCGTCTGACGGTAAGACGTAGGTAACCGCCGTTATGGAGGATCTGAACTTCTGCCAATTCAACACAGTGTGTTGTACGCTGTCTTCGATTGAGACGGACTCCTCTGATGTATCCGCTTGAGTTCTTCTGTCGTAGCAGGTACTTCCGTCGGCGGTACGAAATGGGAAGTACACGCCATGAAGTGAGAAGAAATATTCAAACTCGCATTCTGGCAGACCCTTCCCGTGAGCCGCGGTGAACATCTCGTTGTGGAGGCCGGCGTACTCTACCTTCCGCTCGATTTTACGTGCAAACGTGTCCTCTATGGTTCCATGGTAACGCTCGAGGTTAAGCGAAAAGAAGACACCCGCGTGTTGGAGGACCCCATCTCCGCACATCGCTCGTCGATCAGCCTGAGTTGATTTATATCTGGTTGTTGTTGGTGGCAACCACGGTACGTGTCATGAAACGGATCCAATAAATTCTTTCCAAGCCCCACAGAAATTCCACGCATGATGTCTCGCGGGTCAAGCCTCTTTTCACAGGCGCAGCGCAGGATGTGTCGCTGAGCGGCGTGATCGAAGAGCCCAGGTCGTCTGTCAGGAGTACCAGCAAGATCGCAATCAAGATGTGTAATAGAGGCTAGTCCCGGGTCTCTATTTTGTAGTCGAAAGGTTGCTGCAATGTGTTGACAATGGCGTTTGTCGAGTCGCGGACAAAATGCGTTGTACGATCAAGGACACTCTATATGTGTGCCACCTCGTCATTCGTCAATGGGTTGAGGACCTCGCAGTTCGGACACACGTGGATCATGCCAGGCGCGTCTTTCTGGAGCCCTTACTTAAGTACTCGTCCTGCACTTCTTGCCATCGTCATCCGTCGTGTGATTTGCCGCCTGCTTACCAGCCCTTCAGTTGCGAATATTGATGTTCGCAGGCAGCCTTTGGGGCATTTGAAAGGCTGGGGCTCAAGAAAATACCAGGCAAGTGGTGCTGAGCTACACGGAAAGCATTGAAGTAGCGTCCACAGCTGAGTACGGAAAGTTCCCGCGTGGCTTAGCCCTGGATGGAGGAATTCTGATGGCCTGCCTCCGTGAGGATCTTATAGAGCCTGTCGTGGTTGATGTAGACTGAGGAGGAAAGGCCTGTGATCCACTGATTGTCTGATAGCCGAGTGCGTGTTGCAATGACTCTCTGGGTCCGGTTCTCGGAGTTTGGTCTGAGATCCGAAGACAGGAGTAACACCCTCGTCGGTAGAGTAATATTTCTCATCGGCACGGCCAGGAAATTAAATTGGTGTTTTCGATTTCTGCGCGATTTCTTCTCGTCTTGAGGATGGATGAGGTTCTCGATGTTTCAGATATGACATGTGATTGTCTATGACATATTGGGATCTAACTGCTTCAGGAAGATGAAGCAATTGGCTGAGTCCTTCGCCGCATTGCTGATGATCTTGAAAACTTCTTCGTATTGGTCGCTCTGCGTGGAGATGAGACGGCCGAGGAAAATGTGCGCCAGCTCTTCGTGCCAAACTTGCTCCGGTAGAGCCCGGTTGATTTGTCCTTTCGCGTCGAGGTAGACCTAGTCCACAACCCGGCTCTTGGGAGGCTTCCAATCAAAGCGCAGACTGAGTTTTGTGAAAACAACAACTGGGTACTCACACTTCAGCTGGGCTGCCCTGCGGACTTGGGTGCCCAGGACCATGATGTCGAGCTCATCGGACCCGAGATACGGCTGTAGCACGTTGACGTCAAGAGTGCCTGAACAACCTGGTTGACTTTGGCCAAGTAGTTACCCTCCTGGAAGACCTTTGGGCTAGGGTGTGATCCTCGATGGACGCGGAGCATGCTGTCCATTATTTGTCGGTTGTCGTATGTGTCCCAGCCTTTTGCGCCACAATTGGTCATCATCTGCCTGACGGTTTTCACCTCTCGCGGTTGGCACTTTGTGTCGTAGAGGGACCTGAAGACGTAGACAAACTTGCCCTCTTGGAAGCCGGCACTCTTTTTGACCGAGTCCCAGTCAGAGATGTCGTCGTTAACATAACCGCAGGGTCCAAGACGTTGGCAACAATATCGGTGGTGAAAATGTCGGCATCGATCGACTGGAGGGATAATATCTTTTCCAGCTCGTAATTGGTCTTGGTGCCTCGGTGAATCCTCAGAAAAGTCTTTTCAAGGATCCGTCCCTCGCCCGCCCATCGTCACTAGGCGCCCCCTTCCTCTTCCTGCTCTGCCGCCCTGCCCTTCCAAGGCGCCCGTCCGTCGTGGCCGGGAACTGGCTCAGATGAAGTCTGTGAGATACTCAAGATTTGGGAGCAGGTAGTTGTTGGGCGAAACATTGGGGATGGATCCGACATGGTCATATTGTTTTGAAATTTTGGTTGGCGACATGATGTTTCTTGATATGACCTGCCGGTGCTGTGGGAAACGCTGCCCCGAGGGAGTTGTTTGGTTCCCTCTCTCACCCATGCGAGGCGCGACGCGAGGCGCGCCTTGTACTGCTCTACGTATTCCAACGCTTCAGGCAACCTCAGTCTCTGCGGCGTTGCGTGTCATCACGTTGTTGGCGGTCTTCTTTGTCTCCGCCTTGGCGCATTGGCCTCAGCAGCCGTCATCCGGCGGAACCCCCCAGCTTCCTGGCTCTGGCACCGGCTCGTCATCTTGTGGGCGTTGTGGCATCCGCTGCCGGAGGCGGCGTAGAGTAGGGCCGCACGGCCTTCAGTGGTCCCCTCCCTGGAGGCAAGGGCTTCCATCGGGTTCTTTCTGCTCAGCCAGGGCCTGAGTGGCTATTTCTTGCCAGGCATGACATTGATGCCACTGGAAATCTGGCAGATATGCGGCTTGTCAAATGCCAGCCAGATCTTGGTGTGAGCTTTCCTTGGGTCTGTATCAATCCGTTTGGATCAATCTCGTATGTGGCGCCGGCCGCCCATTCTCGCGGTTGCTATCTGCCTGTCTCTGTCACGCGATGGAGGCTCCCCCAAGAAATCCGGAACCAGATGCCCTTAACTTAGCCAAGCAGGCGCAGGAGAGCCTCCCGGCTTGTAGAGCCCATGCGAGTCGGCATTCTTCTTGCATTTATTGTAAAAGTGGCTTGATCTGATCCACAAATTGATGTTGTCGAAGTTATACCCGAGACGTCGCAAGGGAGCGCGGCTTGTCGCATGAAAGAGGCACGGCGTGCCGACGTTCATAAGAGCGTGACAGAAACTACCTAGGTGATGGTGCGAACAGGGGCCAGTCTGGGAGACCCTAGCTGCGATTAGAGAAGAACCCAGCCAGTGCATCAATTACCTCTTCGTTAAACAGCTTCTTGTGCGCCTCGCTGTCCATCTCAACAGCCTGGCTGTGCAGCGCCAGGTGCAGGGCACTTGCACATGTAAGGTGGTCCGGGTTGTCCTTGATAGTGTTCGGGATTTCCTAGTGCGAGTATCCTTCTGGTCTCCTGTCTTCGTTCTGCGTGCGAGGCAGGCTGCCTAGCGGGCAATCACGAGGAGGGCTCTCGAGGTGCTTGAGCAGGTGTGTGATCCATGGCTGTGCCGCATTGGGTAGTTCAGCATTGAGCTACTCGTCTCATTGGTGGTCGAAACGTCGGTGTTGACAGGCTGGAGGGATATGGTTCCCTCATTGACCAGGGTTCGAATGCGCTGAGTGGCAACGTGGAGGAATAGATTCTGGGGTAGGACCCAATTATTGATGTTGTGGTTGCTGGTCATCACTGTCCTCACCATTATCCTCCCCGCTAGTCAGGTCTTGTTTAGGTTTCGGCTTGGGTACAGGCTCAAAGTACGACTTGGAAACAGTGTGACGCGATGGGAGCCGCCTGCTGCTTTGGCGCCTGGGCTTTAGTTTCGACGGTCGCGACAGATCATCGTCCACCTCATGCTTCTCCGCCTCGTTAAGTTCGTTTCGCGGTGCGCGTGACATGGCCTCCAGGCTACGGTTGCCGGCCATGACGCGCCATAATATGGCAAACTTTGACGACGATGTAAGACAGCCAGTGCCGGAGAAGTCGTGCGGTCACCTGGTGAGATGGATTGTCCCTGTTGTTTCGCGATACTGAAGACCCTGTGACTCTGCCACTTCCTCCTCGACCGCCGGCTTGGCCTTGAAGTGGTTGTTCGGTCTTGGGTGTACGTCCGAGTCTCAGTCCTGGCTGGCGTTGCCCGCTGGCTGATCCTGTCCCTTAGCATTCTTCCGTATCAAGTTTGTAATCTGAGATCGCGAGATGTGGCTACCATCGTCTTTGGTGTGATTTGTCTGGCCACTTAGCCGGGCTGGTATTGCCTTGCTACCAATCCTCTTGTTGATATTCTTGGTGATTCTCCAGCCAGTGTTCTGGGCAAGGTCGAAAGCGATAACATTGCCCTCGAGCATCCTCTCCGCCGTTCCAGCGATGGTGGATGGAAGTGTGGTGTTGGGGCGACTCTCGGTCGGTGGTTTCTTGTAATTGGCGTGGGTTGAGAGTTGGCAGGTTTAGGCGTTGCTGGATCTAGGGCCTAGGTGAGCACTCCCGGCGACACACCCGGGTGCTCATTGAAGCCGTAATCGTAGAGCAGCTTCACCACAGGGTCGTTCCTCCTCAGGTGTTTGTTGCCTATCCGTACACATGGAGCCAAGTGCCAAGCCTAGGTGCTGTGTCGGTGGGTGAGTTGGTAACGGGGGCAATGTCCATATTTGTAGAGAACCTTGTCAGCAGGCTTCCAATCCTCGCAGATTCCCTTGTCATTCCGTCCGTCCCAGATCCACCAAGGCTCCTGCAAAATTCGCCAATATCGTTGAGCGCGAAACCACGACTGCACAAGGCCAACTAGAATTGCTGAACCCATCCACCGCCTTTCAGGCCGATCACGACCTCTGAGCATGGCCTGTGCCCAGGTTGGGGCATCACTCGTTGCTGACAAGTGCCAGGAGCTTGCGGATTGTGATGTGCTTACTCTTAGAGTCCTTCTGGGTGACCGGTAAGAAGGAGTAGATTGTCTCGATTGTACCACTGAGCTACCTCCAGAATCTTCTGAAATCACCCGCTCGAGCTCTGCTTGAGCCGTGGCTTGGGCCCTGTGGGCCTCGCGCCACTGGTCCGCTAGACGAAGAAGCCTGGCAAGGGTGGCCGTCGAGTGCTGGTCCTGCTGCCTCTTCTCTTCGATAAGCTGGTCGGTCTGTGTGGCTGGCTCTCGTTGGCCGCGGGCTTGGTCTCGTCGATCGACATAGCATCGTCTGAGCCGGTGTGGGCCGTGATGGTCTTGGAATGAGTTGTAGGTATAGGTAGCAGACCTCTGCTACAACGCCGACCTCGTCCGGATTGTGTGATGGCTGGTTTTTGAAGGGATGTTACTGCGGTGTTATGGGCCACTGTGGTATTGTGGGCGGGCGTTGCTGGATCTAGGGCAGGGCGTAGGCGGCCACATCATGGCTTGGTCGTGAAGAATGATCTGATATCAGCACCAGCAGCTTGCACACCTGCCGAATTTCCCGTCGCCGCTTACCCCTTGCCGCGGCCGACACGCATTCAGCAAAATCAGCCCTCCAGCGTGTATTCTTCCCGCATGTCCTAGAAGGTTTCTGGAGAGCACAGTCGTGCCACTGAGCTACCTCTGGAATCTTCCAACTCGACCATCCTTCTGGACGGAACGCATACGGTCAATCGGATCATGTCCAGTTCCGAACCGGCTAGCAGCGCTTCAGTCACCTGGCGAGCCCATGTGCAGTAGTCAAAGTTCGGGTCAAGCTCTCCCGACTCGTTGACGGGTGTGTTGCTCATGGATCGTGTCCCTCAGCTCTCTGTTCTCCCTTCTTGCCGCTACCAGCTCCTGCTGGACGGCATTCAAACTTCGGGTGGCCTGCTGCTGGATATTAGTGGTGAGAAGCTGCGCGAAGAAGCACTTAATAGCATCGTTTTCATTGATTGTTTGTAGGACTCCACGGCCCAAGAGTAGAGCCGCCTGCTCAAGGCCTTCCGGCTGACCGGGTGTAGCGACGTACGCAGCTTCGCCGCCGAAGTCGTGAACTCTGGAGCCGTTGCTGCCAGTAATTTTGCTTGCGAAATCGTCGATTCCGAGGGCATTGCTTCCTGTAATCTGGGTTGGTCATGAGGAGGTGCGAGGGTGTTGTTTTATGTCCTGCGAGGTTGTATTTTCATCAGACCCGAACCTGCAAGCCGGGCATTTGTGCTTCTTGGTTTTCCACTCGTCGCGAGGTATTCGGTCTCGGGTGGTTTCTCGGTGATAGAGAATGTCTTCGACGTTGGGCAGTTCCGTGTCGGCCGGTCCTCCGCCCATCTGCGGACCTCATCCTGGCACTCCTCGATGGGACTAAAGTCCATCGCATGCACCCAGATAGCCGCCACATGATCAGCTTTGATTTTCTTGCCAAAGATGCCGGTGCCGGTGAGCGGGATCTGTAGTCTGTCGCACAACTCGCGAAGGTGAAATGCGGTCTTGCTAGTGAGGTTCTCAAACAGCTCGCTCGTGTCCATCTTCACTTTTCCGACGCGTTCGTAGTACTGCTGAGTCAAACGGTGCTATGAGACGTGCCGTGAGGCCCTCTATGTCGTGTTGCCAACCAGGAGCAGATACCCGGCGTCAAGTGTGCTTTCCGAGCCACCTCGCTAGACCTCATTTGAATGCAACTCGTCGATAGCCTGCTGGAACTCAGCTTGAGCCGTGGCCTGGGTCCTGTGAGCCAGGGTCGACTGCTCCGCCAAACGAAGTAGCTTAACGAGGGTGGTTCTTGCGTTCAGGTCGTCGAGTTTGAATCTCTTCGCGAAATCGGCTTTGGTGCTCGTGATTCGACGGTCCAACTTTTTCGGAATGTACTTTGCAAGCATGTCGTCGTACAAGGGGTGGCCGACCCCAAATCACCCAGATCGCTGCCACGAGATCAAACTTGACCGTGATCCAGGCGAAGTAGTGGTCCTGGGGAATCCAAACCCCCTGACTTCGATGCTCCCGTTCTCGTATAAAACGTCCTTCCCGTTGACCTTGACAGCGCCAGCGACTGGGACTTTGGTGTTCCAAGGGTGATTGTCGCCCGGCGAGGTGCTGGTGCCGCGGCTGGTGTTGCTGTCTTGGTCGCCATGGAGAGCCGGGTAGAGATTCGTCATGGGCACGTTGGTCGTGTTCATAACCTGTATGGCAAAGTGGCTGCAGATGACAAATGGGCAAGTCTGCAGCGCGAGCACGACATAACCTCTCCCCTTGCCCACCACACCGGTGCCTTTGACAGGGAAATGCAGAGTGTCAAAAGCCTCGCGAGGTATGCTGCTTCTTGCTCGTCGACGACCGATCATAGCGGCCAGTACGGCATGCTGCCGAAGCGCAGTTGCCATGCTGGG
Source organism: Diaporthe longicolla (assembly GCA_000800745.1). Classification (NCBI taxonomy): domain Eukaryota; kingdom Fungi; phylum Ascomycota; class Sordariomycetes; order Diaporthales; family Diaporthaceae; genus Diaporthe; species Diaporthe longicolla. The sequence goes on from JUJX01000072.1 coordinate 234,718, forward strand.
TGAAGCGTGTTTGGTGGGTTGGCAAGTGGCGGGACGCAGTACCGAACCGCGATTCTTTCGAGAGTTCGTGTCCTTGATGGAGCTGAAGTCCACGGAATGGCCCGCCGAACCCCGCTACGGCCTCATACGCATCACCCTCGAAATGCTCTCGGTCGACTACTTCATGCGCAGCAAGGCGCCGCTACCAGCTCTTCGTGCCAAGGTTGCTCTGCCCAGGTGGTGGAGCGCGGTTGGTTGGTCCTTTTGCGTCGTGGTAGACCCGGAGTAGCTTATTCGTGTCTTGTACCTTTTGTATGTAGGGTAGCCGCATGCTCTTTCTGCGCATATGATCATTTGCATCCTTCGTGATAGCTTTTGGGTGAAATGTTCTCCGAAGTCTGGACTTACTCCCCGGTCTGTGCGCCTCTTCTTGATGAGGTTCATCATGCGCTTGTCGCCTCTGGTCGGCTGTGCCCAGAAACGAAAAGAGGCCCTCAGCTCGTCCGGGTCCTGCAGATTACCGAAATGAGGTCCTCCTTCACCGTGTTTTCCAAAGCACAAATGCTGCTGACTGGAAGGTGCAGCGTATTGAGGGATTCACAAAGGTACGCTGCGGTCTTGCTTCTCAATGGCGTATCCCAAACTTGGTTTGTTCTCTAAAGTCACAGCAGCAAGGCTCGCAGGAACCTCCTGGGTTGTCGCTTTCCGGTGCTGTTGAACGCGTCGGCAAGGTCGAGACGTCGGAGATCAAGAGTCAGGTCTCGTCCTTTGAAGGAGATTCTGCAGGGTGCCATCGGTCCGCGTCACCTGCCGCGAGGCGAGCTGGGGCTGGAAGCAGCGTGAGAGCTTCACGCCGAGCTCATCTATGTGGATCGCCCGGTCGGCACCATGATGACTGCGGCCGTCTGCAAAATGTTGCTGCTTCTGGGAGTCGTGGAAGAGGAAGAATGCCCCGTGGTGGAAGAAATGCCTGTCCGTTTCCTTCTTGCTCGGCCTACTAGTACGTTTCGAGGCGACCAGCCAGACGGCATTCTCCCCCTCCGTCTTCCAAGGTTGTCACCTGCTTGTATTCGCCGTAGAATCGTGTTGAATTCTGTTCCAAAGGCTGCGAACGGCGCGTCCGCATTGGCAAACCGCTCGATCAAAGCAACGACTTCTGAGAGCTCTCGCCGAGAAAGGCACGGCCGATGTGGACCTGGACGCGATGTCCGTCCAACTTCTCCTCGATGAAGATAGTCCCGGAGCGTGTGGCCTGGAAAGCTCGCCTCTAGCACCACACTGATGCCCAGCTTTTCGATGGACTACCGAAGGTATCCGCCGACGGTCTCCATCTTGACAGGGTCGTGTGCCAGCTGCGGGCGAAAGCTAGCACCAGTCAACGAACTCGTGCTCAAACAGACCATTGAAGTAACGCGCTCTGGAGTGTGCCAAAACGGGACAGGGTGAAGGTGAGGATAGACCACGTCGAAAGCAACAAACTGGGCCACGGCCCCTGTAAAAGGACCGGGAGAGGTGCAGTTCCCCAAACTACTCGTGAGTGAGATAACTTCCACAATCTAATCTTCAGCGCTGCGATCCGCTGTAGAACCAACAACACGACAAGCCCTGCAAAGGGATTGGGATCGGCAGGGGTGCTCAAGAAGGTGCTGTCTCAAGTCAGTGCCTGAGAGTATCCGTATCGGTTCTGACATTTTGCTTTTTGCTGTATTGTGCACTGTTTCGGTAGACGAGTGAGAAAGGGTTCTTGCGCGTGATGAATTGGTCGAGGTGCCGTGTGAGACAGTCCACGTTGACGATGGACAGTTTCAGGTAAGATCATGTTTGTCGCGTTGCTCAAGAACGACATCTGCCGCGTCCGCATGTCCAGGGACCCGACAAGGTCGAAATCGCCATGCTTGTCATGCTTAGGGGCCCTTTGGCCTCGAGCAGTCCGCACCCAGATGTCTTGGCAAACCTCGGGTCGTGGAGGCTGTCATGCATCGTTGGTGGTGGGCTTCGTAAACGACGTAGGGCTTGGGTGAATTCTGTTGAATATGTGCACAATGCGACAAGACCGTCCGGTTTGACACCTTTGGAGTTGGAAGTAGAGGAGGAGGATGTCTGCTCTTCCGTAAGGGTTGGCAGTGAACTCGGCTCTTGAGCTTAAGCTCCTTCACCAACTATCTGATCGAAGATGACAACGGTGATCGGGATCCAGCCAGTGGTGTGCTCTGGCTGGTAAGTTGTCGAAGCACCGTCTTGTAGGGGAGCGGAACGTCTTCCTCCGGCAGGTTTTGGCGTCCGTATCGCTGTAGACACGTCTGCACGTACTTTTTCTGATGAATCTCGATTCCCTCAGAGCGTTCCTCGACATTCATATCCAGGTAGAAGGTACACTCTCCCTCATCCTTCATGTTGAATTCCTTGGTGTATGACTGGAGTGCAGCAGTCCATGCCTTGTTGTTGTTGGCATCGGGTTGGTCTTGCGAGAGCTGATTGCCGCGAGTGGTATGACCAGAATTTGCGCAAGAGGGGGCAACGAGTTGCTCTCCCCACTGAGGCCGCATGCAGACTAGAAGATCAGATCAGGAGCTGTCTTCGCCTTCTTCATGATAGAACAGTACTCACGGTTGCGGATTGGTTCGGGCACATCGCGAGTCCAGATTGTGATGTTGCTCAGTCACGGAGACACACCGCGAGTCATGGAATTTCCGACAAGGGCACTCAAAGGGGATCTGCGAGAAGATGGCATAGAGCCAGGGCCAAAATGATGGGTCGGAACATCCCATGATTTTGTTTGTCCACCCGGCGTCGGCAGACGTGTTCTGGATGCTCTCGTCGAATGAGTCTACAGGGTGGAACGGGGCTCGCCATGATCTCCTCCTAATGGCATACGGGGTGCTCTCGAGGTCGAGCTAGGAGAATCTCTGGGTATTCCCTCAGGGCATCGGAAAACTCGGCCAGCAGAGTGATGCGGACACGGATGACCAGACCACCTATGGGTTCAGTCCAGGTCGGTTGTACGTCCAGGTCAAGGGAGATGATGAGCTCTCAACGGCAGTGAGGGTCCGATTGTTGATTACCCGCTCGCGTCGGTCTCGTGGGAGAAAGTTGCAGCGGAAGTGGCAGCCTTTCACCACTATGCGGGGCATCCAGTTCCGGAAGAGCCGCACGTTGACCTCGTCGTGGGCCAGTCTGCTGACCTGGCGTAGTGCGGATCTTTGTTGGTGCCGGATGTCGTTGCAAAAGGCACAATCGACCTGAGAGCACTGTGGCTATCAACGTTGCGACGTAGACCCCTCGTCTTCGACCAGACACCCATGAGAGAGAATCTTGGTGGCGTCGGTGAGCTCTTTGAAGCCGTGTTGGACGGATCCCCGCGAAAAGCAGTGTCGTTATGATGGAGCTGACAGTTGGCTGGAGCAGCGCAGGAGAATTGGCGTAGGGCGGGATGAAGAAAGAGGAAGATGGTGAGAGACAGCATGAACCCATGCTCCACGTTCTCGAAAATCCTGGTGGCCGTTAATCAAGCCAGAGGAGGAATTGGAAGAGCGGGCGTTTCAAAGAAGCTGCGATTCTCGTTCAGATAGGCAGCACGGCTCTTTCCGTCGCTGCCCAGGTGAGGATCTTCCATGCCATCTCGACGATGGCCCGCCTGGCTCGTTGCCGCCATGGTTGGGTTGTTTGATGTTGCGAGCAAGGCGTACATTCGTCCTTGAAATCCAAGCTTATAGGGCTGGGACGATTGTGAATCATGCGGCGCTGCCAATAGCCTGACAAGCCCGCCGAGTCTGTAGAAAAGAGTTAGTGATGGTTTGTGAGAACTGGTGGGAGGGTATTTGCAGACCAAGATCGCCGGGATGTCATGACAAGAGAATGCCACTTGAGAACAGCACCGTGACCGTCGATCAGGGCTGCCATGTACGAAACGGTGGAAGTGGTGCACACGAGACGTGATAGGGTTGCCTTCCTTGTCTGTCAGCATGGACAAGGTCGCGTCCATGAAGCCGACGTCGTGGTCGTCATGTTATGGCAGTTGGATCGGGTGGAACAGGAGGGCGGCGGTGGATTGGTCGATTGGATGTCGTCGACCTCATCCGGGTGATCGTTTGGCTCATGCACTTGTGGAAGTGTCTGGGTGGCCAGGATGCCTGCATGAAGATATTAGCACGCATTCAATTCCAATTCTCAACAGACTCACGTTCAGGTGGGGCATCAGTTGGTGTGGCTCGGAAGACGAGACTTCCGTGGCGCAAAAGGCATTGCGGTGGTGATGGCGAAGAGATTCTCCCTAATGCAAAGGGCTCTTCAGGGTGTCGAGCTTTGCTCGTTGTTCAAAATTGGTTCAATTATATATAAGTGGAAGGAAATGAGACTTGACAAAGGAGATGGAGAAAAGGAAGAAATTTCGTTATTCCAACGATGAAAATGCTCCAACTATATACTCTTGTCGTGATAGACTGAATAGCTGCGAAAAGTCTTCTCCATCTCGATCTCAGTTTGGGCACCCATTGATGCGCTGTACGAGGCAGAAATTTGTGCCTGACAACTGCTGTTTGCACATGTGTTTGCTTTCAAACCTCGCCGCCGGCCCGCACAGCTGTGTCTCTCCGATGTGATGGGAATGCTTGCCCACGTAAAATTGACTAAAAGCATCGAGCTGGCATGAGTTGGCACGGCGCAAACGACTAGGCAGAAGCCGGGCGGACATCGCCGCATCGTCTTCAGCAAGCCATGTATGACACAGCTTGTGTGTGTCTTCTCCAGATGATGGCATTGCAGACACCGAGAAGCCAAACAATCAGGGGCTAATCCCGATCAACCAATAATCATGCAAATTGGATAGTAATCTTGCGATGTTGGGCAGCTTGCGCAACAAATTCGAAAGCTCGGTATCTCCGCCCGAGGTTGGGCCAGAAGCTGAGGGTGGGAGCAAGTCAAGTATGGTTATTCAGTGGCTTCTTATTTTGGTGTGGAAAGCATATCGGCACTGGCACTAATGCGTTTGTTCATGGATCTGTATGTATCAGCATGTGTTTACGGCTTTCTTATGGCGGTTTCATCGGAATGGTCGGCATCGTCAGTTGAGCCTGAGCCAAGTTACCGAGTCACATACGGCTCAGCCAGAACATGGGATGGACTGCTCAAAATTTGGGAGTGGTTCTCGAAGAAGACCAGTATTTGCCAATATGGTTCTTGATACAATACAATCAGGGAAATGTGCCCAAGGTAGCGTGGTAGTCCTACCAATTGTGATTCAAGTGAGAGCCATCATCCAATCTATGAGAGACATTTGATTGGCACAAAGAACTTATGTAGGTAGGTATATGAGTTGTACGGCCTATGCTGTCCAGTGTCCATTGCCAAATTCGAGAACAAGGTGCTTGGAGAGACCGAATAGTTATTCCGTGTGATTTCCTTTTTGTCTACGGAAACGGAACCAGTTTCTTTTTATCAGGCTTAGATACTACCGGGCGAGACATAGTAGACACCAGTTCTATTCCCTGCATTAGTACATAGCCTGTGATATCCCGATTTCGCCATTCCACTACGTCTATGATGGCCGTCGGTACACTACATACCCGTCGTTGCTGGGTAACGAGCACATTGTCTCACCCGCTGGACTCGGGCTTCTTGACGTCGTGAATTTATTGTGAGCTTGTCCGTTAATCTGAAGTCAGGACCTTCCTGGATGTGTATGAACAAGATGAATTTGAAAACGACTTGGAAAGCATGACCAGGGGTCAATGTGGACTAAGCCAAGTCAACCCATGAGAAGCTCCGTGTCGCTCGAGTTGTAGTATATCAGCCCAACTGGGAATTAGTCGTGTCTAGCACTGTGCGTGGTAATAGAGTTACACCAAAGACTGGATGTATGAGCGAGTTACCAATACTCCATGCCACTATGCAGACGGGAGGTTGATGAGCTATCAAAGTAGCTGTTTCTACCGGACAAAGAGAAAACGAACTGGGCCGACCTCAGTTCAATTAGGCCGTCACTCAGGGCTTAATGTGGTCATTACATAGCATGCAATGTATTTGATTCATAGCCGTGGACAGGTTGAATACATGGGTATCTACGTGGAAGGAGATGTAGTTCTACAGAATACATGCCTAGGCCGGCACATGCAGTTCATCAAAACCTAGCCAATGACAAGAACAAGAGAGTGGCAATATCAACCACTGGCGAGGCCGTCTGTTCCCCGGGTCTCACGTCCAATCGCGACCATGAACCCCGGGAAGTCTATCCCAACACGTACGGCAAGTACCGAGTCCGTAGGTTGAACGCAAAAGCTTGTGCGATGTTGGAGGCGCTCAGACATCCTCCACGGAGGTACCTAGACCGAGCAGCTGTGCGCTGACAGCTTAGCCACAGGTCTGTGACAGAATTGTCGGCCTTGATAATGCGTCTTGATGCCTAGCCTTGATCCCCTGGCCACCACGCTGGTATGTGCCCAGCAATTTGCCGCATCATATATCGCGAGAGCCGCCAGGGTGTCTGAATAAAGATATGGGGTAGCAGTGCAGCTTAGAGCAGGACCGGGAAACAATGCATGTCTTGCTTATCCGTCGGGGGCTCACTATGCTCCGCCTGGCTCCCATCTGCACAGGCGCCGTGCAGCACGACGTATATGCAAGACGACTGTGGCCCAGACATACACGATTCTCAAAGCTGGCTGTTACTGGAGGGCCTAAAGAAGAAGCAATACAAGGGCTGACATCTTGAATCTCATCCTTATGGGCCCGATCTCCTGGCCAGGCGCCGCCGTCAAGAACTACGCGTCAGCCATACCGGTGACTAACCTACCGACAACCACAACACATCTTTTCAGTCGCACCGGCGGCAGCCCCAAAAGGGTTCCAGAGAAAAGCCAATTGTCATTCGCGCTGGTGGCCCGAACGCTGGTGGCACATGTGAAAGAGAGTAAACTTTCCTTGACTCATGGCTGTGCACGCAACACCATGCATTAATGATGATGGGCTTTTTTGGTGTCGTGGATGACTGCATGATAAGTGAGGCAGTTACACAGTGGTGCACAGGAATTAGTCGCCTGGGGCTGAATGACGAAGGCCGCGTCAAGTCCGCGGCTTAACCTACCATGGGGAGTGTGAAGCTTGTGTGGTTTGCCTGAGGGGCCAAGACCCAGCTACCGACGTTGGAGCCGGATAAGGCCCAGTCGTCGCGCGGGAAGCGATATTGGAGGGACTGCCGCAAGACAGTTGGTGTATGTGGGCGGAGCCGGATTGAGAAGCACAGAGACCTGCAGACCGCCTCTCCACGAGGACCCAGATTGTCGCATATCTAGTTAATCCGTGGTCAGTTTGGTGGCAAATGCAACCTTTTCGTGTTGTACTACAGTTCAGCCGGCAGAGTGAAGCGTATGCTGGCTTCGTGTCACGTATGCCTTCGCAGTGAACGGCGGACGACATTTCCATGACAGCGTATAGCACTCTCCAAAGGGTCTTCTTCCCCCAAAGGGTCTTCTTCCCCCAAAGGGGGTTTCTTCTCCTTTGGCTTACTTCTAGCTACAGCTAGAATGTAGCGGATAGGTAGGAGCAAGCTATTTTGAACCCGTCAAGGACACTACGGGGGTCTCGATCCTTTATCGCGCGTAGAAGAGAACAGTCGAGACAGAGACGACGCGTTGGCGTGGAAATTGTAGACCCACCAGTTGGCCTCTCTCGTCTGAGTTTTGCATTCCTAGCCTGTTTCGGCCATGCAAATGTTGAATGTTGTGCAGGCGTACCGCGATGATCACTCAGGGACATGCAGTGAGTAGAGCTGCTGTATGGCCCATCAAGGCGGGAAACGGAGTACTGGCGGAGCTCAATACTGTCATACGGGCCGGTCACACGGAGGAGAAAGCGGGTGAGAGCCGGGGTCTTGGGGCGAGGGCAAGCCACTTAGACTGGGGCAGGCAATGCTTTGGTGATGAGACTGCGCGACTAACAGCAGTTTCAGAGAGGGGCGCACGCATAGGAGCCCTCGCAACATCTTCTTTTGTGCCTGCCAACCAGCATCTGTTCGCTGTCTTGTGCCACAGAAGCAGTTTCGCCCTTGGCGCGGGCGGCGGGCAGCCGTGAGACTGCAGAAAAGCGACACTGAAGCTTTACAGTGGCTTCTCACCATCCACCAGGCGTCCACAAGTCACTGGCGAGCTAGTCTTGGAAACTTGGCAGTCTAACAAGCTCGCGCGTTAGACCGGAGTCAGCTCATGTCGGGTCTGGGATTTCACTGCAGCTACTGTCGCGCGCTGCGAATGAGACCGATCTATAGGCGGTCCAAGGTGACCATGAGGCTTTGGCAAGTGTCAGTGAGGGTGCCGTCGTAATCTATGTATTAGCACCCGAGTTATGAGCCTTGGGGGCGGCGACTGAAGCGGCTGGATCAAGGCCCCCCGGGCTCTTTTGGGCGCAGAGCCGCCCCGTCATAGAAATCAGCTGCGGAGTGTGACGAGGCAGAATGCGCCCGGGCGGACGTTCACTCTTTAGGCTGCTAGCCGTGCTCCGTCAGTCCACGTGTGCGGTCGAGGCTTGATAGGCAAGGTGAATTAGACAAGCATCCGTGAGTGATGTTAGACCGCTGCATTGCTCGAATCGACGGCCTGCAGGTGATGGTGGGCAGGCCAGGCCGGCCGGCGCACAAGCGGCCGTGGGGGATGCCGTCCTGGCAGCCGTGAGTGGATGATGACTTGGGATCTTGGATCCTAAGGGAGTGGTTCGTAGTGGTGTCCTGGAGGGCTCCCACAAGCGTCTCTGGTCCGGATGGAGCATTCAATATAAGGCACTCATCCAAGCAGACTAGCGACTTGGATGAAATTTGCAGTCTCTCGGCCTGAATCAGTGTTTCGTCAAAGCTCATGCGTAGGCTGGCGGCCTTGTGACTGAGTTATGAAGCTGTCTTGTGAGACAAGTCTCGACGTTGGGTCTCCAGGCTCTGGCACGTCTGGCCAAGCAGGGCAAGGCAGGCAGTGGTTCGTGGCGCCTCGGCAGGAAATTTAGGAGGATGAGATGTCCGCAGTTGGGCTTCTAGATCCCGCGCAGGTGGAGCAATATCAGAGGTCCCGCAGTCGCGATCGGTGATGGATACGCATTGTACAGGACGGACTCCGTATTGTCCATGCCCAGGCCAGAAAGCCGACGGGCCCTTTGAGTTGATGGCCCGGTGGTCCCAGTGGCCCGATGTTGATCCCGCAAGGGCGGCACAGATGCATTCCAGAAGAGCAATAGTGCGTCGGCAGGGGACAAAGGACTGTAGCAACAGACGACAGGACAAGAACCAGAAGCAAAGGAGAACGCTGGCCTGCACGAGGGGAAATGTTGCTGCTCGCGGACATATGCAGGTCTTTGTACTGCGGACTGAGGCTCGAGTGCGATGACGACGATTGGAGCTGTCGCCAAGGGAGCTTGTTAGACTGCATGGACGGGGTGCCTCAATGGCTGGCTCGAATGTGAACTGGGGAACCAGGTAAGCAGGGCACAAGAGGCACAATCTCCCGTTGTTGGGGACGGCCGAGGACGACAGGACGACTACTGTGTAGACGACCATCGAGTGTCGGGAGTCGAGTGAGAGACTGAACCTTATTCGAGCCCTGGGAAGGGGTGGGGCCTGGTCGGGCAGTGCAAGCGGTGGGCTGTGATTGGGCACTACTCCGTATTCGCGCTAAAAGAGGGGGTAGCCTGCAACTGGAAAACCACGACATTGCCTACGCACCGTTCTGTTTAGATACCGAGCTCCTGCTAGGGCCCTAGTCCAGGGCACTTGCCCAAGCCGTCCAGGGCCCTAGGCAACCAGCCAGCTGCCAGCCCACAGGTGCTTGTCACTGCTGCCCAGCTACCACGAGGTTCAAGGTGGATGACAGCCCCTCACCAGCACTGACTCTGCTGCCATTCTTGGGTCGCCGTTCTGCCAACCAGCCTAGCGTAGAACCACGCCCTGAGCGTCGTAACCGCCCCCCCGTCGCCTCCGAAACACCAGCGTGCTGTTGTTGCGGTTGTGGTAGGTGGCAGCCAGACAACGGGCACAGCCCTTTGAGAATTTCCAAGCCCCCCTCCACCCTCCCCCCC
>JUJX01000073.1:0-29311 GCA_000800745.1 Diaporthe longicolla
TAAAATATTTATATTATATAAAGAATATTTATTTAATTTATAAAATATATTTTATATTTATATATTATATATTTATAAGGGAATAAATATTAATAGTATTTAAAAGAGAATTATAAAATTCTTTTTTAAATAAATTTTTAATCTTTTATTAGTATTATTTTAATTTATAAAAATTTTATAAATATAAAAAAAAATACTATATTAATCTTCGTTTTTAACTAAATTTAACTAAGATTTTTAATTACGTAATAGTCTTTTATAACTGTATATATATATATATATATATATACAAATACAGTATATATATACATATACTATATATGTATATATATATGTATATATGTATTTTTTTTATATATATATATGTATATGTATATGTAATTTTTTTAAATTTGTATATGTATATGTATATGTATATGTATATGTTTATATTTGTATATGTCACAACTCTGAAGGAAGGGCCCTTAGCCCTTGGGTAGAAGGTGTAGGTGTGTGGCTGCCTTATCGATAAGGGGCCCTGCAGGGACCCCTACAGGGACCCCCAGCCACCCCTCAGCCGCTGCCCCTAACTATAGTATATAAAACCTAAACTATTACTTCCTTTTATCCCTCTTTAAAGCTTTTTATAAAATTTTAATAAATTATTTTTAAAAAATCTATATTTTTATATATATAATATAAATTCTTTAATTTTTACTTTTAATTAAATTAAAATTATAATTATATTACTTATTATTATTAAATTAAATAAAATATTTAATATAAAACTATAATAATTAACTTATTATTTATATTAAATAATATATAAAAAGAATTTTATAATTAAAAGTTATTTTAAATTAATTTAAAATTTAAACTTTTTTTATTTTTTTAAAAAATATTTTAATATTTTTAAATAATATATTATAAGCTTTAAAATATAAATCTTATATTTTTAATTAATTATATTAAAGTTTAATTATTAATAATTTAAAATATATTTTAAAGAAATCTTATATAGTTTAAAAGCTTTAAAAAAATATAGAAAAGTCTAGAAAGATTCTAGAAAAATTCTAAGAGGCTTGAAAGGGTAAAAAAAGCGAGGTTGAACGGGGACTTGAACCCCGGACTCGGGAAGATGAGAACTCGTCAAAATCCCACTATATTACCATTAGATTTGCATTAGAACCTTGTTGAAATTCTAGAAACTCACCGTGCTAACCACTACACTATACAACCAATTTTAGTCATAATCTTGATTTTCCATCATCTCATTCAACATCCATAATACTTCTTGAACTGATGGTCGGAATCTAGGCGCCCGGGCTCGAACCGGGGACTCGGGAAACTTTGGATTTTATCAAAATCCCACTATCTACTGTCAGAATTATGCTGGGAGAGCGTCCTGAATTTAATTGCTTACCGTGCTAACCGCTACACTACGCAACCGGTTCTTTTTCAATTCTGGGCGTTGCATAAGCAATTTCATGTCTATGATACTTAGAAAATTGACAGAGCTAGGTATTTCCGAAAGTTGGAGCTGGTGGTAGTTTGACCTAGAGCGCCGCTCCAGCGCTTCCAATGACGACAGCCTATCAAACACCAAAACAATAACACTGTATTTTACTGGCATTAGATGTGCATTGATAGAGCTGAGTAATGTTTCTCTGGTCTCAATGGACATACTCCTCGGTGACCTGTTAAGACTAGTCCAGTGGCCACCACGAGTATCAGTTCCATTCAAGATGGCCTTTAGTATTAGGAATAAGTAACTTTCTTCTCAAGATGGCATCCATCAGATTGAAAAATACCATGACCTTGCACAGCGCAAGTCGTGTAAGGTTCCTAGGTAGACTCAGCCTCACTGAGAGGAACAGGGCGAGCAAATCCGCACTCGCAAACCATGTGTACTACGTTTTAAGAAGAGATCAGAGATTCGCACCCGCAAAAGCGGAGGGTACACCCAAGCCTATAGGAGAGCCTCCTACAGGACAACCTCCTACAGGACAACCTCCTATAGAATAGTCTCCTAAAGGATAAGGTTCCTGTAGGATAAATTCCTCTAGGACGGACAACCTCCTACAGGACAACCTCCTATAGAATAGTCTCCTAAAGGATAAGGTTCCTGTAGGATAAATTTCTCTAGGACGGACAACCTCCTATACGGTGATTGCACATGTGATTTAGTGTTAACCTTGTACGGGTGTACCCCCCGTTTTCATAGGTGTGAATCTCCGATCTCTTTAGGAATGGACTTAAACTCAAACAAACTCATATCGTCATGTTTGTGTGTACTTGTGTAAATTGCTTTTCTTTTTGGAATAAAACTGTGTTTACTAGTGCGAAACCATTTGGCTATTTCGACTAGAGCTTTAATTTCCAAGGTTCCAGTGCGATACAGTGTTTATCCATGGCTCTGAACCAGCACGTTCCTGACTTGGTACCCTTCCAATATCTGCCTACTTTTGCAGCTAGGCCTCGAGTGCAGTGGGTTTCTGACTGCGAAATATCAATACAAGTGTGGAGGAACCGTCTCTGTAATCTTGATACATACGCGCAAATGTGGTAGCATCCATGCTCATTAGCATCGGCCTTGCAGTACAAGTTCGGCTGGCCGCAGCATGACGTGTCTGCCGCCCCTGCGCAGCAGTCTACCGAGGACATTAGCAGGCTGTATGAGCTCTCTGGGAAGAGCATGGATAGTGCAGAGTATATGTGGAAATGTGTGGGGGGCCATAACACTTACTTCCTTCTACGCGGCAGATCTGAGCTGACGCCGAACCGATGGCCAACAGACCAGACACGACCATGATAATGAAACGCATGTTATCTGAATTCTCTTTACGAGTAAGGAATAAGTTGGATAAGAATGTGTATTCCGGGGTGTACAAGATTGATTTCCTAGAGGTCCTGCACTCTCCCCCCGACGCAACTTGCCTCCCATTTTATACAAGAATGTACTGGCTACGCGCAGTGCTCTGTGAGAAGCTATAGCTGTGGAAATAATAGCATTGCCTCGTATTTTGTGAAATGCCAAGTCCGAGACTCAGGCCTGCACGTCTCAATCAGGCAGGCAACTGGATAAGCTCGGCTTAGTCCTCAGACGTAGAATAAGCTTTTTCAGGGGCTTCAATGCAACATTCGTCCCTGGCTCAAGTCATTTGGTGACCACTATTATGCGGAACACGACAGCCTTTAGTGGCGGAACATCGATGTATTAAAATGTAACAATGACTGGCAGCAATCTAGGTATGACAACTTGGTTGGCCGTGATTCTGTCGGTGCTTACAAACCAGGCTACCCTTCGCCGTCGGCATCATTATCTGCAAAAGTCAAACTTCATGTATGCCCTCGGCCTAGCCGGCCCCTGGTCATCACCCAACAGTCCCACCTTCCGGGATAGGCTTTATTTGTGAGAAATATCACGGGGTGATGTGCACCTCTGCAAGGACAGACTCTGGTAGCTCGGCGTTTAGCAAGTCCCTGCAGCCACGCATGGGTCCTCGTAATCATCATCACCGTCGTCTCCCCAAGGGAAGGCGTTGAAGACGATTACAGTGCAGTCTGTGAGCGTGGTCACATCGTTCTCCAGCACAATCATCTTCTTCCATCTGCAAGCATTTGTCAGCATCATTCCGTCAGCGTAAGCAGAAATGTGAGCAGAACTTACCCATCGACATAGTCCTTGATCCAAGCCTCTTGGCTGGCAGCGTAGACATTCCAGGAGTCACGCGTCTCACCATACTGCGAGAGGAAGAAGTCGCTGGGAAGCGTGGCGGGTGCGTACAAGTCACGAGTCTCGCTGTAGTAGGTCCAGGAGTCGAGTGTGCCGACGCTGGTGTCGAACGGCACGCCGGTGTGGTTCTTGCCCGCGCTGTGGGCGCCAACCAGGGCGACAAGCTCGTCTGACGTGAAGCCTCTGCCGGCGAAGACGCCGATCAGCGTCGGGGCATCCAGGGTCGGTGGGGGCAGCTGGCCCTGGACGGCGGCCGTCGGGTTGTCCGTACGCCCCGTGTAGAAGGGCGTGTACGGACCGTCTCGGCAGGCCTTGTTGCCGATGGCTGTGCGAGGCGTCAGCGTCTTGTCGGTATCATTGATGTTCACAAGTGTTGTATTGTAGAATCATACTCACCACCAGCCAAGTTGATCAAGTCAGCCACGCTGACCTTGTATCTAAAGGCTATATCTGCGAGCTTGCTGCAGATGGGGATAAGTCTCTCATTCTCGACGCGAGTAAAGCACTCGTCGGTAAGAACGATGGAGCCGTCACAGCCACCTCCCGGGAAGCAGTCATGGAATGGTAGTCGGATGGCCTGGCGCGCATAGTTGGTGCAATAGCCTTCCGGGTCGATGAATTGGTACTTCAGCTCCCGGGCGATGTAGTTCCAGACGTCGGGGCACGCAGTATCAGCTCTATCCTCTAGCGCGCCAATCACCCCGACAGATAGGAAGAGAGACGCGAGAGCACGCTTCGCAAACATCTTCGGAGAATATGAACACAGGTAGGCGGCTTGACAAATGAGTTGTAAGAACAGGAAGACAACTAGGATCTTGAAGTCTGCTCTGTAACAAAGCGAATGTCCTCAACCTGTTACGCCCTTCTGAGAGTGAGAGATCGACGGAGAGGAGAGAGCAGCAGTTTCGGTGGGCGCCCCAACCGGAGCAGGACGTCCCCATCTTAAGGCGATCTCTTAATTCAACAGTCGCATGGACCACCAGCAATGCCGACGACATCATCAATACCTGACTTTGCCATCATCGCGGCCAGCTACCCCTCTCTTCACCAGCTGACGAGGTTCCATGAGAGAGCCTGAGATTCCTAAAGTTGAAGAGCTAGGGCAGCCTATTAGAGAACGAAAGATAGCCCGTTTGAGGCTGGTTGCTGTCCAAAACCAGGCCGCCCAAAACTAGCGCTGCCGCTTTGATAATATATGGTCGTAGTGTTGACGCGACGCGTTACGATGGGTTACCGAAACGAGCCGAACAGTCTGCCCTGCGAAAATTGTCGTCTGAGTGCTCATCGAATATGAGCAATGAGATCGATGGGATTACCCATGGCCAGGCAGTTGTACTAATACAGTCAACAGGACTGGTGCTTTGTTGGGAAAAGAGGCTTGGGATGTTGTTGTGGCGGCGTTGCGTGGCTCGGGAAGCTCTGAAGAACGGCTGAAGCCTCCAGGAACATTGAGATGGTCTGGACGAATAAAAGATTACCTATTTTCAAGCTACTTAACTAGGTACTGCCCATGATTAATACTGGTCCCATACCCTGTTTCAACCCAGCCGGACGACCAAAAGATGCCAGACAATGCTGGGGAGCCCTTATGGCTTGAATGCTTCTTACCTGTATATCTTGTACGAGGATATCCTATACTAATAGTAGCGTATTGTAGAGGGCGATCAATACTTGTAAGCCATTGCGAAGGAGGTTGAGATCTCGGTGATCCTGTCGGGTGATCTTCTCTAGGGGGCGATCTGGAGGAGCAAGGATGCTCCTCTGCGCCAATATATGGGCAAATGATCCTACTATGCACATTGAATTCTGCGCTATGAGAAGAACCATTGGAAATTGCTAGAGTAAAGGCACTGCTGTAAAGTCACTCCCCTGGCGCAAAGCTCAGAAATGCTGAGTAGCTGACCCCGGCCCCCGGAGGACACCCAATACGTGGTGCTTATATTTTCACATTGTGATTGGTAAACCATTTGATATTAAGTATGTCCTAGTATCGCTGGGCCAATTTGTGAGGAACCGAGATTCTGGACCGTGAGTTCCAAGTTTCCGGATGAGAACGCTCTTAACGGTCACGATTAGCCTACAATCGCGCTGGATCATGTCGTTCCCCTTCTAAGTTGAGCTCATCTACCATCTCGCTCTACGGTTCGAGATATTCTACCATGATATTCCTTGTATTCTGCTCGTGATAATATCAGGAAACAGTCGTACTTCGCAGATTGTCCTCTACATAAGCTATGGCCGGCATGCCAGACACCGTGAGGATGGGTGGGGTGAACATTGCTGAATTCAATTAACTGATGCTATGTAATGTGAGTTGCCCATGGAAAAAACAACTCGTAAAGCGGAGAATCAATCTATCCCAAGGCGACCCTTTCTCATTGGCCTTCGACTTTCGAAGCAACAGACCTTTCGACCGGCTTCCCATGCTCCACGCTTTCTTGTTGGTTAGCAGCTCGAGGCTTGGGCCCCCACATATGAGCAATTGTTGTTGGCACGATTGCCGCGAGTGAGAGGGCAGCCCAGAAAGTCCAGGATAACAGAAGACTGCAAAAGGGCGGCTCTCTAGCCAAGATCTGCGCAGCGGTATAGTTCCTGTTGTGCTCCGCTGGAGTCTCTCCGGTGATGACGAGGTAAATGATGTAGACTGACCATCCTGAAACAGCGAACAGGCCGATGGTCCTCATTTTGGGAGCCCCAGATATTCTTGCCGCATCACAGTCGAAAGTGCAAAGAAATTCCATGGCGCGGGAGAATACCACATACAGCCCTCCGACAATGGATGTGTCCTGCAGAAGAAACTTGACCCAGTGGTATAGCAGCGATACTGGTCTGTGGCTGAACGTAAGCGAGTCTATGCTCTGGTTGTCAAAGAACTCGAACTGGTGCATTTTGCTAGACATGCCAGTCAAGACGACCCGCCAGGCAGTCATAAGTAAAGCGAGTAAGGCCAGACTCATGAACGTGTTGAACTTCGTCATGGTAGAGTTGGCCGCCGCTTCGACCACCTTTTGCACCAAGAAGCTCTTTAGCGCGGCGCTTCCTACCGAGGAGTACCCGCTAGCCAGGACAAGGACGAAGATGAAATATTGGCCAATGTTGATGATGCTGCGATTCAGCGACATTCGTGATGCCGTGTGCTCCGGCCCAGGCTGGAGAAAGGCTAGGTGGTCGGCATATTGCTGGATGGCCTTATTGAGGGAGGAGCTGAGGACCAGGCAGTAGAACACTTTCATTCTTTCGATGGAACTCGGGAGGGTTGGCGTTAAACAAAGCACCATCGCAGCGATGTTGAGATCGTGTTGTGCATACAGTAGAGACGTCCAGTCACTGCGGCCAAAAAGCTGCAGCCTGGCTACAAGCCTGGAGCCGACCAGTCCCACAATTCCTGCCAACAACCCGCTCCACATGAGTTGGGCCAACTCCTTTGCCCCGGTGATCTGACGCCCTGGCGTGCTCAAAGAGTAGAGAAGAACGAGGGAAACTTGGGTGCTCACGCATGACAGGCCTGTGAGTAGCGTAGTGGACGTGATATTGAGGTGGTCTCCGACCTGGACTCTGAACACACCGGATTTTTCGATTTGCAGGGCGCCGCATTTCTTCAGGCGAATGTAAGACATCCGAATAATGTACGCCAGATGGAACACATGGGCCATGGCGAGAGCAATTGCCGGTCCAGCCTGCAGACCGTTGGAAGGGATCATGGCCAGGGCGACAATGGTGGCTGGGGCGCGAGTAAAAAAGAGGAAAAGCGTGCCGTAGAAGGTGAGGCGCCAGTCCCAGGCTGGGCTCAAGTGGCCGGTCCCCTTGAGCATATTGCGGATGCCAGGTGGGATCTCGGACCACAGAGAGGCGAGGGCAAGGTCAACGCCGCGGCGTGATATGTGGAACTTGGCAATCACGCCCATGCCGAGGAGGGAAAAGAGGTGATGGAGGGCCAGCTCGGGGATGTGGAGGTAGTGAGGCAGCTCTGAGATGTAGATAATAGTTCGCGAGCCCCAGCAGAATTGCTGAGAAGGATTCATTGGACGACGAAAGCCAGCAATGTCTTCTTCTGGGGGGGTCTTCCATACTGCCATTGCGCACCCAATCAATGGGATGGGCTTGACGAGAAGGCCGAGCAAGGCTCCCAGGAAAAATAGATATGCCTCATAATTGCCCCGGAGCTTGTTGTAGAAAGCAGGACTCCACCACTTCATTATTCGATCGACAGCCAGACGGTATAAAAACCAAGCGGAGAGCCCGGTGACGAGAGGCAGGTATGGGACATCTTCCCGTGGGAAGTCGGGTTCTTCCATGGTGCTTGGACGAGATATGAAGTCAGTGGTCGGTTCTTGGAGTTTACAAAAGCTTTTTTCTGGAGCTGTTCATAAGAGGGTGCTCAAGCAGAATCCAAAGAGTGACAATTCGTATAAACATGCCGAAATGGCTTCGAACAGTAGACGAGAGCAGGAAAAGTTCGCCCGTCTGCCGAGCTCTGCATTCCTGCGGTTGAGCCGATTATCTATCTACGTTTTTGTTGGCCCGCCCGATGCCGGCTCGTGGCTTCCTTAAGCCGTCGCATTGTTTACATCATCGTGATCCCAGAAGGCACGCTTTGGTTACGAACCCAACATGAAGCCGAGACTGCTAGACGTCGTCAATTCTCGATAGACTCATATTTTGAACTTGATAACACATAATTTGCAAACCGCGCATTCGTGTCAGTGATTGGGCAAGATGACGGCCACGTTAGCGCGGCGCCGCGGAGGACTGAACCGTATGCCGGAGGCAAAGCCGTGAGTGAAGTGGTTTCACAGTGGCCATCTCGAGGTAAGCTTGCAAAAGCTGCCGCTATCAAGAAGCTTGTTCTGCTCGACACTCACACTGATTGATACTAGATGATGTTCCGTGCACAGGAACTACGGGATTGAGGCCAGATGACACGTGGTGCTCATGAGCAAGAGCCCTGGGTCCACACATCGGTGCCGAGCTACGGATTTGTGCTCCTTCCTTCTCAGCTCTCAAATTGTCATATCAATTCAGGTCGAGGCTGCTTCCTGTCGATCCAAAATGACCATGTCACCCACCTGCCTAGGTGTCTAGGTAGGGCGCCCACGGAACTCGCTTCCGCCTGCGACCAAGCATGTCCTCATCTCGTATGCTCATTTCATGGTTAGAAAATACAAATGATGTCCAAGACCGCAGCGCAAGAGGGCGCCCTCACACCCCTGGAGGGATTTCTGGAGTATTCTGTACCTGCATCTCTTCGGTCGAGTGTCACCGATGGAAACACACCGTCGCCTGCCCCTGTCGCCGCCCCTGTCATAGGGTCCCCATTCTTCACGCTGCCAAGGTGGAGGAAATATGGCCTGTTCCTCTGCTGCTGCTTGCTGCAGTTCCTACTCCAGTTCGACATCGCCGCCGTGGCCGTGACTATCCCGGTAAGTGCAAATGCTGTGCGTGCGACAAGGATCAGTTGACTGACGCTTGATCCCCTCGCAGGAAATAGCCAAAGATGAAAAGGCGACTCAGGTCAAGGCATTTGCGCTGACTACGTGCTACTGCCTGGCGCAGACAGTCTTCCAGCTTGTGTTCTCGCACGTCTCACACGCCCTGGGTCGAAAATTCATGTTCCTGACGAGCCTGTTCTTTTATGTTGTCGGCGCCAGCATCGCTGCGGGCAAAGTACACATTGACACTCTGGTCGGAGCGCGTGTGATACAGGGGATTGGAGCGGCAGGCATGTTCACCATGTCCGCCATCCTCATCGTCGAGATGACCCAGCCGCGCCAGCGGGCGGGCTGGGTTTCTTTTTCTCAGGCCTGGGGCGCGCTGGGAAACATTTGCGGGCCTTTAGCCGCTGGGGCAATGTTCTATAAAGGTTGGTCTTGGGTAAGTCATTACTTCTGGTCCTTGGAGTTGCGGGAAATTCGTGTGTGGGCAGCTCACATGTGAGGAACATACACAGAACTCCGTCTTTGCGGTCGAGGTGGGCTTAGCCGGCCTGCTCTTGTTGACCCTCACGTGTCTCCTCCCGTGGGACAGTCGCAGCATAACGGAGAGACTACACGAACTCGAGCGCTGTGACTGGCTTGGCATGGGCCTCTTCTTCGCCTGCGCCGTCGCATTGCTGGTGCCCATCAATATCGGCGGGGCCACAAAGTCGACGCCGTGGAATTCCGCTCCCGTCCTCGCCACCTTCGGATCTGGAATCGTGTTCCTCATCTTGCTCATCTATCAACAGCGATGGCTGGCGAAGCGGCCTGCTTTTCCCAGGGAGATATTCGCAAGACGTCCCACCACCGGGATCCGGCACCCCTTTAAACTTTTCGTGAGCATCGGCCCCTCGATCGCATTCCTGGGCAACGCAGTCGGCGGCATCCTGCTCTTAGGGGTTTTCTACAGCCTCGTCATATTCTGGGAAGGGGTCCGGGAGAAGTCACCAGTGATGATGGGAGTCGTGCTGCTCTCGATGACGTTAACTTACCCAACGGCCTTCGCCCTCACGGGCATGGCCATCAGGAAGTGGGGCCGCATCAAATATCCCATAGCCGTGGGAGCCGCAATGTCGACGTTGGGCCTGTTCCTCATGATGTTCATGACGAAAAAGACGCCGGAACATTTTCTGATCATGATCTGTTTCATAGCGGGCGCAGGATGCGGCGTCTTCGCTCCGGCCATGGTCAATGCTGTCATCGCCCTCACGGACTCGCGCTGGCACTCGCACGCCATAGCGACGCGCACCCTGCTGTACACCGCTGGTCAGTGTATCGGCGTGTCCATCGGCACGGCGATCTTCACCGCTGCCTTCAAGGCCAACTTCGAGGCGCCAGACGTCAACCACGCGCTCAAACAGAAATACGAGGGGATGGGCTTCGAAAACCCGCAGGAGCTCATTAGCAAAATCAGTAACCTAACGAATATGGCGCCGGGCGGTGAGCTGATTGATATGGTGGCTGATTCGCTGCAATATGTCTGGTGCTTCGCTAGCATCCTCGCCGCCATAACTGGCACCTTGGCCGTCTCGATGCAGTGCCCAGACCTACCTCCAGATCGTATCAACCCGCCAGCCCGTCCTGACGAGGAGCAACAAACAAACAGCACTGAGATGGCATCACGTTAAAGAAGAATACGTCTCTATTGCCTTCGACAGTTCTATTTTCATTCATAGCTTTGTTCCTCTGTTCCTCTTTCACTAGAGTATATACTTCGCTTAGGTAGTCTTTTCTGTATCGGTTCGAAATGTACCCACCGACTCTAAACCATGCCGAGGTACCGCGTCTCGAAAACAGTGTCTTTGGTAGCACCCGTAACCCCGATGCTAACCACCTCGCCCGGCACTATGTCCACAAGGTTGTCATCAAACTTGACGTTGTCATCGTGACATTCCACCGCCAGGCCCTTGATCGGGAACTCAGCACTGATCTCGAGAGCGGTACCCTCCTTGTTCAGGACAGCCTTGAGCTCCTTGGGCTTCTGGAGGTGCAGATACTTGAGGGGCTCGGGCCAGTTGACGTATCTAGCCAGCTGCTTGCCCGTCTTCTTGCAGATCGTGTACGCAGCGACGACCGTGCGCGCCTCCTCGCCCTTGCCTTGTTGTTGCACGGGGACCTCTACGGCGAGGATCTCCGTGGACCTGTTCTCCGGCAGCAGAATGTCCTTCTTGACAGTCTCGTTGTACGTCTCCTTGCCTGTCTCGACATCCCATGCCTTCAGGATGGTATCGACCGTGACATCCTCGAGGGTGAGGTTGCTGCCCCAGACTTCAATCACGGTCTTGGTCTCGATGTCGACTCGGGTGTACTTGTCCTTGGGGTGCTTATGCTCGCGCCGCGTTATGCCGATGCTCAATGGCGCCATCTCGCGCTTAACGGTGTAGTACGCGTGCTTAGGGCGCAGGTAGTAATCCACGATGGACCATGAGGTGACGGGCCAGCAGTCGTTGATCTGCCAGACCAGGGCGCCACCGCAGTATTCGCGCCCGGGGCCTTTCCACTGGCGCTTCCACAGCCGGTAGGCGGACGCCAGACACTCGGCCTGCATGAGCTGCGTGCAGTAGATGAACTGCTCGATCGGGTCTGGCGCATATCGGAAGTTCTCCACCAGGTAGAGAGCTATGCGACGCTCGTGGCCGTCAGCCTTGTTGTGGAAGTCGATGGTGCTGGATTGTGGGTAGCGGTCCGGGTCATCCTTGCCCTTGGGCAGGTAGGCGTCGATGGTCTTCAGGCTGGGGAATGCCTCCATGCCGAACTCGGAGACGAACCTCCCAACGAGCTTGTCGAAGTTCTGATACTTCTCTTGACTTCCGTGCCAGACATTCCACTGATGCAAGTCGCCCACCGTTGGATCTGACGTGGGCTTGCCGGCGCCCCATGGGCTGCCGAAGTGGTAGTACGTGCTTGGGATGAGTTCGGAGCAGGCGTCTGCGAGGATCTTCTCATAAATGTACCGGGCGGGGAAATCGGTCTTGAGCCAGGACTCTGCATCCTTGTTCTCGTAGTCGTATGTCAAGTTCTCTGATTCCTGGTACTGGTAGTCTTCGTTGTTGCCGGCCCAGATGACTATGGAGGGATGGTGTCGTAGAAGCTTGATGTTCTCCTCGGCCTCACGTTTGATGGACTTGAGGATGTCGGGGTAGGCTGGGTAGTTGCCGCAACCAAACATGAAGTCCTGCCATACGAGGATGCCATACTCATCGCACGCATCATAGAATGCCTGCTCCTCGTAGATACCACCACCCCAAACGCGGATCATGAACTGGTTGCCGTCCGCGACGAGCTTGACCCAGTCATAGTATCTTTGACGAGAAATACGTGGCAGGAAGTTGTCTGCCGGGATCCAGTCGCTACCGCCGCAGTAAATGGGAATATTGTTAACCTCGAAGAAGAAGGAGGTGCCAGGCTGTTCCTTCAGGGCCCGCTGGATGAGCTCGGCCCGACGCAGGCCAATCCTTTTTGTGACGCTGTCGATTTCGTCGTCACCATCGCTCAGCAGCGTGGCCTTGACTGTGTACAGAGGCTGCTTGCCATAGCGGACAGGGTACCACAGTGAAGGGCTGCTAATATGGAAGGTTGCCTGGAGGTCGGCGCCTCCTTTGATCGTCTCGGATGCCACACTCTTGCCGTCCAGGGACACGTCGAAGCGGATCTTGTTGGCGGGACCCTCTACTTGGGCATGGGCGACGACGGTTGCGGTCTTGAGGTCCTTCTCGACGGTGGTGTCAAAGTACAGATCGGCGACGCGGGACTCGTAGATCTCGAGATTGATCGGTCTCCAGGGCCCACAGGTGTTGAGCACCGGGCCCCAATCCCAGCCGAACTCGTACTGGGCCTTCCGCACGGCGAGCCTCGAGCTGTCACCGTTCCAGCATCCCCACTTATGGTCCGGGTGCTTCTCGACCTCTTTCCAGCCCCTCAGGTAGGCACTGTCAAAGGTGATGACCAGCTGGTTGGGGCCCTCCTTGACTGTGGAGGTGACATCGACCCGCTCGGGCGTGAACATGTTGTCCGACTCAAGGATGGTCGTGTCGTTGAGTACAACGGTGGCGAATGTGTCCAAGCCATCGAAAGCCAGAACGGCCTTGCTGCCCTTGTCGACTGCTGGCGCGTTGAAGGAAGTCCTATAGACCCATTTCTTCTCTCCTATCCACTGGACATCGAGCTCGTTCTTGCCGATGTAAGGGTCTGGGATGAGGCCATGGTGCATGAGGTCGAGGTGGACATTGGTGGGAAACTGGGCGACGGGCAGGAACTTGTCGTCTTCCTTGTCGGCCTGCCTGAACTCCCAGTTCTTGTCGACGGGGATAACCTTGGCGGCCATGCTGCCTGACGGGTGGTTTTGGTGCTGAAGGAGCAAAGGTCTCGTAGGGACAGATGGAACAGGCTCTGGGCAATCAGGCTGAGGGACTGTATCCCGTGGCAAAGGTGTGAGTCTTGTCATTGCGAGACCTCGGGGAGAATTGACCCACGATCTGGGCAGGAGGTCGCTCTTCTTATACACCGACGTGGGGAAGGTGACGACCAGGTGGTGTGGTCGTGGTGCATGTTGGAGAAGCTACCTGGCTAGGTACCTACCTACTGTAGTTACCTGGCTGCATGCTGCATACTCTCCAAATGCCAGGGGTGCCATGCAGGCTGGGCAGTGTACACGCAGTACCGTGGTAGGATGCTCACGATGGGGAGACGCCAGCTTGGCCAGGACCCCTCATCGAGGCCTATTCCCTGCCCCGCGCCGCTCACCTTGCTGCAGCCGCACGCAGGAACGCGGGGGGTGAGCCGCCGAAATTCATGGACCACCGGCAACCCTTGGGCTCCCTGGATTTCATTTACGATGTCGGAGATGATCCAGCAGTCAGGGCAGTCCGGGCTTGTAGCACGTGTCTGTGTTGCAGCTCTCTTGTCTCTTGGTCAGGCAGTGTGAAATGGGTTGTTGCTTGCGTGCTGCACTGAGCGAACAGGCCATGGAAGCTTGGTACCCTCGGTGCCTCAGTAGGTACGTACTAGCCACCATCAGCTAAGCCGTCCTTCAAGGCTCTAAGGCCGGAGTGTCGGCCAGCTCTTCCACGGCCGAGCAAGACCAGCAGCCTGTGGTGCGCTCTTCTTGTTTGCTCGTGCCCCCGTGGTAGCACCACATTGACCACAAGTCTCCCGAGGATTTCCCATGTGAAATTCCACCACGAGCAAATCTCGACCGTCAAAGACTGACACGAGGCTAAGGAAGAAGAATCATCCCGGGCGGGTGCATGGGTATGCCCCTCCCGCCAGTCTTGTCGGGGGTGTCCTTACTGTGAGCACGCGGACGAGCCATCTCCGAATCGCCCTCTTCCAGCCTCAGGAGCCTCTTGGTCTGCCGTGGGCTGCCGACTGCACGGCTCGGGATGTGACCACGGCTGCGCAGCCTCGGGCCAAATCCTCGTCATGTACGTACCGACTCGCAGAGACCCTGGACAGCGGTGCGTGCAAACCCGTCATTCCAGTCGTGGAAGTGCCCCCCCCCCCCACTTAGTCCTTGTGTGTCCAGGTGAGGTGGGGGCAATCGTCAGGGTGGGTTCATGACAGTAATTACCTAGGTATTGAGATGCTGCAGGATAGTCTGCAGCTCGTGCCCGGCTATATTCCACGTGCTTCCTCCACCCACCCGGTACGTCCGTCCGTAGAGTCGTACCGATCAGACCTCTCAACGACTCAACGAGAACAAAAGACGTGAGCGACTGTAGTTTAAAAAAAAAGGGGGGGGGGAGACCAGCAACTCCCGCACAACACCAGGCGGCCTCTCTCGCTGTATATAGATAAGAGAAATTCTTAGTCGTGTGTCCAAAGAGACCCCATCCATCAAACGCCGCATGCCTTTCTATTGCCCTCAGCCCAGAACCGCTTCAACCGCTTGAATCAAAAAGGCAGTGGTATCCTGGAAGCAAAATATAAAATCCACAGCAGAGCACAGCTGAACTGGCCGGAATGGAGGGCGGCAGGGGCCGCTTGAGCCTTAACAGCAACCCCTCCTGCTCCTCCGGTTGCTGAGCGTGAACACCTCCTCCCATTCCCTCATGCCGCCCATCCCCCACTGGCTCCTGCTCTTGCCCCTTCCCCTGGCCCCCCTCCTCCGGCCGCCCCCGGCACCGATGTCTTCCGTGGTCAGCGAGCTCTTGATGCTGGCGCCGTCGGTGCTCGCGCCGCTGTGCCATAGCCCGCCGGCGTCGCCGTACTGGATGCCGCTCATGGGGTCGTCCGGGTCTATCTCTCCCAGCTCGATCTTGGTGAGGATCATCCGGGCCAGCCGGCCAAACACCTCATCGACCCCCTCCCCGTTGAGCGCGCTGACCTCCATCGTCACTGGGACGTTGACGCCGCTCGCCCACCGGCTTGCCTCGGTCGCCGAGACCTCGCGGCCCTCGAGCGCGATCGTCGCCCGCTGCTCGTGGCCCGTCGTCGAGCCGCTGAAGCCGCCGCCGCCGCCCCACGGGTCCCGGTCCGTCATGGTCGCCATCGTGCTCCTGCTCGTCGTGCTGCTCACGCTCGCCGCCGAGTACGAGGCATAACTGCTGCCGACCGCGCCGGCGGGGCCAGTGATGGTGTGGGAGGAGCCGTAGCTGGACGGGGTGGGCGGCGGCATGGACGTGTCGACGAGGGCGTTGCTGTCGGCGAGGTCGAGCTTGTTGCCCGCGAGAACGATGGTCAGGTTAGGTGAGGCGAGGGCGCGCGCGTCATTGAGGAAGGGCTGCAGCGAGTTGAAGGATGCGTGGGAGGTGATGTCGTAGACGAGGATGGCTCCCGCGGCGCCTCGGTAGTATGATCGGGAGACGGACCGGAAGCGCTCGGTGCCGGCGGTGTCCCAGAGCTATTGTCCCCGGATCGAGGTGTCAGCGGTGCTTCGTCCGGCAGGGTGTGCACATTGGCGGGTGCGGTGTCGTGTGGTCCTACCTGTAGCTTTATCCTTTTCCTCCTTGCGCCTGTGCCAACTTTGATGATCTTGGTCGCGAACTCGACGCCGATGGTCTGTGACGAGAGAACCCTCCACTCATTCTTGACGAAGCGATGCAGCAAACAGGATCTGGAGTGCAAGGCAGGGCAGAGGTTAGCGAGTGACCATCGTCAGGGGGGGGGGTGCCTGTCTTCCTGTCCTCTTGAGAACAGTATTCGCGGTCGGATGCATTCGGTTGGAGGACTCGTTCAGGGGGCGTCGGCGTCGGCGTCGATGGCGTTACTCACTTGCCCGTCCCACTAGGTCCTAGCAATATGATCTTGGCCAAATAATCGTACATGCTACCCAGCTCCTAGATCAGATCGCCGCGTCATGTCAGCGCTTTTGCCAGCAATTTTTGGGTGTCGCTGCATCGCGATGGCCCGTCGTACCTGGTCCCGCGCGGTGAGATTGCTCTCGTCGCTGGCGGCGGAAGAGCGCCGCGGCCTCGTCATGGTCGCGTCGATCAGTCAGTCGGTCAGTCGGTGTGCAGCTCGAGCAGCTTGTTGTACGCGGTCAGAGTCGACTTGGGGGCTCGGTTCGAATATGGTCTGGGCTGGTTGGAAAGTCGCCGGAGTCGTTGGATTGTCGAAAACACCGAGAAAGCGAGTATGCAGGAGAGTTATTGCTGTGCAGGTTGCGAAAGAGGGCATTATTACCGTGCTGTGCTCTCTACATGGATCAATGTGGTAATCTGTTGGCGGCCATTATTAGACCAACCTGCAGCAGCAGCAAGCGACCACCCTGGAGACCCGCCTGGTTTCATGTGCTCCCTGGAACGCTGCTTATCGGCCGCGGCGATAGGCCTTCGCAGGGGTTCTCACGAGGGCGGGTGGGCAGGCAGGCAGGTGGACCCGATGCCAGCGCATGTCGTCAGACGTGCTGTGAGTGGGCCGTGGGGGACCTCAATAGCTCCTACGCTACCAAATTACAGGTTTATTATTTATCACCCTGCCAGTCGCGGCAGTGAGGGCATATCGAGATTCACCAGCTGCTTTTTCAATCCTCTGGTTGTGGCTTGCAATTATCGCAACCACATTAGGATGCTGTCAATATGGCTGCACTCTTTACTCAGGGTATCGTAACCACAAGTGCCTGCACGGCCAGCCACAACCTTCATCTCGACTGTGAATGGATTAGGAACAACAGTTTGAAAAGAGACAGCTGAGAGAGACAAGTGCCCCCAATCACCAGGATCGGGGCCAAAAGAAGCGCATAACGCAAAACATTTGCCGTGTTGGTCTCCCGATGTTGGGATAAATAATGTAATTATTCAGAACGGGAACACAGAGATACCGGCGTTTGATCGGGATAAGCCAAGATAGCCACGGACACCACCACCTCCGCACTTCGGTCGATATAATCTTACGCCTTGCCCGCCCACTACCGCTACCGCTACATAAACGCAACGAGAACGGCATGTGAGTCGGGTCGACGTCGATTCACGAACTACGACATCCAGTCTCGAGAAACGCCGAGAAAATCGCATAAATCAGATCTAGCACAATGTCCAGCTCAAAAGTCCACGTTGCCGTCACTCAGGCGAGCCCGTGTGGCTTGACCTCCAGGGTGCCGTCACAAAGACGTGTAAGCTCATCAAGGAGGCCGCAGAAGACAAGGCACAGCTCATCGCGTTCCCAGAATGCTTCATACCTGGCTACCCAGCGTGGATTTGGTCTGTCTACCCAAGACATGTGGTTTACTCGCCCCAGCCTACAGCTTGCTCATCCTCATGTCTCGCAGGAACCGCCCGGTCGATTTCGATACCAACGTCAAATATATCAAGAACTCACTCAAGCTCGCCTCACCCGAGATGGAAACTATTAAAACCTGCGCCCGTGAGAACGGCATCGCTGTCTCGTTGGGCTTCTCCGAGAACGACGACGACTCCTTGTATATCGCCCAGGCGCTCATCGGTGCAGACGGCGAGGTCAAGGTCCACCGGCGCAAGATGAAGCCCACGCACATGGAGCGAACCATCTTTGGTGACGCGACCGGCGGCGGCGAGGGCAATAGCGGATCGTGCCTGGTCTCCGTGGCTCAGCTGCCATTCGCCCGGGTCGGACAACTATCATGCTGGGAGCACATACAGCCGCTGCTCAAGTTCAACACCATCTCTCAGCGGGAGCAGATCCACGTCGCCGCGTGGCCCAGCGTGGATCCTCATTCGGGATCTGGGCCTGACCTGTGGTCCATGTCTGCTGAGGGTACGTATATCCCTGCTCTCTGTTCGATGCTTGAAGAGGAGACTTACAATCTTCAAGGCTGCCAGAGTCTAGCTAGGGTCTACGCTGTCGAGGCAACCGCCTTTGTCCTGCACTGTACTGCTGTCCTGACCGACAAGGCGATCGAGGCAAATGGCACCGCCGGCTCGCCACTGATGGGGGCTCCGGGCGGCGGTTCCTCCGCAATTTTCGGTCCGGACGGGAGGAGGCTGACTGAGCCGCTAGGAGCACAAAAGGAGGGCATTATCTATGCTGATTTGGATCTGGATGAGATCACGAGGATCAAGATGTTTGCCCATTGCACAGGTCATTATAGTAGACCTGATCTGATGTGGCTCAGCGTGGACAGCAATGCTAAGAGCCTTGTCAGGGCAGCGGGAGGGCTGCCCGCGAAGGGTGATGACAGTGCTCGCTCTGCACGACAAGATTGATTCGTCATGTAATGAAATGGATGTCATAAGAGCAACGGGGCCGCGCGCCCTTCATCAAACTCCCTAGGGATGTATATGTTCTTACGGCATGAATTGAGTTCCTCTCGTCTTTTGCGACCTCGCCCTACCGAGAGGTGGAGTTCCGAGCCGTCTATGCGCCATTGACGGCAAATCCAATAGTACCATGTACTTGATTCAGTCATTTTGTTAAACTCAACTCAGTTTGGCAGGTCAGGTCAATGTCATGGGCTCCTTTTGCCAGATTTTTCATGGCTACGCCGAATCATATTACCCTTCTCATCTACCCTGGGGATAACAAAGACGATGTGGGGCTTGTTCATAATAGGCTTACATTACTACTACTAGTACGAGTTTAAATTCGGCCGTTGAGTCCTGACTCCTCGTTGGAAACCCTCATATCTGAATACGTTCCCTTCTTAGTCTCCACAGATGATCATTGAGACACCGCTGTTAGTCGCCAGCTGGTTATTGGAATGTCCTAAGAGTGACTGCGTACTCAAATTCCACTATCATCCTGCTGGTAATCCTGGCCATCAGGAGACGAATAGAACGAGTCCCAGGCCGCACATTGGGCGTTCATCTCCGTGTCGTCCCCGACCACGGACGGAATCTGGGACTGGTTCTCGATCAGCTGCATCGCGAGCCCCTGCGAAGCATGCCACGCAATGTGGCAGTGGAATAGCCAAGCACCAGGGTTGTCCAACTTAAAGGCGATCACAGTGTATCCCGTGCCGTAGAGAGACACGGTATCTCTCCGCGGCGGGTTGTCCTTGTTCAGCTTTGTGATGAGCGGGACGTAGACGCCGCGGCCTTGTGCTAGGATGTAGAAGTCGTGGCCGTGTAGGTGCATCGGGTGGTAAGCATTGGTCAGGGTGAGGTCCTGGATCACCCAGTACACCCACTTCCCTGGTGCATCGATGTTGGCTGAGTTGCTATTGTCCGGGTAGTCGTCCTCAGAGACACCATTGTAGACATATGCGAGCGTTGGATCCGACCAGTTGACGCTCAGGTAGCCGTCATGCATGGTCCAGTGCAGGACCAGGCTGGTGTCATAGTACCAACCTACGTCGAGGTAGTTTTGCTCCTCCTTGTCATCCACCGTATGCTTCACCCAGGGGACCAGGTTGTCGTAATCCTCGTCTCCGCACGAGTTGTCGATATCGTCGCTGACTGTGGTGGTTGGCTCGGCTGTCGAATTCACGCCATCGTAGTATACAATACCGAGGATGTTGTCCTTATTATCATTATCATTGAAGTTACAGGCAGTCTGGTAGATGGCCCGTAACCAGTAAGATCCGACTAGCTGATCCGCCTCGACGATCACGTCGTAGCGCTGTCCACTCGCCAGGATGACGCTATCCGTTGTGTACGGCACAATCGGGACAAGATCAGCTGCGACAACGGTCAAGGTGTGCCCATCGATGGCGAACTTCATATATCCATCAGTTTGCGCGCCGACGATGCGCATGAGGTGCTTCTTCCCCGGCTCAAATGTGGTGTTGTAGCGCGCGGTCACTCCACCGACACAAGCCGCATCGTCGGAGTCAGAGCAGTCGTAAGGATTCAAACCGTTGATGAGTCCATTTGGAGCTACAACCTTGAATGGACCCTCGACATTGAAGACACGTTGGTACTTCTCCCAAATATGCCACACATTCTCATGATACCTGTCTTGAAGCATGACAGGCCCAAGATCGATGTCGTAATTTGAGGTTGTTGGGCCGTGAATGACGATTGGACCGAAGAGGCCATTGGCCATTTGTAGGCTGAAATGAGCGTGGTACCATGAAGTTCCGTACTGAGTCGCTTGAAATCGGTACGTCATGGTATCACCCGGCGGTATTGGGCATTGTGTCACTCCTGGCGTGCCGTCATTTTGGCTGTTGTTGAACTGGCGGATGCCATGCCAGTGTATTGCCGTGCTTTACAGCATCCCATGGGATGTCAGCCACAAGGTCCGTTGAGCGTCTACGCGCATTCGGTGGATCGATTGCTCACCCATTATCAGGAAGACTGTTGGTGATATGTACGACAATCTCGTCTCCCCAGTCTGCCTCGATGGTCGGCCCCGGCAGAGATCCATTGAAGACCTGTACTGTTGTCTCGTAGCCGTCTGGACTGAGAGTGATCTGCTCAGCGTTCAACCAATATTCCCTGACAAGTCCAGTGGTTGGCCAATATTCATAGTAGTCGGTATTAATGTCATATTGACCCCAACAAGTCCGGTTAACTGCCGAATTTTCGCAAAGGGATGTTTCGCTTTGGTTCTGTGCCGAGTTGACATCGGCTAGTGGACTTGGGATGGAGTGCACCGATTGGCATGAGAACGTGGCTGCTAAGATGAATCTCCGCAGAACAGAAGCCATCCTCGGATTGGTGTCTGTGCACGTGCTGCCAATTGAATGATCAAGAAAAGAGAGACTGAGTTAGACGCGCCAAAGAAGGACTTGACTACGTAAACCTTGGAAGGAAAAACATCTAAATGAGCGACGTTGCAGAACACAATTAAACTATAAAGAGTGGCGGCATGTTGCGTGACATTCAACAGAGTTCTGAACCCACGAAAATCAGTAGAGCCATAAATTATTGTCTGCCGGGCGGGCTTGAGTTCTAGCAGCTCAGCCTCGTGGGTAATCTCACTTACCGTCCTCCCCCCGCATCCCGAAATTTGATCATGTATCACTGGATCAAGTGTGCGTCATGACCCTGTTCAAGAAGCATGCTGCAAGGCAAATCGTACAACTGGCGTGGGTTTTGCTTCTAATTGAAGCCCGCGTTGGGGAATTCATGACTCGCAGAATAGGAGTGCAAACGCGTTTTCCTCAACATCGTGTGCAGCAACACCTTAGTTTGAAGATCCAAGACGTGATATGAGTTGAGTCTTGCTTTTAAATAAATGTTTTTCGTCTTCATTGGAGGGCGTAGGTCTTGCAGAGTTGGGGAGACAGAAACACTTTATTTGCCGAGGCCAACCACCGGCATGTGGTGAATCGCACATGTGAGCACCAGCATGGCTCTCACGTAACCCTGTCCTAGGCCATTTCGGTGTATGCGTCCAGGTCACGAACATTTTGTTCTTTTCTCTATATCTCCAATAGCTGCGAGGGATGAATATCCTAGGCAGCTCGCGGGCGCCAGAAGTCCGCGGTGCTGAAGTTCCAACTCGTCTCGCTGCTCACCTGGCTGGATTAACCATGGCTAAAGTTCTCTAAACGTATATCTAGCAAGGCAATAGAAGCCCATCCGACATCCACAAAGCCTGTGCGAATCAATTGATAGTATAGTTCGACAAAATCGGTGGGACACGTCCTTGCAATGTGAGAGGACTCGGACAGTAAGCTCGTGATGTCTCTTCGAGAAAGGTTCCTCTCTCAGCGAACCGTGTGGCAAAGTGTCCTTGGCTCTGATGAATATACTTCGCTCCATGCTATGTGGAATGGAGTTGCTGCTGCATGATATGCGCCCTTGGCCTTCCTTATGCCTTGACTACATTCCAAGTTCGCAGGCAATTTCGTTCGCCTGGACTGAAGTAATCAGAATAGAATATGCCACTTTGTGCCATGTAGCCACCAACACACAGTCCTTGCGCAACCTTGGAAGCTGCTCGATCTAGAGGATCCGGAGATTTTTGATTAAGGAAATGGATAGACTGTCCGTTTTGGAATAATGTGTTTGAGGTTGAAGCAATTTAAACGTTTTGGGTGAGCGTTTCGGTGGTGAGATATTGTCCATTCGTTCAGGCTCGTGAGGACTTGTGCACCTATTCACAGCATATAGTAGAATCTACTATTCAACTGGATATGATCCACACTCCCACCGTCTGAACTCAAGGGAGCCAGCACGCAACTTGGTTTCGAGACGATCATAAATAACAACAGCAGTCATAATGCTGCTTGTTCCCGTGGCTGCGGCCTTTGTCGATATCATCATCACCATTCTTGGGACTAACTGAACCCGTGGAACTTGCAAGAGTCTCGGAGAATTGCATGTCATGGCAACGCAGTGATAGATGCATTCCAGGACCGCAGCAAAAGCCAACTCGGCCCAGCCAGCTGAATACCTAGGGTAGACCGGGTAACACAGTGAGCTCAACCAACGGCCGGCCTCAAGTCCAACGGGTTGGTGGGCAAAACAGCAAAAAGAAGAAATCATTACATGATGTATGCCCCCCTAAGTTCTTGTCAGAATACAGTTATATAAGAAGGGTTTGGGGGTTCACAAACAGGCCGATTCGAACGACCGATCTTCGCATTACAAGTGCGACGCCTTACCACTTGGCCATAGGGGCGTTCTGGTGGCGATTTTGAATGGCAGTTTATAATGCCCACCCGCACGCTCTCTCAGACAAGTCTTCATCGCTGCCATTTTTTTTTTTTGACTGAACATGATGACGCGGTTCTGTCCATCTTGACTTTGTGTATAAGTCGATGACTCACCATAGAATCAATCGTGTCACTCCCAAACGTCGTCCTCAATCGTGCGTATGGGACCCAAACAGCACAGCACATGCAGCCCTTTGACTGGGGTCACATTCATGTGAGACAGGTCCTGGGTCCCTAGAGCTTGGTCAGGCTAAGCACTAGCGCCCTACCGGGGTAAACAACCTCCCTGCTGTAAACTACATCTCTGCAAACGCGATAGTCCATCGCATTATTCACAAACCATCAAGCCAGCCAGTTTTACACTTGATTCACAATATTTGCATCGCAGACAGACGCACGTAATATTGAAGCTCACAGCAAAAATCTCACGACCATGGCCTCCTCGTCGCCATCGTTCGTTCCCGCGCTTATCGTGGTCGACTTCCAGGAGGACTTCTGCCCTCCTTCTGGCTCTCTCGCCATCCCGCAAGGCCGCGATATCGCCCCAACCGTCAACGAACTCTTAGCCCTGCCCTCTTTCGCCGTCCGCATCGCAACCCAGGACTGGCATCCGGCAGACCACATCTCCTTCGCGGCAAATCACCACATCGAGCCGCCCAAGCGGCCGTTTGAAGACACCGCCACCATAGTCAACCCGCAAAACGCGTCAGAGAGCTACGAGACACGGCTATGGCCTGTCCACTGCGTCCAGGACAGCCCTGGCGCAGAGCTTGTGCCAGAACTGGCAGCCGACAAGGTCGATGTCGTGGTCAAGAAGGGCATGGACGCCCGCGTGGAGATGTACAGCGCCTTCTACGATCCGTTCGAGAGCCCCCGGGTGTGTGACTCCGGCCTGGTACGGCAGCTAAAGGACAGAGGTGTCACACACGTCTACGTCGTCGGCCTGGCGTTCGACTACTGCGTGAGTGCCACGGCCGCTGATGCCGCCAAGGAGGGCTTCGCCACGTATGTGGTCGAGGAGGGCACTCGGGCAGTCGACGCCACCGGCTGGGATAAGTGCAAGGACAATCTGGAAAGCGGGGGCCTCAAGGTTGTCAGCATGGCTGGAGAAGAGGTTCAAAGGTTGAAGGCAGCGGTCTGAGACGGAGTGTGGATCAAGTCCTACTGTTTCAACCTTTCCCCAGTTGCTTGATGCAACTTGGTACCTAGTCAGTTGGAACGGACTTCTCAATTCCTGATTCTGCTTTTCCTTCATCTTCAGCAGCCATCAAAATGATGTCGGGTCATAATCGTGGGCTGGGAAACTCTGGTGCTGTATTCTGATTACGCTGCAACTACACCGTCGAGAGCACATATCCTCGTGCTGCCGTTCTTGCATTTGCCTTCCCTTTACCCTTCACTCCCGAAGTCGGGTGTCAATCTGCAAACTACGACTGCGGAGCTCTTGGCAGCCTCCGGCGACAATGAGCCACCGTTTCCGGCGGAGACTTTCCGAGAGGCTGTTGAGGGCCTTTCGGACATAACTACGATGCCGGGAACACCGACGCGATACCTTCCATAAAGCCAAGCGTGTCTTTTAAGCCGTTGATGGAGGCACTGAGAACCGTTTAAAGCGGTCAGCGAACCGGCGGCCCTCGAGACACTTAAGTCACTGGCATGTGGCTGTTGTGCTGTTCAAATTTGGCACACGGATCTCATGCGATCTGTGTCGACAGCATGAATGAAGTATGGACAGGTGCAATTCAAACGTCACAAGCTCCCAGATATCATGAATCTTTCAATATGGCCTCAAAGTGAAGCGGCTACAGTAAGAGAAGTTGGTCAATTCCTTACCTCTGGCATTCGAACACAATAATGAAGCAACGTCACGCCATAATGTAAAATTTATGCGAGCTAAATCGATATTCATTTATTGATCCTAAGGACGGCAACAGTATATTTGATACAGGGCTTGGTCAAACGGAGGTCTCATTTGCTCCGACACTGCAGTGTCTGCTTAGGATATTCTATTGTAGATGTGTATCGTGACATCTGCGTATAACATAATAGAACAATCCATCAAGTAGGGTTTGCAGGCCACAATGCAGGGAAGCGTCGAGCATGACATACCGGCGCATTTACTACCACACATTACAGTAGCTTAGTAGTAGCAAATGGATCACCAAAATACCTAGGCTAGGCTGCTGTTTCAATCAGGCAGCTTTACCTGATTTCGAGATTCTGTGCTATACAAGGTCAGGACTTCTGACATCTGCCCCTGAGAACGGCAGATATGATGGCACGTAATTCTCGCAATTTAGAGGCACGGCTACATTGCAACATCAAATCAAATTGTGTTGCATCCTTTGCCAACCTTGGAACGCTGACTCGAAGCTGTACGTATACACAAATTTCCGAATCACTGTCACCCGTCAACCCAGCCAGCATGGGTCTGATTGCGGTGATACAGACAAGACAGTCATGAAGTGATATTGGCGGTGCCATCGATACTGACTCGAAATATCCATGATCAATGTGGTCCCTCCAGATGCTCTGTCTCCTAAGCATCGACATCCATTTTAGATGACCATGAGGTATGGCGGACACTCGCCTTGTGATATTTGGTCAATCCGTGGCCATGTTGCAGGCAATAGAAAGCTTGTCAAGTCTCGATTAAAAGAATGCTGAGGTGGTGGAACGATATTTCAGCCTGTTAGCATCAATTTTCAGACCAAAGAGTTTGCACAAGTTAACGTCCTGTTTTTCCAGACCAAATCTTTCTTTTTCTTAGTACGCTAGCATTGGTTCGAGGTGTGTGAGGGGATGATACATGGTATAGTGAAATCAATAACAGCTGTATTAGCAGTATTTTCCCTGCCCAAAGATTTCCAGTCCTACGTATGGGTTTTGCCTGGGTTCGTGTGTACATGCATGCCTGGTAAAGAGGGTCCTCACCTGGGCAGTGCGCGATCCTAGCCCCATTAGCGTTTCTTTCGCTCGTGACTGCCCGGCCCATGGTTGAACAATGAATAAAGAGACGATTGAAGCGATCTGGTTATCTCTACAGAAGCAGGCACCTTGGTCAGGCACGGTATTGAGGGTCGGTCTGGTCCCTGGGCAACTGCTTGGCAAAATTAAGTTTACCGACCCGCATGAGCTCTGCAAATCCGCTGCGTGCCGCTGGGGGTTCCCAGCTCGGGGGAGCCTCGCCAGCCGACAGCATACGACATAGCTTTCGAAGTGACCATGCACAATCTCCTAGGGGAGAAGCTCATGGAGCCCGCTGCCTCCAACCGGAACCTTTTCATTTTGTGATGGTGGTCAATATACTCACACCCGGTGTTCGAGCTCAAGAGTCAGCCTCCGTGTGAATTGCAATCTTGTAGAACCCTTGACAAGGCCCATGCATCGGTTAGTGGTCACGTCCTGTTGGGTCTTCGGGGGTGGGATGATGGCGGCTGCCCACATGCTACCTTCCAAGTGTCAACATGTGAAGGACCAGAGTCATCTATGGTCTCAGTCGCAGATCGAAGGACGCAATTTGCGTCACGTCAAAGCTCCTCATGTGATGACCTGCCATTGTCTTTGGTTGCCGCTTTACGTTGACTTGCCCGTCATTTTGGTCGGAACACCCTCATTTCTTAGGCATGGAATTGCACTCCCACCCATTTCTATTCAAAACAGACCTCGGGATATATTTGGAGGAAGGTAGACGTCTTCCGGCCAGAAATTTGGGTATTCACACTTCGATCCCCGTTCGCTATACTTTATACGCACGATGCCGACCCTGTGGTTTGATAGGGTCCACGGGTAACTTCGCACTCAAATGATAGACTGCATCAGACGAAGGGCCGCGCTGACTGTTCGTATTGTGGAATTGCCGCATGGCGCTGTTCAGATACCGGACGGTGCAGCCCAACAGATATCGCGGTGTTGCAATCCTGATTTTGGGGTTCAATATGGGCCGTCCGATGAGTGCCTCGCAACGCACTGGTCCGCCTAGTCCCTGATACTGCACGTCGTGTGCATATCTGACTCGCCTCCGCACTGGATCCTGAAAGTATTCTAAATTGCTGTAGTGGCGTCGGCTCGCACGGGAATCTTGCTGGGTGTAAAAATTTATCCTTCATCACATTCGTGAAAGCCTGGCGCTGATGTCGTGCCATGATTCGTCAGCCAAGTGCCGTTGGTCACGTAGCAGTGAGCCAACTCAAACTTATGCAAGCCTCGGGACTGGTCCTAAGCTTTTCCTCCACCTGATTGTAGGCGGGTCTGATCCGGTCTGAGCTTTGTCCGCCAACAAGGTTGAGTGATGCTCAAGAATGCCTGTGTGGTGTAGATTTGGCTGCTTGCTCCGCCCGCTCCGCATAGGAGCTGCCCAGCTGATGACATAGCGTAGCCAAAAATGGAATTCCCCGGTACTTTTTGTAGAATAGCGAAGTGACATAGTCACAGCGGCCTAATTGCAGGCTCCTACAAGATGTAAAGCTCTGTTTTCTTGCAAGTATATTACCTAGGTATGGTAGCGATCCTACGAAATCTCCTGACTTTACCTTAAATCGAAGCATCACCCCAAAAGACCCCACAGAAACCTCTTGCATTACTGCATGAACCGAGCCAAGAGTGGCGAGGAGGCTCAAAATGTCTTCCACGACAAAGCTAATATCGAACCCTTCCGAGAATACAGGGCCTACTATAATCGCAGTCGCTGTACTCTTCACCGGCTTGGCGACCATAGTAGTGGCGACACGGCTCTGGGTTAGAGCCACATTGGTTGGCAAAACAGGATGGGACGTGAGTAATAACACGGGACGACTGTCCACACACACGTTGCTGATTTTCCGGAAATAGGACTGGGTGATTTCTCTGACGGTCTTGCTATCCATCGTGGGCATGGCAGAAGTCAGTAAGTGAATTTGGCAAGACTGTTATTTCCGTGGGATTCTCTGTGCCAGAAGGCTTCTTCTATCAGTCCTTTCACTTTGATAGATTGCTCACTAATCGACTGGCAGTTGTACAAGTTCAGCATGGGGCGGGTCGGCATATTGGTGATATTCCGCCGCGAGACATACCCACAGGGCTCATGTTCAATTATATCACTCAGCTCACATACCTGTATGGTATCTGCTTTTGCAAGCTCGCAGTTGGTGCTTCTCTGCTTCGTATAGCATCTACCAAATTTTGGAAACATTTGGTTCTCGGCGTGATGATTTTCGTCTTCGCTTATACGACCGCCGGTTTTGTTGTAAGTGAATTCAAAGCTTCGCCTTCCTGTCCAGACCTTGTTCATAAGTCGAATAAGTTTCCAAAATGCAGCTTCTGACTTCAAATAGACTCTATTGGCTCAATGTACTGACATTAGCATCCTGTGGGACCCGTCAACGAAGGCCACATGTTGGGCCCCAAGAACTCTTATGGCGCTAGGCTATACAAATTTCTCGCTCAACATCATCACAGACTTAATGTTCGCTGTTTTCATTCCGGTACCAATGCTTTGGAATATCAATGTCACCAGACGCACACGGATATCCTTGTTTGGTGTGCTCGGTCTCGGCTGCTTCGCCTGCGCCTGCGCCATCGTCCGTTTCACGTTCCTGGGCACCTACCGAAAGAAAGACGACTGGCTTTGGGACACGCAGTACCTCACCACATGGACCGTCCTCGAGATGAACGTTGGAATCATCGCGGCTAGTCTGCCGAGCTTGCGGCCGCTGTTCAGGAAGTTCCTGGGAAGCATGTACGGCTCGGGCAGCAAGCCGAAGGGCTATTATGCGGGAGGGTCGTTCGGCCGAAACAAGAAGAATTGGCAGAATCTTTCCGGAAGGAACATGGAAAAGCGAAACAGCGCATTCTCTCGACCGATGGGTATTGACGAAGCGTTCTACGGCTCGGCCGGCCAAAATGCAGTGCAAGGGCTGAACGAGAACCCCGGCTCCGAGGAGTCATTTGAGCTATTCTTGTGCCCGCCGATTCAAGATCCGGTCAAGGTCAGTAGGAATCCGAGTGTCAAAACATTCGTTGAGGCTAGGAGGAGCCTTGAAGACGGCGTTACGACACCAACAGATGTGCATGTTAAGGGAATCACGAAAACCACGAGCACGACGGTGACATATCAACTCAAGGAATCGAGGTTGGCATAGGTCTGTAGTGAATAATTGCTATCTGGTGTAATATGCTTCC
>JUJX01000073.1:29328-50011 GCA_000800745.1 Diaporthe longicolla
CCCCCCCCAATCTTTGATCAAATATCAAAAGAGAACCGTGTTAGTTGAACCATGTCTGATACTTCGCATTGAGAGTTGCAGATGTATATAACTCAGAAGATAATAGCAGACAGCCTGCCACTAGGATTTTTTTAGGGGAGTATTTATCCACATCAGCTCACTAGTGCTTCTTTCTTATTTGGAAAGTTCCAGGTGTTAAAATTTCGACCGTCGGGAGCAGCTCAACTCGCAGTGTGTATCTTTACCCTGACTGTCCATCACATTTTTTTCCCCAAGATCTACTCTTTTCTCCAATAGTCGCTAGCAAGTACCTAGATGCAAGGTGCTCGAGCTCCCTAAGAGCTGTTTTAGACGGTGGAGCTGTGATCTTTATGTGAGAAGGCTCTTATCTGTAAGTGTCTCTAAATCGCCTCGAACTTTTTACCGTTTCTCTCAGTGTGGATTTGGGCCATAGCCTTTTCAGCAGTCATTGCGCGGGGCCACCTTACACAATTGATTTTGAACATGAACAGGGTTCTCAGCTAGGCACAACAAGTTCTTGGCCGTAAGAGACCGACCCTACATGGTCAATTACGAAGGAGTGTTGCGGGTCTTTGCTTGGTTCATTCCTAGAACACTTCTGTCTTTATGGCAAGTGTCTTGACTTGAGAGACTCGAGTGACTCTGGACAAGAGATCGGATGAAAGTTGGAGACGTAATTTTTGGCAGCTTTGTGTCCCCCCTGCCCAGGCGGTCAAGCTTTTGTGTCTTCGATTTTCCGTCTCGACACACTGTAGCTTTTCTGAGACACTTCAACTCACCTCCACAACCTGCGCATGCGTTTGCAACCCCCGTGTCCAACTCTGCACCTACCGCACGTTATCAATGCAATTCTGAGCTATATTCACCTGCAGAGTGCTACAAAGCACCCGCACACGAGCCAGGATGGAGGCATCTACGGACGTCAGCACCGCGGTGCTGACGCACGCTGTTGCAATTGCCACGCAGTCGACCTCTGGCGGCGACCAGCAAACGGCTGCTACCCACGACAATCAAGAGCAGATTGGCAATCGCGATATCAGGAACGCAGTTTCTGCTACGATGGGTGATATCATGGACGACCCACTGTCACAAATTGCTCACCCCGAAGAACAGGCATACCTTGGACGTGAGGACAGCAACACCCACGCGACACATCACTTTGACAACGCAGCCGGACTTTTCGTCCGCGTCCAGGATTCGGAGCTCAATTCGGTGTCGACCAGGGCTGAGAACGAGAACGAAATGCAGGAGTTGGGCGACGGAGGCGAGTCCCCAATCCTGTACAGTGGCAACATGGGAGGCGATGCCCAGGACAACAACGAGGCTACGGACAACCATCTTCCGACCGCCAACGCTGAAGCCAGTGGTTTTGGATCCTCGGGTCATTCTCCTTTTAATCAGCCCATTGCAAAAGTTAACAAAGCCTCACCTAAGGGTACTTTTGTTGACCATGATGGGGATACGGAGGGTACGGAGGGTACGGAGGATATGGAGCTAGAGAGTGATGCAGATGAGGAAATGGACGATGATAATGGGCGTTCAGCGCCTGAGCGAGATCACGAGACCGCTCAACACAGCTGCATCGGCTGCAGTCACGTCGGGACTCGCGACTACCCTCGAACAAAACAGACCATTGCAGAGCATCTTTCCATTCAAGATCAACATATTTTCACGTCGCTCGAAGAACTACTTTCCTCGCGCAATGCTCCAGGTCGGGGACTTTACAAGGTCGAGCAGGTGGTCAAGGAGAAGAGAAGGAAGGCTGCCGAGTTAGAGGAGGACATACGATGCCTTCAGGCACAGCTCGAAGTGGTCAGTGAGCTCAGGGATGAGGCCAGGACGGTCATGCTACGAGCGTGCGTAGCTTTTTCCGATGCTCGTGATGCAGCTGGAATTTCCAACGATCTCTGGGCAGAGTACGAGGCATTCTGCGAGTCGCTGGAGCCTAAACACAGCAGTAGAGATGGCTGGTCCGTCACCTGCTTCCAGAACCACAACAACTCCTACTTTAAGTGGGACTCCAATTTTGACCTCTTCAAGGAGACGGCGGAAATGTCACTGGGAGATTGCAACTTCCGCTGTGAGGCTTCCACGATCAACGAGAATGGAAGCACGGAATATGTTGTGGAGTTCTGGCCTCTTGACCGTCTTGAGCCTCGTAAAGGGACTGCCAAAACATGGGAGCAGCAATATGTGAGTAAATCTCTGCACTACTCTTGCTTTACATTGTTTCTGATAACCAGCTAACTCCTATACTACCTGCAGCCCAAGCTTTTCCGGCTTGCAAAAGCGGCCGTGCACAACTCGTTCGGAGACAACAATGTGGCCCAGGAGCTACTTTTGACACTTCCCAATCCGCACCTGCCTTTCGCCAGTGGATGGCTATTTGAGTACGCATCAGAGCCGGCCCGAGCCAGCCATGCTACCCTGTCTCGGAGGTGGTCTTATCGGAGGGCATGTCGGATTCCTATCGATGGGCAGGAGGAGCCTCCCAAGGGTTATCTCGCAAACACATCAGAATCGGAGTCGACGACGAGCCAAAACATAGACATGGATTATGAGAGGTCTGAGTCTTATGAAAGTCCCGATGTGGACATGGAGGACGACGGTTCTGGGTCGATTGCAAGCTGGGACACAGAGTCGGAGGTTCAGTGAGCAGCTGGTGATGATGGAATGGTCACTCGACTAGATGAAGTTTTCATCAGAAAATTCAAGAGAGAGTGGGGAGTTTTTGCAGAGCAGTGAGGGTTGCTGAGGACTCTCGGATCGTCTGAAGAGCCCATACGCATTGCGCCCGTATGAGGCATACGAAATTGCGCTGATTTCAATACGCACATACATGAAATTGCGAGGGTTTCAAATGAATGCATTGAGAAGGGATCTTCACCCATAGAGATGGAATATTGAAGGGTGGACAGTCACAAACACTGGAGACTACACCACATCGCAGCCACCCCTAGACAAGCTCAAAGGGCTGGAAAGACATTGGTCTTGCTTCAAACACAGATTCTTCGTGCTTCAGCTGTCTCCCGCCGAGCTCCGTAGGCTCTGACTTTCCAGAAGAGGCATCCTGTCATCATGCAAGCAGCACTACAACGTGTGTATGCCTAATAGTTCAATGCATTTAACTCTCGAGTGACCGCTCTCTGCAGGCTGGCAGGCTACAAGGCTATGCAGGAAACTCCTGTCGAGGAACCGAGCAACATTGTCTCGCCCGGCCAAGCAGTCCTCTGCGCCGCCGTCGCCAGAGGCATCGCCAGTCATATGACCAGCGGCCGCAAGGAGAGCAAGCCCCCCCCCAACTTGCCACCCCCAAGGCGTTGGCCATTTTCAATTCAGACTCAGGGCCAAGCTGACTACAGCTTGCCTCTAAGCCCATGGGGTGCACAGGCCAATAGCGAGCTGCGTTGGCCCAGGTAAACAACACGCCCCAACGCGATACAGGGTGAAATTCACTGTGGATTTACAACGATATCACCACACCTCCCTCTCTTGCACCACCACAAGATACATTCTCTATTCCTCGTGGATTCACGAAGCAGTCGCTGTCTTCGCACCACCGCCTGCACGCTCGCAACGTCGACCGATTCCCCGACACCACAGTCGCATCGCATGCTCATCCTTTCTTCAATCATTGTACGTTACCATGTCCGACTCCTACACAGAACCGCAGATTTTGGAGCATTGTTGACTGATATAGGACGTCGTATCGGCGTTTATGCACTATTCGTAGCAATCGCAACTTCAACATGGCGCGCAGGGAGCAAGCCAGAAACAGCTGTGGCCGGTTCATGTGTAAGGACGAGGAGGATAAGGGGGACAAGGTGGCGGCGGCGGCGGTGACGATCACCCGAGAGGAGGCAACCGCGATGGTGTTTGCTGCAGCGGCCCTCGTCCACATCGCCGAGAACCCGAGCATCTACCCTGCCGACTTGGTCGCCGACCAACAAGGTCAAAGAATTCGCGTATGAGATTGAGTCAGAGTCCATAGCAGAGGTTGTTCGTCGTCTCAACCTTGCCCCGACGGTGCCTCGACCCTGAGCCGCAAACGCCCAGCCACCATGAACGTCCTTGGCGAGGAAGACGACAGCGATGCACATGTCTACGAGTCTGCTCCCGAGTTCGAGCTCTCGAACCCGTTCGCCTCCCCTTCAAGAAGAGAGCCGCGGAGCCTACCGTCTCTGTTGTCGATCCTGCATCCGTCGCCGCGCTGCAAGAAGCTTGAGTTTTTCAACAACATTACGAGCTTTATGACCAAGTTCGGCGAGGTGGCCAACCTCACATTTGAACGCGTGGCTGTTGTCTTCCTCTAAGACAGGAACAGTACACGACTGGGCGTTTGGTGAAAGGGCATTTCGTCAGTTCTAATGAGCCATTGCGGAACCCAAGAGACTTTGCCTTGAAAATACCACCAGTCTTCAGGGTCGCATGGACTATCGGTATTCTTCGAGATCCTCTCTTAAGTCGGAACTTTTAGTTATGAAGGAAGAATAGCGCGATATATAGCTTCGTGGTACTGTTACTTTACTACACCTCAATTTGTTCTGTAGTACCTGCCGGCCGGCGGACTTCGGGTCACATCTTGCCTTTGGGTGTTGGACTATACCCCATTTGAAGTACCCTATTGAGCTAGAAAAGACTGAAGAGAACTTATTCCTGTGCAAATTGGTTCTCAAAATTCGAATTCTGTTAAGCTTGGTGCCCCATAAAATTCCGTGCAGGTAATTGCATTCGGTGTAACCGGCTCTCACGGTGGCTGTATCCCCGCTCAGTTTAGGGACGGACGGAGCTCCGGAGGGAAGCTGTTGGCACAACACTGCCCGCTGAGCTGGAGTTGTTGCATACGAACTGACATAGCCACTGGACCAAACTAAGAATTAGGTAAGCGTACAAATGATGCTTCAAAGGCCATGTCTCATACTGAGCAGCTATTCGGAGCCGGAGCCGAGAGCGGCTCATTGAGGCGCGTGCGCTTATAGTTCGAGTAGCTTCGTATAGCACAGCCACCCATCATCGACGGCTCCCAGACCTGACCTCACCTCGTCCTCTCGCCCTCGCCCTCGCCCTCATTTCTCCACGCAGCACCTTCTCCATCTCATCCGAGATTCATTGGATACATGGTATCTACAAGTGACTCTCGCTTCTAAAGACACCCACATCAAAAGATGAACGCACCACCCCTTCCGCCCCGGCCCCCAGGATTCCACCGCCCGCTGTGGCAGC
This sequence comes from Diaporthe longicolla, assembly GCA_000800745.1. NCBI lineage: Eukaryota > Fungi > Ascomycota > Sordariomycetes > Diaporthales > Diaporthaceae > Diaporthe > Diaporthe longicolla. The sequence continues at coordinate 34,573 of JUJX01000073.1, forward strand.
CCGCCGTCCAGACCTCATGGAACTACGTGCTGCACCACAAGGTGCACCTCGACCACACCGTCGAGCAGCACGAGGTCTGGATCATCGACCTCTTCGACAACACCACCGCCGAGGTGCAAGCCCTGCACCAGCGCGGGCGCAAGGTCATCGCCTACTTCTCGGCCGGGACCTACGAGGACTGGCGGCCCGACGCGGGCCGCTTCCAGAAGTCCGACATGGGCCGCAAGATGGATGACTGGGAGGGCGAAAAGTGGGTGCAGACCAACTCGGCCAACGTGCGCCAGATCATGCAGGCCCGCATGGACCTCGCTGTCCTCAAGGGGTTTGACGGCGTGGATCCAGATAATATTGACGCCTGGGATAACAAGAACGGCCTCGGCCTGTCGGAGCGCGACGCGGTGGACTATGTTCTGTGGCTGGCGGGGGAGGCACACGCGAGGGGCCTCTCCATTGGGCTCAAGAACGGCGGGGACATCGTCCCCCGGGTTGTGCATCAGATGCAGTGGTGTGTCAACGAGCAGGCGATGCAGTATGGTGATGAGGAGCAGTTTCTTCCGTTCATCAAGCAGGGGAAGCCCGTATTCAACGTCGAGTATCCGAAAGGGGAGGATCCTGATAGCAACAAGCATAATGACAAGAAGGAGGTGACCGGGAAGAAGAGGGATAAGTGCATGAGGGGGAAGCAGCACGGGTTCTCTACGATCATCAAAAATATCCGCCTGGATCAGTGGATTCAAACATCCTGATGAGGCCCGTGGCTGGAGCGGAACGGTTAAAATTCATGGCCTCCTAGCACTTGGAATACTTAGGCATGCTGTTTTAACGACGAGGGCGATCTCTTCGGGCTTAAAAAGGACATTACAACAGGGACAAGACCTAAGAAATGTCATTTTCTTGAGTAGACTTTTGCCAGGACTTTCTCAGGTCTTCCGTCTCTCAAAGTACCTTGGGGGCTTCAAATTCTCTTGGAGTGTCGTAGGTACACGATATGGGCATCCTGGGGCTCAAAGAGATCAATGACTGGCGATGATCCGCCTTGTGGGTATCATTAATAAGCTAAATACCATATGGACTGGCATGATGATTCATAATATGCATGACTTCTTGTATCGAGCAGTCTTCCCTTTCTTCGTGACCATTAATTGATATATGCGGTTGTTCCTCCTCTATGCAATACTTGATTCTGGACATGCTGGTGCCAAAGTGCCGTGTACCTTTGGCATGGGACGGATACGGTCGTTGTTCAAGCGTCGAGTATATAGGGCACAGGCCTTCTTGTACCCGCCTTGGGGCCCTCAAAATGGAAAGGAATGAACTGATTGTGTCTGAGTCACGGTCCGCCGGCCGGAGCGCCCTGGACCAACGGGAAAGTTGAGCCTTGCCCAGGTGTCCAAGCGGAAATCCGACGCCAGAGTACTTTGCGATGATGCGCAACTTTGTACATGTACTATGCCTGTCAGTTTTGTGCTAAAACAAAGAAGAATGTGTGAAGAGGAAAGATGACAATGATAATAGTCATGAAAAGAGATGTGTGCATAGGAATCCATATTCTTTGCTAGGAATGGCAAGGTCAGGATCGTATAGGAGATACCTACCATACGTTCCTGATAATTTCAGCCTCCTCCGAGTCTCAGTGCCCAAGCAAGCAAAATTGCGAAAAAGAAGACTCCTTTCCTTGAGCTATACCGCTGATATCGTTGTTTCGTATATGTTCATCCTGCCCGGGGATGCAAAACGGCTGCTTACTCTTCCTTCACCTCTGAGACACGTGATAATTCCAGCATGACTTGCCGCATCGTGATCCGCTGTTTCGGGTTCACGACCAGCATGGCCGCAACGAGTCTCTCCACTTTGTTGCTATGGTCCAAGCGCGACTTGGCCTCGCGGATGTCGTTGAGCCAGTCCTGCATTTTTTGAGCAGCAGTCCGCCCGTCAAAGTTTGGTAGCTGTCTCTGATGTTGCGGTGCTGTGTTGATGTATGCAATCATCCAGTACAGGTGGCGAGGATGGTTCTTCTGGCCTCGAGCATCGGGGAGACCGATTTTGCGGAGGACATACAGCATTGTTACGCCCAAAGCCCACACGTCCGCTGGCTGGCCGCGCAGCTTCTGTCCAATGAACTCGGGACAGATATAGAATGGTGTGCCCCCTATCCTCTCCTGGTTGGCATGAATGTCGGTGATCATGCCGTAGTCGCATAGAACAGCCCCCCGCTCCCGATTAAATAGGATGTTCCCCGGCTTGATGTCATTGTGTACCATGTTGCGGCTGTGCATATAATCCAGTGCACCGGCTACATCGCGGAGGATGCGCTCAGAATCTTGCTCATTACCAAGGAAGAATGTGCTTTGGGGATCTTGCCAGGCGCCTCTTGCTGAGAGATCTCTAGCGTCGATGTACTCCATGTACAAGGACAGATATCGGGCGTCGCCGCCAAATAATCGAGGGATCGACTTGTGATCTAGCACTTCGTGATTGAGGAACTCGCGGAGCCAGATATCGGCTTGGCGAATGACGTTCCGCTCTGCATCCTGCGGCTTTGCAGTGGCGAGTGCTTTCTGGTTCAGGCGGGTCTTGAGGACCTTGACAGTGATGATGCTGTCGGGTTCCCGGGAGAATTCGCCCATGGCAACGGCGCTCAGGCTCGTCGAAGCGATGGGGCCGATTTTCTTGATGGTGTATTCATCAACGTCGACCTCGGCGCCGGGTATCTCGGCGATATCGCCGTCTTCGAGCTCCAGTAGTGGATTTCCATTGGTGGTCATGAGTTCCTTCCCTTTCTCCCCGGAGGGAAGAGGGAAAACGAGAGGGTTCGTGGCGCTTCCGGGTCTCATAAACATTACGACGCCGTCATCAGATCGTGCATCGCTTCGAGCCATATAGTCGTCGGCGCGCATCCTCTTGTCAGGCGAGGACGCGCCGTCTTCAGCAGTAAGCGCTCGTTTTCCCGACGAGTTGAGCAAGCTGACGAGGGACTCGTTTGATGCTGACAGGCTCAGTGATGACCTCAGGATGGCGGGACGTTTCTCAACGATCCTGAAATCAAGTACATTGATGTTCCTGACCTTGATCCTCCATGTTCCAGGAATCAGAGCCTTGGTGGTGTGCGGGTTGATGGTATACTCGATGCCCGGGCTGGAAGCTGGGAGCTGGGAAACTCTAGACAAGAACAGTGGAATTCCAGAACGGTTGAGAAATATTTGGTTGTCGCTGGCTGGATCATAGTAGAGTTCGCACCACAGAGGAGGTCTCGTGTCATTTTCGAGCGTCTCCTGTGGGATACGCACGGAGAACTTGATGTCTCTGCTTGTTTGAGTGACCGCGAGAACCTTCTGTTCGGGTTGTTTCGGTTCCGCAACTTCGGCAGTCAATTGCAACCACTCGCAGCTATCGAGGTTGCCGGGGCTCACAGAGCGGGCCCGTGTTAGAGGCCGTACGAGGATGCGGATATCCTTATCCTTTGGAACAGCCAGGTCATCCAGATGGATCGCGTGGTTCTCGGCCGCGATGGCCTCGTTGATCTCCTTCTGTTCCTGGAAGCTCCTGAGGCGGGCATCGATCTCGCTCTGGGAGTATGGCTCGGTCTTCTCCTCGGTCGCCACCTCCGAGGGTGGCTCAACCTGGATGGTCCTCATGGCGAAGGCGACCCGGTCTTGCCGGCCTCGCCACGGAAGCCTGGCTAGACACTGCTGCTGCTGCTGCTGCTGCTGATGTGGATGGGGCGACCAAGCCGGGCCAGAGAGGAGTCACACAAAGAAGCTAGGAACAAGGAGATATGTACGCGGGTGTGTGCGGCTCAGGTGCCTAGCCCTGGGTACTGACGACAACAACTAGTAGAGAGACGGTTGATATGACACACAAGCCCTTTTCCTTGGGTTCTTGTCGACACAGGCTCAGGCTCAGGCTCGAGATAAGGCCAGGTCCTAGTAACGGGTGCTCCCGCGAATTGGTTTCTTGCCGCTGGGTGGCCGCTTGAGGCGGGGGGACGAGTAGTTAAATGTGGCTGCAGAGACACGAGAAGAGAGAGGACAGTCCTAGAAAATCCGATAGGCAGAGACAAATAAAGACAGTGGCCACCTGGCTTGCTGGCAATGCAAATGATGATGAAAATGCGGTTCGAAAAAAGAGTCAGATGCGGAATATGGAGAGGCAGTTGAGCGGGAACAGACCCGGGGGAAGAGCCCTGCTGACCGGGGTCTTGAGGTGCTTAGCAATTCTGGATTCAGCCTCAACTGACCCTGGCAGAGGAACAGGTGAACCGCAAGTCCTAGGGCCCTCCAGCTGGCTACACTGCCTACTGCGAGGTGCAGTAGGTGGATAGGCGGGAGGGTTCGTTGGGTGCAGGGATGGAATGGGGAGCCCCAGAAACTGGCGAGGACCAAAGGGCACCTGGGGTTCGGACTTGCAGCAGGAACGAGGTGGGTTGCAGCTGCCTAGTCCTTGCGAGGGAGGCCGCCTGAGTCACCACGATATGGATCAGAGTCGAGAGAAGGCTCACGGAGTAGGCCAGCTGTGAGCTTCAATTGCGCCGTCCAGTGGCTTCGAGCGGCGTGTAGCGCAGCCGTAGCGGGAAAATGAAGCCTTTCTCTGGATGCGGGTGTGGATCTGGGAGAAGAGAGCAGCCCCAGAGTCCTCGGGGATATCTGACGATTTGAGTGGGTTCCCAAGCAGCAGACAAGCTATGCTGGGATGCAGGCTCCAGATCCCGGGCACGATACCGAGCACGATCAGGAAAGCCGGACGGACAGTCAGGAACAGCAGGGCACAACACGGACTGGAGTGTGACCAGCCGGGGCCAAAGTTCGACGGCGTGATGAGGACTGACGAGGCACGAGGATGGATTAGATGGAGCAGGCAGACATGGAGGCCAGAGGCAGCTGACACCCAAGTTCCAGTCGGGACTGGGAGTGGCAGCAGTAAGCCGGGCCGGCTGCCTGCCAGGATGCGTGCGTGCATGAGCAGAATGTCCAAATGTGAGGATCAGGAGATGGCAGCCACAGCTGTCTGCCGGCTGTCCATTTGAGCTCCCAGCTGGCACCATGCAGCTGACCAAAACGTGTCCGTTGGGGGCCGTTTTCCAGATTGAGCAGGAATGCGAGGAATCAGCATCGATGAGACTGGTGGTCAGCCAATGCATGGGCCATGACCGCCTCCGTCTTCGTGATGCAGGCCAGGGCCAAGCTGGTTGGCTGCCGAGAAGGCTATTCATTGGCTGTTGGCTGGGCTTGCGCCACTTCGCGTTCCGCCGCGCCCCTCTTTGGATGCATCCTGGAATTGCCTGCGTAACGACCGAAGGCGGAGGGGGCGGGCGTCGGGCAACAGCCCATCGTGTGGTGCGTGTCTGTCTGTCAGCTTGTTGGGAAGGGGACAGGCAGCCTTGAGCAACGAAGCTCCCGAGCGAGCGAGGCTTGATCTCCTGAGGCGTGACTCTGAGAGCACTCCACAATTGAAGAGAGGCGATGCCTGTACTCATGAATGATAATAAATGAGTGATGCGTTATGTGCACACCATGTTGCCATGTTCTTGATTAGCATCCGTGTTCTCCAGGCTTCAGTCATCCAGCGTTCGGGTTTCATCATCGACCAGAGGAACGTGTCAGTGCCTTGGGTGTCTGGGAACGGGCTAGAGGGCCAGAGACCCAAAGGGAAGATGGGGGCAGGGGGGCAGGGGGGCAGGGTCGGGCTCCCGTCGCCGGGAGCAAGAATCGATCTTGGAAGGGGCACTATTCCCTTCTGGGTACTAGCTCTGATAGTGCCACACAGCTCCTGCAGGGTTGCAGTGCAACCTTCGCCTGCATAAGGGCGGCATGTGCCACCGCTAGCGCCTGGCCTGCGCCCAAATGAATGGCTCTGAGTGGTCCGGATGCAGATGTGGTGGACCCACTCCTTCCAGACGGGCCACGGGCTTTTTGTGGGCCCAATGTGGGTGTTCTGGCCGTCGCCCACTGCTCGTCCATCATTGTGAGTCCGGCTTGACTCCTGGTCTCGTCACCGTCAGAAAACCACCATAGACCCCCGTCCCGCCCGCCTACGTTGCTCTTCTCTCCCTCTCTCCACCAAGACTCTGAGCCCCGATCACCAGAGCAAATAGACCGTCCGTTTTCGACAATACTCCCTCTCCGATACCGATACCAATCCACTCGGGAAAGGCAAGAAACAACAGTCTACGATCCACTCACAGATCACCAGTCACTCAACTCTTTTTTGCTCGTATTTCTTCAAACAGAAAAACGAACAAACAAATAAAACCAAACACCACCCATCAAAATGTCTTGTTGTACCATCCTCTTCGTCTAAATGGCTTTCAACGTTCCCACAAGCCATCAACCAACCAACAACAACCAAACCACCCGGCTCTTTCTTCTCGGTTCCTCCTTACTCAGTTTTTCCTTCAGCCCAAATACGACTTCGTCCTTACCGCATTTCCTCTGACCAAGCAGCTTCTACGTGATACCCCTTTTGATACCCACTTTCCATTTCTGGCGTCATCGGATTACCACAACAACACGACTTTGCATACCATGGACGATCCTGGCTGTGCTTGGCCCTTTTGGAAGTTCGGCTTGCAAAGGGATGACCTCACCACCACTTTACACGACCGCTTCAACACCATCCCCTCGGCCATCCAGGACCCAGAGGCTTTCCACCATGATGTCTACGAAATATCCACCAGAGCCTCAACCCTCAACGAATTCGAGCAGTTGATGGAAGAGCGCAAAAAGTTGCGCTTGGAGGAATTGAATGGTAAGGGTTTACGGAACAGGCAAGGAGGTGGACCCTCGTTGACAATCAGTTTGACAGGCATGTTGGAGGATGCAAGTTTCGAGATCATCGGTAACCCAACCCTCATCGGCACCGAGCAGTGGCAGTATGCCATCCAGCTCTTCCGCACAAAGTCCCTGGACTCCCTAGTCCGGTACTTCTCGTCCTACCTGCCTCGGGAACACCCTTGGCACTGTGACAGCGGGTCGCCTATCAGCAGCACCGACAGCTCGCAACCTGCCATTTTCGACTGTGACGGCCCTATGTTCTTTGATGAACCCGAGGAGGACCACACATATTACACTAACGAGCACTCCCAAACCTTCGACATCACAGAAATCTCCCTCGACCAACCGACTCGCTCAATGACCGTGCGGTCTGAGGATTCTGGCGTCTCGGTCTCGGAACGTGTCCAACAGAAGCATAAATACATTGCCCGCTCCTCCCAGCGGGCCATGTCCTTCTCCGAATCGGAATCTGAGCGTATACCCATACACGACTCAATGCCCGCTCTTCACGACGACGACGTCACATCGCAGTCCGATGACCCTGAGACTCCTTCAACGTCCATATCTGACTTATCGGATGTTGAGTCTCAAGGGAAGGAAATGATGTTGACTAGGATTGTCGATGACGATGCTCATGGCGAATATCTTTCCATATCTCACGCTCAACTATCTTCGATGGACTCGATGGAATCCGAAACTCCAACACCCAAACCCGAACATACACACTCATCTGCGGCCCCATTTTTCGACACGAAGCTATCGCCACTACGGGCTCGAAGTCTATCTTCCAGCCGTACGTATCCCCATCACGCACACCCGGCCCATGAGGACTTCAGCAGACAACATTCGACGACCCGACAGTTACGACGGAGGGACACCAGCCTCGATCGTCAGCGATCGAGATATGAATCGCGCGGAAGGTCTAGCCGGGTCCAAAAGCCTACGGTTGAGCTACGGGGTTCCCGTCAGCGAGGCAGGAGGCGTGTAGGTGCCTAGGTATGGATTGTCATGGTAGGAGTGACCATTGGTGGATGGGCTAGTGTAGGGTCCATGTAGTGACGAGGGCATCCAAAGCATATGCATGCATGGGGACGCCGTTGTACATACTGTAATGACTGTCGCAGTAATGCGCTAACGAACAAATCATTCTTAACACTCTTTAATCCCCCCCTTTTTTTTTCTGATGGGACAACTGCCACTACTGTAGAGGCAGGCAGTCATCAGCGGGCCGAGCAACAAAGAGCACGTACTTTGCGTGTCATATTGCTACTCGGCTGTTTTAAGCTTTCCTTTCGGTCCGCTTGTCGCTTGCCTAGTGATGTTCGACATTTGCAGTGATCAGGATCTTGACTGTACATTAACTGACAATCACCACTACTAGGCTCGGCAAATGTGCTATGTGCTCAGCAAGGCCGGAGCACAAGTAATACCGGACGGTGGCAATGTCCCGCGTTGAGTAAGACTCTTCTCCAGGCATCTGAGCACTGATTGAATTGCAACATTGTAGGTGAGTGCTTCCAAGCAACATTGAAGCGAAAACAGATCCTTGATATGCCGAAGCTCCCATCCATTGCATTAACGAATGCTCTTTGAATTCGCCCGAAGGTCTTTGGTAGGTTTGAAGGAGTAGGTAAGTCATGTCTTTCAGCTCAGTCACGGCGACATTACTGCAAGATAACATCCCATGGGATGGAGAAGCAAGTAAGGCGGCCTTTGTGAATATGCATTTGCTGGTCTTCTTGCGTATGGCTTCGGCTGTGTACGGAATAGAAACGGTACCAGTCTTGCCCTGCCCATCTGGCCACCACTGTGGGTGATCTGATATTTACGGAGTCTTCGTCATCTTGATCTGCCTCCTAGTCGATAGGGTCAAGTCCATCGCATCATTCTAGTTCTATAATTCACCATGAACCTGGCAACTATCTGGTGACATATCTTCCGTGTTGACTACAAAAGCTACATCAACTGGCTTGAGTCATGCTCTGTCAGTCAGTATGGTTTCTCCTAATAAATCCTGTATGACGTGGCCTTGGAGCCATTCGAACTCTGTTGAACGACCTACAAACCCGGTGATCCCAAATATTGAATGGAGTTTGGTCAGTTTATTCCTCACGAAGCAACCAGCCTCGACTCCATGCAAAATCCTTTTCACCTCACTCGCCAACCGTTTCCTTAATGCATATACCTGAACGTATATGCCTTATCGCCCAGCTCAGATAATTCCCGGCTGTCGAAGCCGTCCTCGCCACCTTCAGCGAGCTTCTTCTCACGCTGCTTGTTAATGGCAGCGTAGCTGACGTTAAGAATGACCGCGGCGAGTATCCCCAGGCACACAAAACCCAGCTCCAGCCCGTGGCCCAGGATGTAGCGTGGAGAGTCCGGCTGGCGGTAAAAGTTCGAGGCCATCGCACCGCCGAGGTTACCCACACCGATCTGGATCGCCATCCCTGCGCTGCGCTTGTAGCCCCCGGCGAGGTTGTTGGACAACCACGCGATGTTTCCGGGGAAACTTGGGTAGATGGAACATACGATGATGAAGACTCCGCCGTAGACCACACGAGGGTGCTTTGTTGGGTCTGTGGAGATACACCTGGAGACGAGTCAGTCTTGATAGTTTGGAAAGGGGATGGCTTGGTGGCGGACGAAATACCGACATACATGGCGAACCCTATGATCATCACGCAGAGGAACGGAATAATAAATGGACTCCGCTTGCCCACACGGTCAGATAGGTAAGCGAAGATGACAGCCAATATCGCGGCAGCAACGTAGATCGGAACAGTCATGAGCTGTGCCGTGCTCGAGGTATAGCCCAGATTCTTGATGATCGTTGGTAGGAAGAGACTCGTGCCGTACAGTGGACAGACGATCTAGCAGGGCTTATCAGACGAAAATTACGGTCTCGAACAGCGAAGGGTAATACTAACACCCCAATACACAAAGATATTAACCCAGATCTGCCAGTCTAGAAATGCTTGCCTGACATACTTCCACTGGAACTCGTCAGCCTGGGCGACCTGGGTCGCTCTCGCCCCCGTGCCGCCCAGCTTGGCAGACTGCCCCTGATATTTCAGGCGGAAGACCACGAATGCCCGCTCCTCCTCAGTCAGAAATTTGGCTGTCTCTGGGAAGTCGTGCAGAAGGAAGAAAGCGGCGAAAGCGGCGACCACGGTTGCAATGCCTTCCACTGCGTGTTGGTTCGCTGTCAGCCTCAAGCCATTCATCAGATTGTGAGGGACTCACATATGAATATCCATCGCCACCCCTCAAGGTTTCCAACGCCGTCCATTTTGGAGATACCGAACGCCAGGAGGCCGCTGAACGCACCAGCAACCGAGGCAGCGGAGAAGAACAGGGCCTGTCGGAACTGGATCTCGTGTCTACAGTACCACATGGTGAGGTAATACGCAACACCGGCTATTCATACATGAGTATTAGCAGCGACTCCACGAGAATATACACAGCAAAACAGTGCTTATGAGAGCGCTGAAGACCAATAAAGTGTGTGTACGATAAATAATAAAAGACAATGTTTGCACCGCGATGACCACCTACGATATAAACCGGCCTCAGTGACCCCTAGGAACAAGCGCGCAGCCAAAAGACCCTGATAATTCCGTACGATGCCCATCAGCGTCATTACCGTGCCCCAAGCGACCATAATGATGGGCAGCCACCTGCTGGGGCGGAGCTTCTTCAGCAGGAGGTTGCTAGGCACTTCGAAAGCAGCATAGGTGAAGAAGAAGGCCGTCAGGCACCAGTTGTACTCGTAGCTGCGCATGCCGAGATCCTCCTGCAAGCCCTCGATCTTTGCGTTGCCAATGTTGCCGCGGTCGAGGAAGGACAGGAGGTATAGCAAAGACAGCATGGGAATCAGGCGCAGGTCCATCTTGCGCAGGATCGCCTTCTCGTCCAGGTGCTTGAACGAGTCGAGCGTCGTCCCCTCGGCCGTGGCTAGGGCATCGATGCGGTCAACCTCGTCTTTTGCTCTTGGGTGCCCGTGGCGGTTGTGCGGAGGATTGTCGGAAACAGTGCCGACCCCGAACTCGTCCTGGGCGATATTGGCTTTTTCATTCTGGGATCTGTCGGACGAGGCCATCTTGAATTTGTCTGGTCCTTGGGTAGCGTAGGAAATTAATGGGAGCTAGATCGAGCATCGATATAGCCTAGGTACAGGTACAGAAGAAAAAAAGGTCTAGTTGTCGAGAGTAGCGAGAGGTTGTAACTCGCGGTGATAGCTGGGAATGAACTTGGAGTCGATGACCAATTCTTAAAGTCCCAGTGCCCAGGTGATGCCCTTTCCCCCGCAACAGCCATTCCGCGTCCCCGTAATAGTCTCCCCAACACGATGCGGGCGGCCCATATCATCGGTACCGGGGGAAGCAATCCTTGGATTGCTACTCGCCGTTAGCTGCGGCTCTGGAGACCATCCCGCCAAAAAGCTTAGCTCTATTCGATTAATTCCCCGCACCCCAAACTGCTTGGCAAGCGACCTGCTGTGGTCGATGTTAGTCTAATTATCATGAGCCGATGATGCAATGGGTACCATTGCCCTAAGCATACAGGACTTTTGGTCCGATTTAAGGCAAAGCCCAGGATATTCGTATTGGCGTCAAGTATAGCTAGCAAGCCAATTGAGACTTGGGTGACCCGGGACAATGGTCCTATTCACTACGTCCCACCTCCCCTGACTCGGCTTCAAACGTCTTGCGAGTAGGCCAGTTGATGGCCCTGCCATACCGTAGATTCTCTTAAGTGTTGGCGGTACATGGCCCAATGTGAAGCTAACTTCTTTTACTGGCAGTGGGTCCTGAGTACTAAATAATAAAGGTCCGAGTCGTATTTGACTGAAAGATATAGATATGGCGTAAGTAGGTAAGCTGATTATTTGAGTGGTAAATTTAAGGTTTGATTGAGTATTCTAGATTCGCCGAAGTAATTGTAACGGAACTACAAGGTGTAAGTAAAAAGTATTCTTGAACATCTCTCTCACTGCAGAGACACAAGTCGTTTCGTTGTTATACATATACAGCCCAAAGGCGCATATAGTGCCTTCACGCAACGGTGAGCGCTCAAAGACCCGACGTTTAAAAACAAATTGCCGATTACAATTGAGGAGGGAGGGGCAATTGGTCTGGAACTTGAATGTGAATCCAACGCTGCAAGTAACTGGGTGCATGGCGAGATGCTTGGGCTGGGGGGTTATCACCCAATTATTGTATGTTATGCCTTGTACTTGCCCTCCTGGGTACGAGGTAAAAAGACCTATAATTGTATTCTTCTAACTGTATTCTATTCAACTGTGTTGCCCTTCTATAACTAGTCCTTCTCCTCCTTTAGCCTCCTTCTCAGCCTCTTAACACCCTTACAGTCTACCTTTAAAAGCTTAGGCTTAGGACTATTAAGTTTATATTTAATAGTACTAAATATATTCTAAATTAAGCTTATATTCTTTAAGAAATAATAAAAATATAATAATAATCCTCTAGTTTTTACCTTTTATTTCTAAGTAGTTATCTTTAAAAGAGTATATTATATAAATAAAAACCTAATAGTTAATCTTTATTTCTATAGCTAAAGAGCTATTAGATTTATTAATTTAAATAATAAAGTATAGTTACTTTACTTAGTTAATAGTTATCTTACTTTAGCTAGATAATTACTTTTAAATAGTTTTAATAATATAGTATAAAAAAGTTATAGTAGTTACTTAGTTTAATTAAATAAATATATATTTAAGTAGAGCTAAAACCTTAGTTAAAGTAATAATAGCTTTTATTATTACTTATTTTAGCTAATTTATATTTATAAAACCTTAAGTTATATAATAATAATATTTTTATATAGTATTTAATAATATTAAACTAGGTTATTTATAGCTTATAATAGTTTTAACTTTAATAATACTAGTGTAAATAGACTAATATACTTATATTAGAAAGTAAGTATAGCCTAATACTATAGTTAGAAAGCTAGTTTATAGAAATAAATTAAAAAGTTACTATTAAATTCTTTATATAAGGAATCTTACTATTTTAGTATAAAATATATATTACTTTACTCTTTTAAGGAACTTATTATTATTTTAGCTAAATAAAAGAATTTAAAGAATACTAATAGTCTATACTTTATATTTAATTAAGTTAGCTAGTAATACTTTTTAAAAAAGTAATATATTATAACGCTATTCTTCCTAATTATAATTACTCTTAATACTTATATACTAATTAATCTATTCTTATTTATAGTAAGCACCTATAGGGTGTAGCTATACTTATATATAAATAGGTAGTTATAGGGTTTAGTAGCTAATTACTAGCTACTTACTAGCTAGTAGATATAAAGACTACCTTCTTTAAGCTTACCTTAAAAGGCCTTAATAGACCTTCTTATAAGACTACCTTCCTTCTATAATATATATATATAAATATAATATAGTTAAACCTTACTTTATATACTATAATTAGTAGCTACTCTTCTTATATTATAAAGATATTAGAAGTTCTTTATCTTTATTTATATATTTAAGTAATTAACTAAAGTTAGTATATTAATTACTTAACTCTATTTATTTAAAGTTAGTATAGTAGTTAGTAATATAAATAGTAAAGTTAGTACCTATTAATATTAACTTATATTTAATAACTAACTTTATTAAATAAAGATAGTACTTTAATAGTATTAGCTTTAAATTTAATAACTACTTCTATATAAGTTACTTATTTATAATTTTAAAGCTAAGTACTACCCCTCTTTTATAAAGTAGTTATTAATAAAGTTAGTACTTAACTATATAACTAAAGTTATAATATATATAAATATATATATATATATATATATAATGTAGTTAATTAGTCAGTGGCGGATATTAGTAAGTAGCGGATTTTTATAATATCTACTAACTTATATTAACCCTAGCACCCACCTAGTATAATTAATTTAATAAAAGTTAGCACTAACTAATACTAACTACTTTAATAACCTTATTTCTAATTAATTTAGCTAATTTAAAAGGGTTAGTATAGGTATAGTACTAGTCTAAGATAGGTAACTTTTAGTAGGAAATATATATTTTATACTAATTAGTACTAACTATACTATTAAAAATACAGTCTATAGTAGACTATATTTTACATATATTAGCACTAATTAATACTAACTAATTTAAAAAAGATATAATTTATTTAGAATTTAGTTAACTAAAGTCCTCTATATCTTTTTTATAAGTTCTTATATTATACCTAGTTTTACTATAGTTACTATATTATTATTTAGTTAGTTTACTATAGACTAACTCTTTAACTTTACTATTTATTTCACTAGCTAGCTACTTCCTCTTTTATTTCTTTTAAATAAAAGCTTAGAATTCCTTAATAGTAAGTACTTCTCTAAGTTATATCTAAGTTCTTTTAGCTCTCTAGCGTTTAGTAAATACTATATTAGCCTCCTTAAGAGTATAGACTTAATTTTTTAAAATAATTAGTTTATATACTATTACCTATATACCCTTTACTATCTAGTTAATAGCTTTTATAATTAATATAGGGGAGCTCTTCTAATAAGTAGAGATCCTACCTTTAATAAAACTTAATTATTAGATAGTTTATTAAGTATTTAATAGTATTTAAAACTTTTATTTTTAGGAAGAAATAGAGAGGGATTATATTAGAGTTTATAGGTAGATATTAAGCTTAGAAATTATAAAGTTAGGGTCTTAAGAGGTAATTATAGCTCTTTTAAATATAGACTTAATATTTTCTACTATAAAAGTTTTATTATAGGCTACCTTAAATATAAGAAAGAACTTAGACTTAGTAATATAGTTAATAGAGGTTTAGATAAAAAGATTAATCTAGTTACTATATATATACTTTAGGGGCAAATATAATATAATATCTAATAGCTAAAGTAAGTAAGATAAATATAGTAGTATATTAATAGTAATAATTTTATTATCCTTATAGTATTAGTTAAACTTAGCTAATATATAACTCTTATAACTATCTATAATTAATATCTAGTAATTAGTATCTCTTTTTAGTTTAGTATACTTATTAAAGTACTAAATCTATTCTAGACTAGTTTTATTATCTATCTATTTATTAGAAGTAGGCTTAATAACCTAGTTATTTAGAAAACTTAACTCTATTACCTAGCTAGTAAGGTAGTAGGTGCCTTGAATAATTATAAATAGTAGGATCTATAACCTACTTATATTAATATATTTAATAGTAGTTATCTATTCCTAGTTACTAGGCTAGACTAATTTAGCTTTTCTATATCTATTAATATATATAATAACTATTACTAAGGTAATTATACCTATTATAAAGCCGGTCTTATTAAAGTTATAGAGGTTATTATTAATAATCTAGTACTTAGCTATTATATTATAAAGTAGCCTAAACTAGTTTCTAATAACTTCTAGATCTTTATAAAGAGCTCTTTAATAGTTATAGAGATAATTAAACTTAGTTTTAAAGCTAGGTTATTAATCTATAAAGTATTAAGCCTAGTACTTATCTATAGGTTTAGTATTATATAATACTAGTAGAAGGTTAGCTATATCTTCTATACTAAAAAGTTATAAGGGAAATCCTTATATATCTTACTTAATAATATATTAAATAAGTATTTACTCTTTAATTTAGTTAAGTTTATACCTATTA
>JUJX01000073.1:51181-99437 GCA_000800745.1 Diaporthe longicolla
AAATCTATATATAAATATAAATATATATATAGTATTTATATATTATATAAATATAAAATATATATATATATATATAGTTATAACTTTATATATAACTTAGTATTATATACTTTATATTATTATTATATCTTAAGCTTTAAAGTTAAGTAAAGGTAGTACTTTAATAATAAATATTATAAATATTATAATTTTATATATATAAGTAAATTAAGTAGCTTCTATATCCCCTTCTTTTATATCTACTTTAAGTTATATTATATTTTATTTCTTAAAAGTTAACCTATAACTATATTTAATTATAGGTATAATATTAGGTAGAATACCTAGTACCTTTTTAATAGAACCTTTATTAGTAAGTAATAGACCTTTTAATTAAACTCTCTAAATACTAATATAAATAAACCTATTAGAAACTCCCTTCCTAGTCTTAAATATACTTATATATAATACTTACTAACTAAGAATTAATATAAACCTTTTTAATACTTATTATATTTAAATAAGTCTTTTAAAGAATATTATTAGTATTAAATACTTAAATAAACTTAATAGTATATTTTAAGAATTAAGTAAGCTTTAAAAGGAAATAAATTTATTAAAGGATTTAAAGGTAGAGAGTAATTTAACTCTTAATTATCCTATTTTAAAAAAAACTATAACTTTAAAAGAAGATAATTAAATTACTAGAGATTACCCTTTAAATAGAAATAATAAAAATAAATATATATACTTAGTATAAAAATAGTATATATAAACTAAAAGAATTTAAGCTATTAAAAACTAGCTATATAATATAAATAATACTTTATAAAAAATAAGGTCTATAGTTTAAAGTATTATTTTAAGTAATATACTATTATTTTATTACTCTACTTAAAATAAGCTTTTCTTTAAATAAATTATATTTAACTTATATTATAAAACTACTATATTTAACTTAACTACTCTTTTAAAGGTATTAGTAGTATTTTAAAGAGTTATATTTAAGTACCTACTATACTAATAAGGTAATCTTCTACCTCCTTAGCTATTAATTTAAAATATACTAAGGGAGTTTAATTAATAGTTTAACTTTAGCTACCTAATAGTATAAGTATATTATATATTATATAAGTATTTAATAGAATCCTATTACTACTTAGTAAAATATAACTATTTAATAAAATATAATTACCTTACTTAGTTAATTAAATTAAATTACTTTAATTATTTCTATTACTAATATAATTTAATACTATTAACTTTAGGTTTATAAAATAACTAAGTCTTACTTATATAGAACTATACTAAATACTTTTAATAATCTATTTAAAATACTTAAAAGACTATACTATTACTTATATAGTAATTACTAATACCTAGATAATTAGTACCCTTAAGTAATACTTAGTTTTCCTAGCTACTAGAGTAGTAACCTTAGCTACTACTTTAATAAAAGCTAAACCTTTAGTTCCTAAATATACTATTAATACTATTTTACCTACCTTATAACTACTCTTTAAAATACCTTTAATATCCTAACCTATAAGGTACACTACCTAAACCTCCCCTAGTTACTCTACTTTATAAACTACTATAAAGCTATTCTCCTTACCTAACTCTATATAAATATCCTAATCTATATAACTAACCTCTAGCTCCCTATAACTATAAAGCTATAAAAGTAATAGAGTATACTAATTATATATATACTTCTTACTACCTACTACTTAATACTAAATTAAAATAATTAATTTATCTCTCTATAAACCTACTAGTATATAATATAATATATAATAAGCTAAAGATTTAAAAGTAGATAGGTATCTTTAATTCTTTATATAATAATAAAGAGGGTTTTAGTCTAGTATTCTCTAGTAAAGATACTATCTATATAGATATTAATTATTTTAAAGAAGCTATACTTAGTTTTCTTAATAATTACTATATACTATTTAATTACTAATATAAGATACTATTTATTATTATATAGACTTTTAAAGGATCTTACTTTTACTACTAATATATAAAGCTTACCTATAAAAACTACTAAGCTTTTATAGGTAGTAGTATAAAAGCTATTATTAATATTTTAAAAGAGTAATTTACTATTAACTAATTAATTACTATAAATAAATATAACTTAATATATATTATATTTAAAGTATTATATAAGAACTATAAAGTTTTAAATAACTACTTTTAAAAGAAGATTTATTAGGTATATATAATAAAGCTTCTTTTCCCTAATAATAATAACTAGGATAGTTAGCTTTATTAGATTTAAAGTATAATATCTATTATATTCTAATAGAATATTAAGCTATCTAATAAGTTTACTTCTTTTAAAGACTATATAAAGTATATTAATAAGTATTAAAGTATACTTTTAATACTTACTAAAGATACTTATAATCCTAGTAAATTCTCTAAAGCTTCTTTTAATTTATACCTATACTATAATAACTACTATTATTTAAATACTAATTATTAAAA
Source organism: Diaporthe longicolla (assembly GCA_000800745.1). Taxonomy (NCBI): domain Eukaryota; kingdom Fungi; phylum Ascomycota; class Sordariomycetes; order Diaporthales; family Diaporthaceae; genus Diaporthe; species Diaporthe longicolla. The sequence continues at coordinate 53,657 of JUJX01000073.1, forward strand.
TAACTACTATTACTTAAATACTAGCTATAATAATAATTACTATAAGTATAATAATTATTTAAAGCTTAAAAGTAATAATTAAAGTAAGTTTAATAGTTATAACTATAAGCTTTATAATAAAAATAAATTATATAATAATTAGTATACTAAGTATAATAAGGTTAATAATATAATACCTACTAATAACTTTAATTTAAAACTTAATTATATTTTTACTAATTAATTAAATAATAATTTAAAGTAATTTAATTCTAATAGTAATTTTAGTTTTATAAGTAATATTATTATATATAATAACTATTATAGTATTCTTAGTATTAAGAGCTTTAAAATAATATATAATTATTATAAAGCTACTTTCTTTTTAGATAATACTTTATTTTATTATTTAAAAGATAACTAAACTTACTTTTACTTTAAACCTATTTTAATTAATAATAATACTACTTTAGTTAATATAGTATAAGAGTATATTATTTATATTACTAAAGATATTATTAAAGAAATACTTTTTAAACTTACTAACTTTACTATATTTAATAGTTTTATATACTTATATACTAACGTTTATAATAGTTTTAATAGTAAAAATACTAAGCTTTATCTTAATACTAGTATAGGTTAATTACTTATAATATAATTATACTTTACTAAGTTTAAATATATTATTAAGATTATCTTATAACTTACTATTAGAAAGTTATAAAGTATTAAAGGTATTAGTAGAAAGCCTTTCTTTATTAATAAATTTACTAAGTTTACCTTCTTTACCTCTAATACTAAAGCTAATAATATATTAGTCTAATAAAGTAAGAAAGAGTAGCTTAGGTTATTAATAATAATTAGCTTATTACTAACTACCTTTTTAGTATAAAGTAGTTAAACCTATATAATATTATTATTTTATTTAAAAACTAAACTATTATTTATCTAAATAGCTATAACTTTAAAATCCTTTTTACTATTCTTAAAAAGGTAGTAAAGCTTATTATTTAAAAGGTAATATTAGCTTAAGTAATTATACTATAGCTTAGCTAGACTATATATATAACTATCTACTATATTAACCTTTTAAAGAGTTATACCTTTTTATTTATATTCTTATACTCTACTACTATAAATACTATAGTAGATTTAAATATTCTTAAATTTATAGTACTCTTTAACCTTAGCTTTAAACTTATAAAAGTTAATAAGTATATATATTTAAGAACTATTTATAACTATAAGGATTCTATTTACTTTATAGTAAATTTTAATAGTATTATTAAAGTCTTAGCTTTAACTAACTTAATAAACTAAGTTATACTAATTACTAAACTCTAATATAAGGATCTTATATATAAATCTTATAATATATTTTAAACTTTAACTTAGAATATAAGTATAGTTTTAATAAGTATTAAATTTAAAGTATTTATAGATATTATTACCTTTATATAAAGAAAGGATATTAATACTAAACTATTTAATATTAACTTAGATTTAGCTATATTTTATAGTAATACTATCTATATAATAATTATAAATTCTAATTTTAAACTTTTTAATCTTAAAGAAATTATAGAAATACTACCTAGTACTATTTATTTAGATTATATTAATAGCTTACTTAATATTAAAACTTTAAATAAATCTCTATCTTTAATTATAAAGAATAGTATCTATATCTATAATAAGAACCTAGTACTTATAGTAAAGCTTTATAAAATAACTAAGTCTTATTTTAAGCTATAGAAGAATAAAGGTTTAATTAATATATCTAAAGAATATATAATAAAAGTCTTACTTATAGATAGCTAGTAATATACTAAGCTTAACTATTATTACTATCTTTTATTATAAAAAAGTAAGGAAGTTTTTAATAAAATCTATACTAAACTTTATAAATAAAGCTATATAGAAAAGACTAATAAGATTTATCCTTTTATACTCTTTATCTTTATAATATAATAAACTATTAATAATATTAAAAAAAAATAAGCTATTATTAACTTATAACTACTTAATAAGTAGATAGTATTTAATAATTACCTACTACCTTTATAATCTAATTTATTTAATATTATCTATAGTAAGAAGTAGATTATAGTTATAAATACTTTTATATTCTTCTATTAATTTTTTATCTATTTAGCTTACTATAATTAATTTACTATAATTAATTATTAAGATTTTAAATATTTTAAAGTTACTTTAATAAACTATTATAACTCCCTAGCTTATATTTAATACTTTATAAACTAGCTTTTAAAAGTATATAAGAAGTTTTACTATACTTTTATTAATAATATAATTATCTTCTTTAATATTTTTAAGAAATACTATAAGTACTTAGTTATTATTTTTAACTTATTTTTTAAGAAGGGTATCTTTATCTCTCTAAAAAAGTTCTTCCTTAATTACTTATTTATTAAGCTACTTAGCTTTTATATTAATTTACTTAAACTTTCTATAACTAAGGAATATACTAAGGGATTTTAAAACCTTAAGTTTCTAAAAATACTAAAGTTATTAAAAATATACCTAGGTATTATAGGATTTCTTTATATAATAATTACCTACTATATATAAATCTCTAAACTACTTTAGAAATATAAGGTAGCTTTCCTTACTATAGGTTAAGCTATTAGTTATATTAAAGTAAATAATAAGAATAAGTATCTAGCCTTTACTACCTTTACTTAATTTAAGTTTACTTTTTAGAAAATAGCTTTATTTAATACCTTTTAAATCTATATCTATAAAGAACTCTATTTATATTATATAATATTAGATAAATAATTATTTCTTTAAATAGATAATAGTTTTTAATATAACTTTAGTATTATAGTTTTCTATTTAAAAAATTATATAATATTTACTCTAAAGTAAAATATACCTTTTATAACTATTAAACTAATAATATTCTTTAATTACTACTTATCTAAACTAAAGCTTAACTATAACCCTTTAGAGCTTAAGGTTATATATCTTATTTAGGTTATTAAATATCTATATACTATCTTTTATTCTTTTAATTACTCTATTATTATTCTAATAGATTATAATACTATTTATAATATTATTAAGTAAACTTTATTTAATATAACTTTAATAAATTAATCTAACTATTAACTTATTAATACTAGTATCTACTTAAGTAAATATAAACTTAAGGTTTATTATTTAGTAAAATACTTTAACCTAGTACCTAGTACTCTATCTTAGCTTATAGCTTTTAGTAATTTAATTACTAAAGAATACCTTAAAAAGCCTATTCTTAATTTAATTTAAAATAATTATAATAATTATATTTTATTTATTACTAAAGCTTAGATAAATAACTCCCTCTACTAATATTTTACTAAAGTTTATAAGTATAATCTAATCTATAGCTAAATTATTAAAAATCTTTCTTTACTAACCTTAATAAAATATAAACTAGTTATTATTAAGAATAATAAGAATATTATTTTAGCTTTAAAGCTTAAGTATATATTTTACTTAATTAATTAGTTATTATATAACTATAATAATAATAGTTATAAATACTTATATATTTCTTAATAACTAATTTAAGAAATTTTAACTAATATTTATAATAATAAATACTATTTTAACTATAATTATATAATAGTAGATTTTAAAAGTATCTATATATAAAAAAGAGATATAAGATTAAAAACTATATTAAATACTATTATTAGTATAAAGTATAATATAAGAATAACTAAATACTACTTAGAAGTCTTTAGTTAATTTAAACCTTTAAAGAACTTATATATATAATTATAATAGATTTTATAATTATTTTACTATCTATACTTTTAATTAGTACTCCTTAAAGCTTTAAAAGATTTAATTCCTTTAATATAATAATACTAGTTATATTTAAAATATTAAAGTATATACTTCTAATACCTAAATATATAATATATACTACTAGTAATTAGGTAGCTATTCTAATATATTAGTTATTATTAAGTAATTAATTATACTTTTAAATAATTATTTTAAACTATAATATTAAGTTTCTTTTAATATTTTAATAAAGTTTATAAAAAACTTTTAGAATATATTTTTAAATAACTATAACCTATTATCTTTAAACTAATATATAATCTAAATATAAGAATTAAGATATAGAGTTAATACTTTACTACTATATTACTAAATACCTTAACTATAATTAGATTAATATACTTTTAACTTTATAATAGAATCTAAATAAAGCTTACTCTTATATATTTAATATAAACTTATATAAGTTTCTATTTAAGTTTAAAATCCCTAGACTTATTAATAAATTAATAAGCTCTAAACTTCCCTTTTAAGTTATAAATATTTACTTTATATATAAATATTTATAATATAATATATAATTAACTATAAATATTATTACTTTAAATAATAAAATATAATATAATACCTAGTATTAATAAATTAAGTTTAATATTAGTAATAAAGTTTAGCTTAAAATAAATAAAATATAAGTCCCTTTTTAAAATATAAAATATTAAACTTATAATACTTTAAAAAAGCCTATATACTATTATTATTAAAGTTTCTTTATTAATATACTACTTTAACTTTAGAAAGAATAAAGACTATATTAACTCTATTATCTCTATTTAGTATCTTCTACTATATAAAATATATAAAGATAAAAAGTTTAACTAATAAATACCTTAACTACTATTAATAGAGTATACTAACTTATTAGCTAATAAAAATAAAAAGTATTATAAGATTAAGTATATACTTAACTATAAGCTATTTAATAAGATAGTTAAGTATCTTATATAATAAAAGGGATATAGTTTCTAGTATAATAAATAAAAGATAAAGTATAATCTTAAGTATACTAAGGAATTAATTAAGGAATATTATACTTATATAAAGAATTCTAGTTAACTATATTATAGTAAAAAGTAATAAGGATATTATACTCTTTTCTATAGCCCTAGTACTTATAGTAGGTACCTATAGGGTATAGCTATACCTATATATAGATAGGTAGTTATAGGGTCTAGTAGCTGACTATTAGCTACTTACTAGCTAGCAGGTATATAGACTACCTCCTTCGGGCTTACCCTAAAGGGCCTTAGCAGACCTTCCTATAGGACTGCCTTCCTTCTGCAACACACACACGAATACAATACAGTTGAACCCCACTTTGCGTACCACACTATTGCCGGTAATTTGGCGCAATATCAGCGTGAGCACATGGACTCGCAAGCAAGGGACACTGGTTCGGCGATCGAGCACCCTGTCGACCAGTTCTGGATTGGCAGCTTTCTCAAAAATTAGGTCACATAATGAGAGTGATACATCACATGCGCCCACGTCTGCTTCTTTGGAGAGGGAGTCCTCGACGAAAGGGCTCGAAGGACCGTGGATGCCTTACGGCTGCGGGCCGCTTTAATGCCCAGGACGGCACTTTGCAAAACGCCAGACACCGCTCACTCGCCGCCTTGATGGCGAGTCTCTTCGAATGCGAGGTACGCGAGGAGGGTATGAACGTGAAGGAAGACTTCACCATCAAGGGATTCGGTGGTGGTGTGTCACGTCCAGCCGGGAAGGCCCCAGTGCGGATTCGATGAAGATAGGAGCAACTAATGAGGCCCCAGAGTTGGAGGCTGGTTTCGAGTGAGGGTCAAGTCTGAAGGTACGAAGTGAATGGGGCCTCAGGTTGCGAAGCTCAAGCTCTGTCATATGTACGACAGGTTGAAGCCAACCTCGAGATCCTGCCCTCAAGGCCCAAGCTCCCAAACAGCGAGTCAACAGTCAGTTCAAAGCAGGGATCCCACTCACATTTGAAATACGTAATGATCAAATGATAATAATATATATTTACATGTGCGAAACGATTCAATCAAGACTTGGGTCCCACCCATCGATGTCGAACCAATGCTTACGCCCAATACCATTTGTTTTCCGCGGGGAACTTCAACGAGTCAACGAACGCCGCGGAAAACTTGACCGGCCAATTACCAGCACCGGAACACTATCAACACCATACACACCTTAGGCGACTTACTAGTTCACATGTCGGTAGCATTTGTGAGGTGGGGATGGAGAAGTATAAAAACAGTGTATGTCGCATGGAACAGAACAGGCTTTGTGTATCAATCTGCTGTCAGGTTCTATTACATTCGCATCATATAAAGCCAAGTCTTTCACAGAGTCGTCCTCGAAACACTCCTAAGCCTCGAGCTTGGTATTTATCACCGAATTCTAGCCATGGGATCCATCAGTACCAACGAGGCCTTTTGGGCTAAGCACGACAAATATGTCATGAGTACAGGTGTCCCTCCGTGCCCTGTCGTCATCACCAGCGCCAAGGGCACCCGTCTGTATGACGAGTCCGGCCGGTCCATCCTGGACTTCACGTCGGGTCAGATGAGCTCACTGCTGGGCCACTCGCACCCGGAGATCGTGGAGGTGGTACGGCAGTCCGTGGGCGAGCTGGACCATCTTCTCTCTAATATGATCACGCGTCCGGTGGTCGACCTCGCAGAGCGCCTCGCCAGGTTTCTACCCCGCCCGCTCGAGAAGTCCTTCTTCCTCAACACGGGGTCCGAGACGACCGAGGCTGCTATCAAGATGGCCAAGATTTACACGGGCAAGTTCGAGATCGTGGCGTTCAGCGCGTCTTATCACGGCTTGACGTACGGTTCTGGAAGCTCGACTTATTCTACGGGCAGGAGGAACGGTGGGCCCACGATGCCGGGGCAGCTAGCTTTTCCAGCACCGTACGCCTACCGGTCGATCTTCCGCAAGGCTGATGGGAGTTATGACTGGGAAAAGGAGTTGGATTTTGGCTGGTCGATGGTCGACCGGCAATCCGTGGGGTCCCTTGCGGCGTTTATCCTGGAGCCAATCCTCTCCACGGGAGGGATCTTGGTGCTGCCAAAGGGCTATCTAGCACGCATGGCTGCAGAGTGCCGCAAGCGTGGGATGCTACTTATCCTGGACGAGGCACAGACCGGAGTGGGCCGGACCGGGAAGATGTTCTGTTTTGAGCACGAGGAGGGAGTTGTGCCGGACATTCTGTGCCTGTCAAAGACGCTGGGGTGCGGGTTGCCACTGGCGTCGGTAAGCACGACTGCTGAGATCGAGAAGGGGCTCAAGGAGGCCGGGTTCCTCTGGTTAACCACGCACTTGAACGACCCACTGACAGCAGCCGTGGGATGTAAGGTGCTGGAGATCGTGGAGAGGGACAATATCGCGGAACGGGCCGCGGAGAGGGGAGAGCAGCTCCACGAGGGCCTGCTCAAGCTGCAAGAGAAATACTGGTGCATTGGGGATGTTCGGGGCATGGGACTGATGCAAGGCATTGAGATCATCTCGGACAAGGAGGCGAAGACGCCAGGGCCAGAGATAGGACAGGCTGTCAGTGACAGGGCCATGGAGATTGGGCTGTCGTGCAATGTGGTCAACCTGCCGGGCATGGGAGGTGTCTTTAGGCTCGCACCCTCTGTGACCGTGTCTGCCGAGGAGATCGAAGATGGGTTGAGAATTCTGGATGAGTCGTTTGGGCACGTGCTCAAGCAGAAGGGGCTGTTGGGTTAGAATCTAGGCGGCGAGTATGTCTATTGTAACCCAGTGCAAAACCATCTCCCACAAGGAACGTACGCCCCGGGCTCCAGAGGCTTGGGACATTTCGGGTGATATATCCACTGAGAGGGAACGGGAGCAACGGGCCACGGGTGAAGGCCCCCTTCAGACGAAGTTCGGACGGCAGCAATGAGCCGGCTGGCGGCAGGATGGAGCGTGGCGCAGCACACAGGACCGCGGTGTTGTTGGCTGTGGCTCCGTGGTGAATGAAACGGCGCGTCAAGCCTCGAATGCCAATCAGCTTGGACGCCATGTGATGGAGCACTGGATCTGGAACCAGCCCACGATGCTGCATATGTGGAGTGATATTAGCGATTGGGATTAAGGTAAAGGCGTCCAGGCGTCCAGGCGTCCAGGCGCCCAGGCGTCATGAGCCACAGGTCCAGGATCCAGATCCAGACAAAGGAGGGCACGAGCTGCCGGCAGCGAGTGTGCCGTGCTAGGCGGGAGATCTTCAGCAGGTGGCGTCGTTGGGTAGGATGAAGGGAGTGGGAGAGGGAGCTCTGCACAGCTGTCATCCCTGCCCAGCCCAGTCATGACCGTAGGCGGGTGGGGTGGCCTAACCCGCCCCGGGCCAATGACACGAGCCCAGCCCGCGCCAAATGACGTGTGCCTTTCTGCTTTCTGGTCCTCAGACCTCGACCCTACAAAGCAGCAGTCGACTTTTTTGGTGGGATGAAGTCATGTGGTGGTCAAGACGGCCTCGTTAAGCCGTCAAAAATCAGGGCCAGCAGCAGCAGCTGGGGGCCTGGGGCAACAGCTAGGCGACACAATGACGGCAGGTCTCTCCCCCATTCATTCATTCATTCATTCATTCCCTCCCTCTGTGGGCGCAGTCCAGTCTCGCTTGGCAAGCGCCGCCCGTCGCCCACTGGCCTGCTGGCCTGCTGGCTTGCTGCCACACCACGTCATCTTGCTGAGCCCACCCTGGCGCTTGACTGAGCATCCGGAATGTTCTCTGTGTGTTTTGTGTCTTATTATATGAACAGCAGCCCAGCCACCGTTCCGTTGCTGCTCTGTTTGGTGAAGCCTGTCTGTCCATCTTTCTCCTCACTATCCGTAAATATTGTTGCACTCGGTCACACGGCTCTCGACCTTTACCTGCCTCAACCCTTCGAGGTCAACACCCGGGATTCATATTATTGAACTACTACAGGCCCCACAGTCAACTCAACTGCTCTCAAGATGGCTCTTGGTTTCGTCGCTATTGCCCATATCGTGGCCGTCCTCTTCTCTATAATAGAACTCGGCCTCACAGCCTATGTTGTCAGCGTCTACGACGGCCGCTGGGACAATGGCTACTCCTACTACGCGAGCAATTCTCCCGACAGGGTCAACTTCATGGTGTTCAATTCTGTCTGGTCCCTGCTGGTACTCGCCTACATCGGCCTCACACCCCTCTACATGACCAGCATCTTCCACCGCCTCGCTGCCCTCGGTCTGGAGGCCGTCACCATGATCTTCTGGTTCGCTGGCTCCATCGCTCTTGCCGTCTTCATCGGCGTGCCCAGGTGTCAGGGCAGCAGCTTCTGTGGCTCCATCCAGGCCGCTGTCGCATTTGGCTTCTTCTTGTGGTGAGTTTGATCCCCGCCAGAGACAATCAAAACCCGGTCGGATCGAATCCTAATCTATCTCTATAGGGCAATCTTCCTGTTCCTGGTGGTCCTCGACGGCATTGAGGCTATGAAGTCCCGCCGTCACTCAACGGGCACCGGTCACCACAGCCACACCAAGCCCTATGCTGGCGCCTAGGCATCGCCACCAGGTGGCCACGGCCACAACGGTTCTCGGTTGGAAGGGGTGTCGGTCACCCCCTAGTAATTCTTAGTACGTGCGATGTCTGAACGTCTTGGACGAAGAATGCGGATTATCAACTTTCGGAAAGGAGAAAACTCCAGGCGTTTATATTGGTCGCGAAGCGGGGCTCTGACTTTCAGTCACTATTTATACCCTCAAGATACCACATATATCTCTGATTTATGCTGTCACTTTTAAAATAATATCAATGACTGTCACCTGATAATCACATAACTTGGGGTCTTTCGACTCGTCATGAGCATTGAAGGCTGCATGGGGATCTCAATAATGTGCTCGCATGTGATGTTGTTTTGTGCATGTTGGAATCCAGGTGGTAGAATCTTTACCAGTTTGATGCGATTCTACAAAACATTGCAGGGACGATCTGTTTCTATTTTTGTTCTGTAATCTCAACCTCCTGACATCGCGACTCAGGTTGTCAATTAACTTTGATGCTCAGGGTGTGATCCCCTTGCAAGGCAAACATCCGACGAACCGCCGCTAGACTTGGCATTGGCTTGGCTGCTCCGACGGATTGGGTCCGTTTGCCGGCTTGAGCCAGATAGCACCCACCATCGCCCACACGTGCCTCGCTAGCTATCGATGGCCCCGGGAGCTTGACTTGGCTACCTAGGATATCGATAGAAAAAGAGGCGGGGGAACGGGGGTTGGGATCGGGTATATAAATCAAGGGGAGACGATCGATGATGGGACACTCAATTGATCTGTCTTGAGGACTACTCCTGGAGATCAGCGCCATCACACATTGGGTCTACCGAGGTACTCGTCCTGGAAGCCCGTGTCCAAAGTGCTCCTCTCAGGGCCATTGGAATATCCTCGGTAATCACTCTCTGTACAGCCGGCCAAGATGACGCTCGGAAAGTTGGCGGTCGGGGGTCTCCTGGCCTCTGTCGGCCTGGCAACCCCCATCGTGCCTCACTCCCGGACGGACCAGGACCACAGCACCCAGCAACAGTTGATCAAGCAAGTCCAGCTGGGCCCGCGGCCGTACTTCCTGGTCAACGACATGGACCCGGGCCCACTCAAGGACGAACTCGCGGCCTGTTCGGAGATGGAGATGCGGCCGTCCCGCTTCTCCATCGGCCACCGCGGCGGCGGAACGCTGCTGATTCCCGAGGAGACGCGCGAGTCTGAGCTCGCCGGTCTCAGGATGGGCTCCGAGGTCCTCGAGTGCGACGTCGTCTTCACCTCAGACCGCCAGCTCGTCTGCCGCCACGACCAGTGCGACCTGCACTCGACCACCAACATCGTGGATATTCCTGAGCTCAACGCCAAGTGCACCAAGCCCTTCACCCCGGCGGACCCGGCCGCTGGCACGCCCGCCAGCGCGAAATGCTGTGCGAGCGACATCACCCTCGACGAGTTCAAGACGCTCTGTGGCAAGATGGACGGCTTCAACGCCACCGCCGAGACGCCCGCAGACTTCCTGCACGGGACCCCCAGCTGGCGTACCGACCTGTATGCGACCTGCGGGACCGTCCTGACCCACCGCGAGTTCATCTCGCTGGTCGACGAGTTCGGCGGGCCCGAGGTGCAGTTCACCCCGGAGCTCAAGACACCCCAGGTCCCCATGCCGCTCGGCGGCAACGGGTCCAACTACACGCAGCAGGCGTTTGCGCAGCAGATGGTCGACGAGTACGTGGCCGCGGGCGTCGACCTCAGGCGACTGTGGCCCCAGAGCTTCCTGTACGACGACATCCTGTACTGGATCGAGGCCGTGCCCGAGATCGCGCCCCAGGTGATCTTCCTGACCGAGACCGAGGGGGACATTGCCAACTTGTCTACCTACGCCGCTGCCGGCGTCAAGATCATGGCCCCGCCGCTGCCGTTCTTGGTGTCCGTTGGCGAAGACGGCAAGTCGATCGTCCCATCCGAGTACGCTGATGAGGCGAATCGGCTCGGTCTGAAGCTCGTCACTTGGTCGTTTGATCGGTCTGGCCCGCTGAGCCAGGTCAAGGAGGACGACGATTACTACTTCACCTCGATCGCGAATGTGACTACGAATGACGGGGATGTCTATAATTTGCTGGATGTCCTGGCTAGGGAAGTTGGGGTGATGGCTGTCTTCTCGGACTGGTCAGCCACGGCCACCTATTATGCGAACTGTGTCGGCTTATTCCCAACCTATTCCGATTGGGTAGACTAGGTCATCAAATACCCCTGGTACTACAGCATCATGACTTAGTGGTCACACGTACATATAGCCGAATAGAATCCATGCTATGCTTTGCCGGTCTTCGACTTTTCCGTGTTGTACGCCGGTTTCGCTTAAAGCTGATTCAGCATCGGAATGTGATTTTGGTGGGATCTTGCGTATAAATTGTACATGTGGTACATCTCATATTTGGGCACATTTGCAACCTTGGATTCTAGTGACTCGTGATTGAATTTTGAGCTGATCATTCCGTGCCATCACATTGGGATTCGCCAGCAGTGACAAACCCCAATTCCTTCTTCTTGGTCCATGTCTGTCCATTGAAGACCGGCGAAATATCCAGAACCCCCAAGATACTCAGGATGTCGACGCTTCAAATGAAAACGTAAGCGAGGGTTCTTTTAGAGGAAAAAAGAAGATCCTTATAATCACTGGCCTTGTACAGAAACTTTTGGACATGCTACAGAGATATTTCCACCCAAATAAGGCAACCAACCTAACCCTGCCATGTGACTCGTTTCTCCCTCAGGAGCGAAACCATGCCCATGGGTAACAACCCTGGATCGACAATACTCAGTCCTCCAAATCGTTCGATGATCTCCGGCCCGTACATGGCCGTGATCCAGCGCCACGTTGCGTCCATGTCGTGCCAGTGAGGCTGGATGGCTTCTCCGCCTGCGGGAACCTCCCCGAGCGCCGTCTCGAGCGCGCCGACTTGGTCGATACTTTCCTCGGTCGGCTGCGCCATGAGCTGCTGAAACACACACACAAGGTCCTCAGGCGTGTACTCGTCAGGAATCACACCCAGGTCCTCGCGGTGGCTCACGAACTCAGCGGCATCGAAGAAGTTGTCCCGATCTTGCTTCAACTCGGGCTGCCACGGGCCCTGCTCGCCATTCCGGCGCCGGTGGACCTTGCTACGGTCGAACTGGTGCTTGAAGCGGTCATAGGCCTCCTTCTCAGTCTCGAACATGTCCTCGAAAAGTTTGTCCTGCGACTCAAGCACCGAGTCTCGGATCTGCAGTAGCGGTATGAAGGGAGATTGGAGGTCAAGCCCGCCCAGCGCTACTGGGAAGTAGAAGTAGCCGTCGGGGACGTCGGCGATGCCGAAGCGCTGCTGAATCGTCTTCCTCAGGTGATCAATGATGCTGGAGGACGTGCCCATACCGCCGGCGCCGGCGCCGGAGGAGAATATCTGCTGCTGGATGCGCTTGTGAGTCGCAAGCATGTCGTCGACGTGTTGGCGTCCGAAACAATTTGCGGACTTCCCAAAGTTTGAGGAGAAGAATTTGGCTGCGAATGCATTCCAGGTCTGGATGAAACCGAAGATGCTACCCTTGTCGTTGAGCTGCTTCCGGAGTTCGTCAATGTGCGCGTCGACCATCTTGTGGTCGATCTCGAATCGCCCCGTTTGAGGCGAAAGGAAAAGGAAGCCCCACCGAATATCTCCTTCGGGAAGTGTTTGGTCGATGCTGAGCTGAGAATTCTTGGAAACGCGGACAGTACCGGTCTTTCTATCGTTGATAGAAGTGCCGGTCGCGGCGGTAAAGCGCTCAATGGCCTTCCATGCGGCGACAGCTGTATTGTGGTCAGGGGACCAGAACCACAGATCATCACCGTACCGCCACAAGGGTTGACCAGAAGCTGCCTGATTGGCTGCCAAGTCCAGACAGAATAGAACAGTCTCGCCCAAGACGTCACTGAGCGCATGTGAGGAGGGAACACCACGGCGCCGGACCTTGGAAGATGCCTGGTCCTCGTCTATGAACCGGAGCGGAGCCTGAAGATACTGCTCGAAGAATCCAAGCCAGTGCTGCGAGACCCCGAGGAAACGCAGGACGGTGCAGATCGTCTCATGCGGTAGAAGGGACTCCCAGTCCTCGAATACAGCGTGGAATGCTGTGAGTTCGCCATGCAGTCTCGTGTTTATGGCAACCTCAGTGGAAACGAGATGGACAGTCTGCTGTTTCAGCTGCATGAGTGTTTTCCTTTGCTCGGGAGAGTTGTTTTCGTCGTCTTCATCTACGTCGGACTCTGGACCGTCAGGGACCGGAGAACTCGCGGCATAGCCACATGACACAAAGGCCTCGTCTTCTGGGATGGCCCGCATTCTCCTAGCTCCCCCGACACCGAGACCCTTTCTTCGCTTGGCCCTCTTGTGCTGGGTTGAGAATTCCTCGAATTCGGCTTCCACCTCTCCGTCTGCGGTCTCCGCAATCTCGTCCACGCGTTTCAACAGTTTTGCCACGAAGTAATCACTGCTGTGAATCTTTTGACGCTCTTTTTGAAGGCTGCGACGGCGGGGTACACGTCCGAGGTAATACTCGAGGCGCCTCTTGTCCAATTCTGGTATATCTTTGTAGAGCGAGTTCCAGGCATTGTCCTCCTTTCGGAACGAGACAAACGCTTCTCTGAAGAAAACAGACCACTTAACGCCGATGTATTGAAGGAAAATGCTCTCGAGGAGGTCTTCGTGCATCTGGACGGAGAATATTCCGCTGATCTTGCGGCGCTGCTCAACCGGGACACCAACAGGGCCCCATTTCCAAGACCCAAGGGCGGCCAGGCGCAGGTTGAGAACATCGGAGATCTCAGACAAGATGACAGGATTTCCCAGAAAGTCCTTGAGGACCTCGCGTTTCTCATTGGTCAACAAGTCGGAAGCCATCAGGCCTCGGATAGTCCACGTGAGGCTGTATCGGTCCAGCTGGTCAGGACGAGAAAGCTCAACTTCGAAGGCTTGGACTGCTTCTCGTAGTTTTTGCACAGCCTGCAATTTCTTCTTGCGGTCTTCGCCCTGAATCGAGGAGGAAAGCCCGAAGACGGTATCGAGGTATTTATTGAGCAAGCCGACGTCAACGTGGGCCGGTTTGAAGGCCTTACTTTCCCATTCCTGCTTGGACTTGAGCCTCGCTGAGCTTCCAACATCCTCAAATGCGTCGCCCATCTCAGTGTCCTCGCTTTTGTCGGTTGTGCTCTTTTGGTCGCCCGAGAGCCACTCGATTACCAGCTGTCCATAAAGAGTGGCATACTGATACTTAAGCGACTGGACCTCAAGGTGGCGCAGCAGGTCCTTCTCCCAATCTAAAAGAGTCTTGGTGGATACTGATGGATCTTGACGAGCCTGCGCGAGGAAGCGGTCGAGGTTCTTGAGCTGTACCTCGAGGCGGGGATGCCTCGTCAAGCCTGTGGTGACCTTGGCGTCCTTGTCTTGCTTGATGCCAAACGACTTCTTGACCCCATTACTTAAAAGGACCAGTCGCTCGATGGGGTCTGACTGAGATTTTATGGACGAGAGTGTCGAGGCCTTGTCCTCCTCAAAGGCAGCACGCTTTTTGGAGAGCTCGTCGAGCTTCGTGTCCGTAATCTGCTGCAGAGTCTCGGAGAAAACGCTGCCGCTCATGATGTCTGAGAATGAGTGGTTTGGTATGCGAGACTGTTGGTAGCGGCAATTTCACTTGTTTGCATGGAGGAAAGGATTGGGACTGTATCTCAAGACACTGAAGGGGGCGGCCTCCAATTTATACATCTATATTGAGTCCGAGCCCACTTGCACTTATCCACCTCAGGGGCACTGTTGTCAGCGTCCAATGAGAGGGCCCATGACACGAACAGGCAGCAACCTTGGGTAGGACCAGTGACTCAACCAGCCCCAACTAACCTCGTTGGTCAGACCTCAGATGCACATTGCCAGTCGTATTGTCCGTGACGAAATATATATCCCCATTTGTTGTTTGCTGCCAATTTTTACCCCGCCTTTAGGGAGCTCCCAGACAATGCTGTGGCGTTTCCAGCCCTTGCCAAGAGGGCTCAGATGTACTTAGTACTTGTACATCCGAACATCATCTCGTCCTCCAGACTCCCTGAATAGTTTTCGGTTCTGCAAACCGTAATACACCCTGAGAAGCGCACATCCGGCGGCAACAAAGAGAAGTAATCCGGCATTGACCCAATGCCCAGTAGGATAGCCTTTCTTCGCTTCCTCAGCCTTGTAGATCCATACACCTGCGATTTGACCTGGGGCGCCTCCAAGCCCAATATTCAGAGCAATTGCAAGGCCCACGGAGGCCGTGCTAAAGATGTTGGACGACAGCCACCCCAAGAGCGGGGGTATGCAAGCGAAAGCTCCGGCAGCCGCCACTATCAGGCACCCGTAACGTTGAGAGTACGCGTCCGCTGGCAGAGCTGCCGATGCTATGAAGCCGCAGGCGCCAACCGTGGCACTTACGGCCGAATGGAGGCCTCTAGAATTGAAGCGATCGGCAGACCACGACACCAATATTTGAACCACATATGCAACGGCATAAGGCGGAACACTCATCAGTTGGGCTTGGAGGTCCTTGTAGCCGAGACCAGCCGTAATGGAGGGCGTGAACAGAGACAAGCTGGAGAATGGCGTCGAGATTCCGAAGTAAACAGCGTAGTGACCCCAGAGTCTCCAATCGAGGAGCGTCGCCTTCGTATCGCGCCACCAGTCTGACTGGTGTAGACCCTTGCTGCCCTCGACGTGGAGTCGACGTAGTGCAAGTGCTCTTTCTTCGGCAGAGAGCCAATGAACAGTCTCGGGAAAGTCTGGCAGGAAGAATAGCACGAAGAACGCGGATAAACACGAGGGAATCCCCTCGATTATGAACAGCCACCGCCAGCCTGATAGGCCGTGAACCTGGTTCATGTGACCTACTCCATAGGCAATGGCTCCACCGAAGGCTCCAGCGAGAGTGGCGCTGGCGAGGATAAAAGCGACGCGTATGCTTCGCTCATCCGTCTTGTACCAGAAGGTGAGATAATACACCAGACCAGGCTAATCTGCGTTAGACAATTGACACAAAGGAGAGCTTGGAGGTCCAAAAGAAGAAATCGAAGGATTGTGGATGGTACCACAGGACTGGATAGTTACATACAAACAGACCGGCTTCGAAGACGCCCAGGAGGAAACGGACGCCCGTGACTGTACCGTAGTTGTGGGCCCCAGCCAGGCCAGTTGAGCAGGCGCCCCAGCCAAACATCAGGACAGCAATCCAACGTGACGGGCGGAGCTTCTTGAGCAGGACTGGGTCAGGCACGTCAGCGTCTCAACCGGGCTATTCCAGAAGACAAGCTCTGAGGGATCAAAATCATGGTCACACCATTTGATGGCACCTCAAATGCACCGTACGCAACCAGGAAGATCATCAGCGCAATGGTATCTAATGGTGACGTTAGCCCTGCTACGGATCCATAAAGTGTTGCATTCCAGAATATTTCCAAAACAACATCAAAGACGGGGACCCATGACCGGTAAATAGCGATGCTTACACTGGTAGTTCGTCATGCCAGTCTCAGACATAAGGTCGTGGTGCGTCGATGCATTCAGAATTTTGGCGTTTCCAATGTTGGACCTATCTAGGTAGCACAGGAAGTATATGGCGGCGGAGAGGGGCACGATGCGCTTGTCCTGCTTCCACAGGAGAGCCTTCTCCGCCTCGGGCGAGATGGGCGTGTCGTCTGTTGCGTAGGCCTACAAGAGAGAGGGTTGGGTCAGTTGATCAGGGCAAAGCCGGATGCGAGGTGAGTGAGGGCTGCCTCTGCACCGACCTCTTTGCCTCCATACTCGACATCTTCAACGACGTCCATCTGGCCACCGGGCTGAGCCTCGGCTGCCTTTGCCTGCGACGCGTCCATGTTTGCAGGCTATACGAGGGGAGATGCGCGAGTATGAAGCTTCGAAATGTATGTGTCGTGAAACCGCAGACTTGCCAACCAGCGTGCTCCGAAGGCGTGAGAGGGTGTGGTCATCTCTCGGTGCAAATCTAGCTGCCGAAGAATTGAACGACCGGCAGTGTGTTCGGTCGCCGTTGTGCTACACCCATAGGAATACTGGAGAAGCTATGGGCCCATCCGGGGTAACGTCCAATAGATTCGGCCCGGACGCACTCGCATTGGAAGTTGTGACCCCATATCTTCCCAGGTTTGGTAGGATCACCCGCGGAAATGGGCGTAGTTCGCTGACATTTCCCCCGCGTGCTACTCCCCGCTGCACGAGGGGCTCCGCATGCGGAGCTGGCCAGGCTAGGTCTTGAGTACTGGTATGGAGGGAATCCGGGGCCCCGGATTTATAGCGGTGATAAAAATGATTGGGGAAGGCACTTCGCATATCCATACAACAAGTCGCAATCTTTTGACATTGAACTCCAGTTGACAAGCCTCAAAGCGGTTATATGAGACGGCTATGTTGGCTTTTGGGTTGTCCGACAAGGGGTATTAGACCAGACTGTTGCCGAGTTAAGGTTCAAGCCGAGAATTGCTTAGCTATGGACTTACAGACACTGGCGTCTTGGGCGCCCACCTATTCCCCACCGGCCGACGGGAAAAGTCTACGTGGATTTGGTGCCATGTCTTCCCAACCTTCACGGGTCACCCTTGAGAAAATGTAGTAAGATTTATTTACAATCTAACTGTATCCTTTTTACATCCTCAATTCGGCCGACAGGTGCTCGCCATGGCTCTCATGCCCAAGATTCATGCTCGGCCTGGTTTGTCTTGAGTAGAAGTAAATGCTCGCTTCAGGGGAAAGATGCTAAGAAACGCCGTAAATGCGCGTAGATCGAAACTACTTAGGAAATGTGGCGTAATTTCCGGTTCGTTACCTCTTATCTGGGGTCTCATTTGCCCCAGACTCCTCGCTTACAACGCCGCCGCTGGCAGTCCCGGCTCCAGCGCCGCCGGCTGCCTTCTCCTCGTCCTTTGCCGGGCCCCGGGCAGGCTGCAGCGTCTGCAAGCCGGTCTTGTGCTCGACATGGTCTTTGCTGAGCTTGCGGCTCCCGACGAAGAAGCTGACAACCAGACCCAGCCCCGCGAAGGCCACGTAGAAAATGAACATAATACGGATGGCGTTAAAGTATGCACGCTGAGCAATGCCCCTCTGAGGCTGTGGGAGGTCCGCCACCGCCTCGACGCTCGATGCCGCATTGGACCCACTCAGCAGACCCGCGACGTCTGGACCGAGCTGTTCGAGGAGGTCGGGATACTGCTGCTGCATTTCGTTCTGGAAGATGACTCCTCCGATGACCACCGACATGCTGGTGGCGACCTGGCGCACAAATCCGTATGTCGCCGTCGCGCTTGCGATATCCTTTGGTTGGACGGTAGTCTGCAGCGCGATGAGAGGGGACTGGAAGTTGGGCCCCACACCGAGGCCGAGGATGATCTGGAAAATCACGATCTTGGCCCAGTTCTCATACGGATCGAGGTCGATAAAAAGTCCATACCCAAGCGTCATGAATACGAAGCCGAAAATAATAGCCGGGACGTACTTCCCCGTCTTTTTGATGACGAAGCCTGTCACTGCCGCGGCCGCGCCCATGACAAACGTGAAGGGTAGAACATATACTCCGGAGAGCAGAGGGTCGGCACCAAGGACGCCTTGGAAGTATAGGGGCAAATAGTAGCTCGCTGATATGAACACAAAGCCGTGGCAGGCGCTGAGACCGACGACGGCTAGGTTGGAAGGTTGCTTGAAAATACGGAGCGGGATAACTGGGAACTTGGCAACTCTGAGCTCGACCAGAAAGAACACGCCCACGAGGACAGCGCCGAAGATGATGAGGCAAATGACGGTGGGAGAGTTCCAAGGAAACGTTACACCGCCGAATTCTAGGCCGAGCAGGATCATCAGAGTGCCGCCCACGATGGTGAGTGAGCCCAGCCAGTCGATCGCTGCGAGGCCCTCCTTTACGCCCGTGCGCGGATTGTGAAGATGCAGCGCGAAGAAGAGTATGAACATGGCAGCCCCCGAAATAGGCAGGTTGATGTAGAAGCACCAGCGCCACGTTGAGTATTGGGTGAAGACGCCGCCAAGCACTGCGATGAAGTCAGTCTCCAGCCATGTCTCAGAGAACACCGCGGGGATGTATAAGGCAGCTTACCCGGTCCGAACCCACCAGCTAGGGCCCATACTAAGCTCACGATTCCCAGGAACTGCCCTCTCTTCCTCATTGAAAACAGGTCGCTGATGCAGATGTTGACCAAGATCAGAATGCCACCGCCTCCAATGCCCTGAACAGCCCGGCCGACTATGAGCATGCCCATGTTGACACTCAAACCCGCCAGCAGCGAACCGATCCAAAAGACGCCCACCGCAGTCAATAACACAGGCTTACGCCCCCAGATATCAGATATCTTACCCCAGCTCGGCGCCGCCGCCGCGTTCGCGAGCAGGTAGGCAGAGCCCACCCACGTGTAACCAGCGGTGGAGTCGAAATCAGCAGATATGCTGGGGACGGCCACGGTGACGATCGTAACATCCAGGGCGGCCAGGAAGACACTCAAGCAGAGTGAGATCATGATGAGGGTCGTCTGGAGGGTTGTGCGCTTGTCCTCGGGCGATCTTGCGCCACCGGCATCCCGCGCCGGGGCTGGCGCCGAATCATCGCTACGCGGAGCGGCGGCCTGTGGTGCATCAGATGTCCCGGCCTCGTCTGCAGCTTGATTTGAGTGCGGCCCCGCGGCGCTACTTGCTTGTGTCTCACCCGGGCCTTTGTGGCTGTCCGGCGCTGCTGCGTTGTCTAGGTTCCGCAGGCTCGCGGAGCCCAACGTTGTGGTGGACGTGCTGCCACCCGAGACATGGTGCGCCTTCTCATTGTCGATGTATTCGCCCTCAGCGGCTGGACTAATAGTCATAGCAACGCTGTATTACGGTTTTCAGGTAACCTGCGTGCGACGGGATCCCAGCCGTGCTGACGATTAACACAGAATTAAGCTTAAGCTCGAGATCCAGGCAGGCGGAGATCGCCGAAGTGTCGGTAAGGCCTGTAGAGTCTGCGCTTACACGATGAAGGCAGCTAATGGATGGCAACAATAGGCTATGGATGATGGATGTTGGTGTATTAATGTGCAGCGAAATGAGAAACAAAGCGAACAAGAGGACAATTGTGCGACATGTCGAGTGAAAATCTCCCGAAGCGGCAGGACGTTGGAGGGAATCGATCAGTGAGGCGAGAGTCGATTACACCTAAAAGTGGAGACCTCCTTGAACAGCAAAAAGCACGATGACTGACTGACTGAATGACTGACTGACGGTGGGCGGGCACGCGATGCCGGTGGCGGGTGTATTCAAGAGCGAGTGCCGAATACCCGCATACCGCCGCTAAACGACCGTGCTAGACCCCTGGAGAATTAATAATTCCTTTACCTTTTGCAGAGGGCATCCATGGGGGAATTTTAGGCCTGCATTGTCTTGGCCGATTGACTCTGCCTGCTTTGATGACGCTACAGGCCCAGCGCAGTATCGCCGTCATCATCATCGGAGAAGCCTATCTGAAAACCACGCCGCAGGCTGTTTTTTTTTTTTTTGCCCAAAGCAAACATGATCTTGTCTTGTCATGTCATGTTTGCGGTGAGCAGACCTGCACGGCATGGCTCCTGTTGGATTATTCGGAGCAACTGAGCGTCTCAAAGAGTTCGAACTCGGCCATCCGATGCGGGCGGGTCCGCGGAAGCGATCCAGAACCCTGCAGCGCTGCTGGGCCAGAACATTGGCAGTTCGGCTCGTACCTTATTAATCGGAGCTGGAGGCACATGAGTTATGCAGCCTCAGAGACCATGGTGAGGCATGTCAACCACGCTGCCCACGTTGAGCCAGCCGCGAAATGACTCTTTGTGCGGCGTTGGAACTCGGATCCGAGTAATGGAACCTCGAAACGTCGCACGTCGACCTCCGTCTTGTCGGAGATAAGAGGCGGCCAAACCTTCCGAGCCGATCGAGTTGAGTAACAGAATCCTCCAAAAGCGGAGGACTTCTGCCGCAGTATTCTTTTCCCGCCATGACAGCGAAAGGGCCTCGCGAAACGACAAGCCTCACAGCTTCGACATCTGGACCCGACGTAAACGGGGCTCGATGTTCTTTGTCCAAGAGTGGCTTGTGGCTGTGGAGGGGTTCCAAAACGGGCAATGGTCTTATACCTCAGTGACGGCATCCCCAGCGTCGGGGTCTCTGTCAGCTGGCTGGATCCTACCGAGATTGTTCAGCACAATACTCTACTCAGCTGAACGCCCCACATGCGTGGTCGCCGGTCGTCCTCAGTGTCAGGCAGTTGACACATTGTGGTGCTCACAAAGGTTGTGTCATTCTTTCAGACCGCATGATCGTAGACACTCCGGGGTCGCATAAGTCTCGTGTCGGTGACTGCCCGCTGTAAGGCGGCCATCTCTCTTTTGTCACGACTGGAGCCGTTGGACAAAGCGTTGGACAGCTTGAGAGACGGGACTTTTGGCGCAGAAATAGTGTAATGAGATGCTACTGACGGCTGATAGCCACACGCTGCCAGCAAGTGAACCCCCATAACTCGATGGCTGCTTCTGGCGTCGTCACATGCTGGTAAGAGGTCGTCGTCGACGATGCGAGCAAAGTGAACAAGGAGCCAAAGAGTCGAGGAAGCGCATGTCTTTTGAGTAAGCGCAAAGCTGAAAGACTGAACTGCCGTGGCTTCTAAGCTTGTGTTACAACGTTGAAGGAACTCGGCCAGCGAAGTCAGCTTCTCCCAGGGTTCCTACACCAGTAAATCCCCGAAGCTAAAGACGCACCCCACACACTACGAACCTCTACCCGGAGCAAGTCACAGGCAATCGGGCAAAGCGGCTGACTCTAGTTCAATTATTGTTTTATTCCTGCACCGGACCGAAGGATTGAAGAACGAGGTTTTAGATACAGGTCCAACGATCGTAGCTTCCTCGTTTGTGGTGTTTCATTCTTACAACTGCTTTTTCCCAAGCCAGATACAGAGCCAGAACAATCCCAGATGGCCGATTCGGCACGTGGCATCAGGCATCAGCATCAGTACGGGCGTTGGTTGGCTCGTGGCCACTTACACGACACATCCACGATATCCGGGGCATTGGGTCGGTTCATACGTAATACATCCTATCTTAGGCTCCTGCTTCGCCTCCAACGAGTGCATCTGACCCGATACGACGCGCAAGAGCCGTCCGCAGTTTTGCGCCGGGGCAAAGGTTCAGCCTGGGCAGACTTGCACGAGGAAGTCGTGCTGGTGATGCGACCTGAGGCACATGGCCGCACATGGCCGCACATTTTCCCCATGTTTCAGTGTCATCTCGATCTTGTGGGCTCCAATGTTTCACTCGTCCGATGGGCCGCGGCGAAGAACCCGGACAGAGGAACTCCGATGGAGAAATTCGGCCATCCTTGATTGACCTTGCAGTCGGCATGACAGAGCCGTTCAGAGGAGCACAAGGGGCCATATCAAGGTGCTGATGCTGAGGCTGAGGCTCATGTGCGGCCGGGCTATCCCAGCCTCGCGGAGATGCTGGTGGGTAATAGATTGCCATCGGTTCTAGATAGTCGGGTCCCTGGGTTGGTTGTATTACGGCAACGGCAATCTTGGAAAACCTACCTTCTGGGCGTTGTGTCCTGCAGCTGTCAGTGAGCCTGTCAGTGCCGCCTGGCGCTGTCGAGTCAGCCAGAATGCGGCTGAAGCGCTCAACAAACCTTTTGAGTCGCCTGGCAATTACAGTACCGCACACGCATGCAGCTGTTGTCTGTTTGCTCGCGTGCCCGCTAGGCCCAGCCCGAAACAGATCAGTCATGTAGTGTAGCTCCCCGCTCCCAGCTCCCAGCTCCAGCTCCAGCTCCCCCAAGTGACAGGTGCACAGACACACCGCAGACTAACTCCGAGCAGTTTCGACCCCTGCGCAAAATCTGCGCAGGGCCGCACCGCACCACCGGCGGCGAGGGATCTTTTGGCAGTAACTGTCACGTAACAAACGGCAGACGCCCGCAGCAAAGAAGAGGGGATCACCAAGCCGCCGCCCCGACTGCTACCCGAATCCTGCCGTCTGCTAACAGTCCTCGCCATGGGACAGCAGCCCGCCTGGCCCACAAGGGACCTGGAAGACCCCATAGACCCCCATAGACCCCCATAGACCCCCATAGACCCCCATAGACCCCACCGCCCGGGCGGCCCCCGTTGGGCGGATAAGGCGATAAGATAGCTAATCTCGCAGCCACGGCTCCTTCACCGCGATTCGAGTCAGGGCGACGTCGGGCAGAGCTGATGAGTTGTTGTTTGTCGATGCAGTTGGTTGGCGTAATGGTTTGTTGGCGTTGTCCGCGGCGATCGAATCGAGACACGCAAAAACAGTGGGATGGGGAAAAAGAGAGAGAGGGAGACCCGCCTCTCTGTCTCTCTCTTCCCCACTGGATGCTGACCATGCAATACTGTTTATCGTCGGAGGGAGTGCAAAAGGGGGGGCGCCTTCGGGCGGTACAACATCATGGCCTGGTCGGGACAATCG
This sequence comes from Diaporthe longicolla, assembly GCA_000800745.1. Classification (NCBI taxonomy): domain Eukaryota; kingdom Fungi; phylum Ascomycota; class Sordariomycetes; order Diaporthales; family Diaporthaceae; genus Diaporthe; species Diaporthe longicolla. The sequence goes on from JUJX01000073.1 coordinate 77,520, forward strand.
CAATCACACGGGGAACTGATGTAGTGCCAAAAGTACAGACATACTATTAGCTGGCCGACTAGACATTATTACCTGTTGGAAAAAAAAAAGGGCTCGCGGGAAAGCTCAGACCATCGAAAAGTTGGAAGCGACAGGGGTACGCACCCAACAAAGCAATGGCCAGGTACATGGACACCACCCAGAACGACCCGCAGCAAGGGCTAGATTTGCCAGCGAACACATGTATCCGTGCCCACCGGCAGGTACTGCGGTACGCAACAAGCGGGTGGTGCATGCCATAGTTGTTTTGGTGCAGAGGCCAGATAGGGGACCACCCTCGCCATCCCCACAGCTAGACCAGGAACCTCTGTCGGCGACTCGCCAATGGCAGCCCATGTCGAGCATGGAAATTGCGTAGTGTGGGGCATCGATTGCCATTTCGGGGCCGCTTCGCCTGCCTGCAGCAGCGTGGAGCACTGCGTGGTTCGTCCTTGCCAAGCAAGCTCTGGGATCTTTCTCGAAATTCTTTCTCGACTTTCCGCTCCCCGGACTCTTTTGGCTCATCTGCCCTGCCCTGCGTATCGGTTTGTCGAGTCGGCCCATCGCCGCTGATAACCTCCTTGTCTCACTTTCACCGACCGACCTCCTATGTAATCTTCCGGTAGAGAGCCTCTCCTTCCCTCCCCCCCTCCACCACCTACCTCCTCTTCGCCCAGCCCTCCAACTGAACTGCACTGCCCATCGTCAGTCGCATCCAACGCCCCCGGCCTGCACAGCCGGCAAGAGAACATTACTGAGATTCCTTCGGCTCCTCCTTTTGTCGGCCTGACGCGGACCCCAACCAAAACATATTGTCTTGTTTGGTGTTCGGCACAGGGTTGTTGTTCCTCCTCATCGTCACCTGCTTCATCGCTCCCTCAACATCCTCACTTCGCCCACCGCCCTCGACATCAACCTTGGCCATACCAGGCCAATTGCTCCTCTGATAGCCAGCAGCAGTCATTTGTTGTTGTCCACTTGCGTTGCGAGCCTCTCGAGTATTTGCGCGGCAGCATCGAGAGCAGGCGCGACTTGGTATGATCATTCCCTCGTCCACCTCGTCCCCCAAAGCTCTGCTGGAGACAATGGTCGATTGGTGAGAGCACGGGGATCGAAACCAGCATTCAATCCCACCTGCTCGCGCCAGTCAAGCAGCCGACTTCTCTGCCACAGTCTGAGCTGCTTCCCTCTGCCTACACTTCCAATCCCGCCAAGTCACTCGTCGTTTCTGGACCATCGCTTACACAACCTCACCTCAGATATACATAGCCCGATTGCCAGCCACCTTCTACACGACCGTCCGCCAGTTGCTACAAATGCATTCCATGTAGAGTCGTCCCGTCCAGTACCTGCCCGAACTCGATCTATTCAACATGATTGCCTCCTCCCTCCTCCCGTCCCGGTTTCGGGGCGAGCAGCCTGCCACCCAGGCGAAACCACCCTCTTGGCTCAACACCAAGGTCACGCCCTTCCTCCGCTCCGTCTCCGCGATCACGGCCTCCCACCCAATCCACACTATCGTTGTAGTTGCGCTGTTGGCCAGCTCGTGTTATCTTGGTCTGCTGGAGGAAAGCCTGTTCGACGCGACAAGAACCGTCAGGACGGCCGACTGGTCCTCCCTGACTGAGGGCAGCCGTAGTCTTCACGCCGGTCCCGATACGGCATGGAAATGGCAGACCTCGGACTCGGACGCCGCCGTCGCCACTGATGTTGATCACTTGGCCCTCCTGACCTTCGTCTTTCCCGACTCGCTGTCCGATGACGCCCCAAAGACAGCCCCGCTGCTGGAGACTATCCCGCTGCCGGACAACGTATCTATCATCTCGCTGCCCTCTACCTCCAACTCCCTGACCACCTATTCACAAGAGACCTCCGTGGCCCTTGCCGTCCCTTACAAGCAGGCTGCTCAGTTCCTGGCCGCCGCGCAGGAGATCCCCAATGATATCCCGAGCGAGGAGACACGGGAGACTGAACACGGCCGGGAGAAGAAGATGTGGATCATGAAGGCGGCCAAGGTCAGCCCGCGGAACAGCATCGTGGAGTGGGCTCACAACGCCTGGTTTGACTTCATTGATCTGCTAAAGAATGCCGAGGCGCTCGATATCACTATCATGTTCCTCGGGTACATCTCCATGCATCTGACCTTCGTCTCCTTGTTCTTGTCCATGCGCCGCATGGGTTCCAACTTCTGGCTGGCTGCGACCACTCTCTTGTCCTCTGCGTTCGCCTTCATGTTCAGCTTGGTTGTCGTTACTAAGCTTGGCGTTCCGGTTTCCATGGTCTTGCTGTCCGAGGGTCTGCCGTTCTTGGTCATAACAATTGGATTCGAGAAGAACATAACTCTGACCCGGGCTGTTCTCAACCACTCCATCGAGCACAAGGCCGCCCAGGAAAAGAATGGCAAGAGCAAGGACGCCACGTCCAACTACATCCAGTCCGCAATTCAGGTCGCCATCAGGGAGAAGGGCTTTGACATTGTGAAGGATTATGTCATCGAGATTGTTGTGCTTGTCCTCGGAGCCGCCTCGGGTGTTCAGGGAGGCTTGCAGCAATTCTGCTTCCTTGCCGCGTGGATTCTTTTCTTCGACTGCATCCTGCTCTTCACCTTCTACACTGCAATTCTTTGCATCAAGCTCGAGATCAACCGGATCAGGCGCCATGTTGAGATGCGACGAGCTCTCGAGGACGACGGTGTCAGCCACCGTGTCGCGGAGAATGTTGCACGGAGCAATGACTGGCCCACCGCCGACGGCAAGAAGCCTGGCGCGTCTCTCTTCGGAAAGCAAATTAAGAGCACCAGCGTCCCCAAGTTCAAGGTTTTGATGGTCTCTGGATTCGTTTTGATCAACGCAATTAACCTCTGCACCGTGCCTTTCCGGGACACCGACTCCCTGTCCACCATCTCGTCCTGGGCTGGTGGTCTTGGTGGCCTTGTCGCCAACCCGCCTGTGGATCCTTTCAAGGTTGCCTCGAACGGCCTCGATACTATCCTCGCGCAGGAGAACGCCAACAACCGGGGGGTAGTGGTCACGATCTTGACTCCTATCAAGTACGAGCTGGAGTTCCCCTCGATCCACTACGGCAAGATCCCTCAAGCGAACGCTGATGACGTGGATGACCTGGGCTACGGCCGAATGGTTGGCAGCATACTCAAGAGTTTGGAGGACCCCGTGCTGTCCAAGTGGATCGTTATTGCACTGGCCATGAGCGTTGCTCTGAACGGATATCTCTTCAATGCCGCCAGATGGGGAATCAAAGACCCCAACGTCCCGGAACACCCTATCAACGTCAAGGAACTTGCTCGAGCTCAGAGATTCAACGACTCGGATCCCACGACACCCGGCCCATACGAGAGGTCAGCTCGTCCGTCGCCTACCGAGGCCAACCCGCCCACGCCCGCTGCCACCGACGATGAGAGTGATGCATCAGCCTTTAAGCGCGTCGCTTCATCGATGTCTATCGTCAACGACGGCCCCCAACGCCCATTGGAGGAGCTCCACAGGCTATTTGCTGAGAAGCGTGTTCCTGAGATGAACGATGATGAAATTATCACCCTCGCACTCAAGGGCAAGGTCCCCGGCCACAGCCTGGAAAGAACATTGAAGGACTGCACGCGCGCTGTCAAGATTCGTCGCGCTATCATTTCTCGCACCAAGGCTACTTCAGATCTCACCAACGTGCTGGAGCGATCCAAACTCCCGTATCAGAACTACAACTGGGACCTTGTGCTCGGTGCTTGCTGCGAGAACGTCATCGGCTACATGCCTCTCCCGGTCGGTGTCGCGGGACCTCTGGTCGTCGACGGTCAGAGCTTCTTCATTCCTATGGCTACAACTGAAGGTGTCTTGGTTGCCAGCGCCAGTCGTGGGTGCAAGGCCATCAATGCTGGGGGCGGTGCTGTGACTGTGCTTACTGGTGATGGCATGACCCGCGGACCTTGTGTCACCTTCGAGACGCTGGAGCGAACTGGAGCTGCCAAACTGTGGCTTGACTCTGACGCCGGTCAGGCTGCCATGAAGAACGCCTTCAACTCGACCAGTCGGTTTGCACGACTCCAATCGATGACCTCTACTATCGCTGGAACGAACCTCTACATTCGTTTCAAGAGCAAGACAGGCGATGCTATGGGAATGAACATGATCTCCAAGGGTGTCGAGCATGCGCTTGATGTCATGGCCAATGAGCATGACTTCCAGGACATGCAGATTGTTTCTCTGTCCGGCAACTACTGTATCGACAAGAAGCCCGCCGCTATCAACTGGATCGAAGGAAGGGGCAAGAGCGTTGTTGCGGAGGCTATCATTCCCGGCGATGTCGTTAAGTCGGTGCTGAAGACTGATGTCGACACCCTTGTCGAGCTCAACATTAATAAGAACCTGATCGGTTCTGCCATGGCTGCCAGTGTTGGAGGTTTCAACGCTCACGCAGCGAATCTCGTGGCCGCCGTCTTCATTGCCACTGGCCAGGACCCGGCGCAGGTCGTGGAGAGTGCAAACTGTATCACAATCATGAAGAAGTAAGCGAATTACCCTTCCGTGTAGAACCACGCATGGGTGCTCCATTTGCTAACCATTATCAATAGCCTCCGGGGCTCGCTTCAAATCTCCGTCTCGATGCCCTCCATCGAAGTCGGGACACTTGGCGGTGGCACAATCCTGGAACCGCAGGCTGCCATGCTGGACATGCTGGGTGTCCGTGGTGCCCACCCAGTCACCCCAGGCGAGAACGCCCGCCGTCTCGCGCGCGTCATCGCCTCGATCGTTTTGGCTGGCGAGTTGTCGCTTAATGCCGCCTTGGCCGCCGGGCATCTGGTGAAGGCCCACATGGCACACAACAGGTCTGCACCGCCGACGCGGACCAGCACCCCAGCGCCACCATCTATTTTGTCAATGACCAGTGTGAGCGCCGCTGCCGTGGAGAGGGCCAGACGTTAGGGTATGTCAAGACACAACATGGAATTAGAGCGCCTCAGGATGTTGCGGTTAGAGAAGACCAAAATCACAAAGAGCATGTGATGGGTGCGCGAGCATCACAACATGTCTGAGCTGAGCCAGCACGAGCGAACACTGCCTACAGCGCCACGCGTTAATTACTCATGTTTGGTATTGTTTACTTCACGTGTACATATGACCATAGAAACAAGTCACATACTGTCGTGCATCATGTTTTCAGTTCGTGCCGTCAAAGTTTCATGTTGCTGACGACGGCAGTGAGCCGTGCTAATCGGTGCCACTTTTTGGCTTGCCATGGGCGATGACTATGAGCGAGTTTGCATCTGCCGTCCGTGCCACATCCCTCTTGTCAGTTCTATATTTCTGTGCATATCTTCTTTGCTCGCATACGGCTCGTCGGCCAATTTCGTCCAGATGACCGGAGGAGTCAAGCAGGGACTTGAGCAAAGGTAAGGTCGGTCATCCCTCCCGCATCAGACGGTTGTGCACAATAATCCCCCGAGGCACTTGCCACTCTTGCCGCCAATACTGCCGAGTTTGTTCTGCGGCTCTGGTCCCGTCCCCGAGCGCCTTGTTCCGTGGGCAGGTGGGTCGTCGGGACCTGCTCCGAGCTCCGGACTTCAGATGAAGCCATTGCGAAACGCCCACAGGTGCCCATTGAAACATCGGCTCAGCCCACCTTTTGTTAATTCGCCCCCCAAACAAGCCAAAGGCAATTCGGTCTTTAGGTGGTGCGGGGTGGATGAGAGATACTGCGGTGCACTTGGTGAGTCTTGTATGCCTACTCACCCAGCTATCGTACCCTCATTGCGGTGTCGTCTCATCCGAACTAATAGGTTTAAACATCAAGCTCAGAAACGCATGAGATGCTTCTTTTCGCGTTCCTGACATCCGTGTCACACGTACACACGCGCGCATTCGCTCTCTCTTTCTCTCTTTTTGTCTGTGTCTGGTCTTTCTTGCTCCACAGGCAGGCTTGTACGTACCTGGCAGGGTCAGTAAGGCAAGCCCTACGACGATGCGAGCCTGGGCGGTCGTCGCTCGCCGAGACGGAGCCGTCAGATGCGGGTGATTGTAAGTAGAGTTTGGGTTTGGCGTCTTATGTGAACGCATTTCACAAGAAGACGGGTCTGTCCGAGTGGCGAATTGGATTAGTATTGCCCGTCTTCCTTTCGCACTCTCTCGCTCTTCTTATCGCCTTGACTTGGGTTGATCCCGAGCGAGACCTGTTAATAATCATTTCCTTGTTTTGGGTATCCTACGATGCAATAATAGTACCATTTTCACACTCTCTTCCTTTTCTATGTCATTGTTATCACTGCTGTATATGAGAGTATGAGGCAACTCGTCTTGACAATATGCCTCGCCCTCTCGGCGACGAGGCTGTCCCAGGCAGTTGACTTCGTCGGTGAGTCTGTTCCGCCTTGCACAGATTCTCACGCAGAATACATTTTGGAAACGGCCCGTCATATCTTTATCCTAGTGGAAGCATGACAAGAGGTGGGACACAAACTCTGACTTCTCCTCCACGCCTAGTCAACAGCCAGCCCTGGCCAGCCGTCCAGTTCTCAACGGGGCAAAGCAAGATCATCCCCGTGCTGGTCGGCGGGACGGCCCTGACCTTCACACCGAACAGCGTCACAGCCAACCCTGGGGATGTCATCCAGTTCCAGTTCGCGGCGCGGAACCACACGGTCACACAATCGCTCCCAACCTCCCCCTGCCGGCCCATAGATGGAGCCGTAGGTGTCGTCCCAGGCGTCAATAGCGGCTTCATTCCCTTCGACGGCGGCGCGAGCGGAATGGTCGGCACCTTTAACGTACCCGTCATGTCCGCTTCGCCAATGTTCTTGTACTGTGCACAGGCGATGCACTGCCAGCAGGGCATGGTCATGACTGTCAATGCGTGAGTCTGGGGGAGCGCCCTCGCTGGGACTGCAATGGAAACTCCCACCCGCCAAATTATACGCACGGCATGGCTGACAGTGACGCCCGTTATAAACCCGCAGGCAATCGACAGACCTGATCAACTACTTCAACGCCGCGGCTGTAGCCCCGGCGAATATTCCGGGGCGCTCCGTCGCAGGCGGTATCGCGTCGACGATCCCGCTCGCGAATGCGGTGCTCCCCAAGCCGCCGGGGGCAGCCAACAGTACGGCAACTGCAACGGTGTTCACGACAGTCGTTGTGCCCGCTACCTCGCCGGCGCCGCCTCCTCCACCGCCGCCTGCTGTACAACCGCCACCTCCCGTTCCTCCGCCTCCACCACCTCCTGTCCCCTCTCCGCCGCCGCCGGCACAGCCTCTTGGTGGCGATGGGGCCGATCCGGCGCAAACGACCATGTTCATCCTTCCATCGTAAAAACCTGGCTGGGCATCATGGTCTTCTGGGGCATATGCTGGAGGGGGGAAGATGGACAGAATGACCGGGATTTTGTAAATAATTGTTCATACGAGGCTTGGTGTGTACATAACGTGAGTGGGCTTGGGCTTCACAATGTTATCATCCCTCAGAAAGTCGGCTTATTAATGAGGATTAGAATTGTTGAAAACCTGTAGCAGATGAAGTACATAAAGCGCCGTACAACCTTGCTCCATGGAAATGAGCAGTGTGCTGCCCTACACATCGACCGACTGGTCCGTGACAGCCCAATGCTGGTGAGGACAATGGCTGCCATTTGGGCCAGTTCTGCAATGCCTGGGACTGCTCACTTCCGACTGCTGACGATCAGATGCAATACTTCCTCTTCAGTAGGCTTCACAAATCCATTTAGGGTATGATCATTTCATTTGCACATTAATTTTCCTTCACACGATGCAACCAGCCTCTTTTCCCCTGTCCGACTCGTTTTGTCTCTCCCCGGGACTGCCTCTGTTGTGGTTCTCAAGAACAAATCATGCTTAGCCGACCCGGATAACACCAGCTGCAATAAGCTTCTGGATCTTGGTGCGGACGCCCGCATTCTTCATGTGCTCGCGCAGGGCGGCAGGGTCGGACTGGGCCTGTTGCAGAATGGACTGCATAACTGGGTCCTGCATGATGGCCATGATCTGCGAAGGGGGTCAGCTGGTGTGTCAATCGCAAAAGGATCTCCGTGGTCAACTTACATCAGGGTCCCGCATGATCCTCTCCCTTGTCTGCTCCTCGGTCTCGCCCTCGCGGCTCTCGTACATCTTCGCCAGCGCCTTTTGCTGTTGCTGCTCAATCTCCCTGGCGTTAGCGCCATTGTGGTGTTGGTTGTCAACCTCGGCGGCGACATCGCATGCGTCCATGCAGTCCGAGTATCTCTTCATCATGAAGAGCGCCTGGGCCTTGCGGATGTATGCGCGGATGAAGGTCTTGTCCTTCTTGATGGCGGTGTTGCACTCGTCCACGGCACTAGGCAGCTCGCCGAGCTTGATCAGAGCCGCGGCCTTGTTGGAGTAACCCCGAGGGTCATCGGGGGCGCGCTTGGCCATGTCCTCGTAAGCCTTGTAAGCCTCCGTGTACTCAGCCTTCTTGAAGAACTCGTTGCCCTGGACACGAGCCTCCTCGGCCTTCTCCGGGTCGACAAGCGCCTTCTTGGCTTCCTCGAGCTTCCTCTTCTCCGCTGCGCGCAGCTTGTTCAAGATCTCGGGGGTGCGGTGCTCACGAAGAGACATCTGGTAGTACTCGATAGCCTTTGGCAGGTCGCCCTGCTTCTCGTAGGCACTGCCGATGCGAGCGAGGGCCTTTGCGATGAGCTTGAAGTCGGCATAGATCTCCCGGCCCTCGTTGACAGCCTGGTTGCAGGCCTCAATACACTTGTCGTAGTCACCCTTCTCGAAATAGGCGGCGCTCAGGTTGGTGAGGTAGGTAATGTCCTTGTGGGTGTCCCACGCCTTGATGTAGTTCTCAATGGCGGCGTCGAAATTCCTCTTCTTGTACTCGGCGGTGCCTTGAGCCTTCAGCTTGTCGGCCTCCTCCTTCGCCTTCCTCTTGGCAATCGACTCCTCGTCCTCCTCCATGGGCTCGGGCTCGGGCTCGGGCTCAGGTGCCTTCTTAGCAGGCTCTGGCTTCCTGGGCTCGGGCACCTCCTCGGCCTCGCGGGGAGCACCGCCGGCTGGGCCAGCCTCGTCAGGCATGCCCATCTGCATGTCAACACCCATCAAGACACCGAGAACCTGCAGAAATCTCGGGTCGCCGGTGAGCTCCTGAGGGTTCAAGGATTTGGGGTCTCGTTGGATCTGTTGGATCTTGTTCATGAACACTGGGTCGGAAATGAAGGAGCTCGTCTTTGGGTTGGCAGCGAGCTTGGCGATCAAGTTGGGGTCGCTGAACATCTGGCCAAGCCCGGCAGCGGGATCACCCATAGGGTCTTCTGGAGTCTGTAGGGCCCGCTCGATGTTGGCAATGTCCTTCTTCACGGCGGCGTTGTTTGGGTCAAGCTCGGACGACTTCTTGTAGGCTTCCAGGGCGCCGGCAAGGTCACGCTTGCCGTGGAGAGCAGCACCTTTTCGGCTCCAGCCCTTGGGCCAGTCAGGCTTGATCTCTGTGGTCTTCTCGGCATCCTTCAGGGCATTCTCGTAGTCCCTCTTGGAGGCATAGGCGGCGGACCGATTGCTGTAGAGGACGTGGTTCTCGGGTGTCAAGGCAATAGCCTGTGTGAATTTGTCACTGGAGAGGGCAGGTGTTAGGATCTGGGGGAACAGCAGGAGCAGACGAAATAAGATCAGGACAGGTAGGTACTCACACAGCCTCGTCAAAGTTCTTCGCAGCAATGGCTGCGTTGCCTTGAGCTTTCAGCTCGTCTGCGGTCGACATGGTGGGGGGATGTGACGGCGATGGTGGAGTATAATTGATCTTGGCCGGTTCTCGGAAGAAACAGACAACTCGAGCTTGAGGAGTTTCAAAGTGACTTGGGAATTGTAGGAGGTTTGTGGAAGTGCCTGGGGACAAGGTCGAGGGGTGGTGTTACTCTGTATGTTGTGATTGCGAGCGGGTGGTTGGTTGGTGAGCCTTGTGCTCGTCCCGCGTTTTCATCCTGCATGGACGGGCAGGCTTCACCAGCATGGAGATTTCTAGGCCCTTCCATCAACCTTGACCGGGAGCTCAGAAAACGGCGGCGCTGCGGGGCAGCTCCTGGACCCTAGACCCCTGCACGCAGCCGCTGGAGAAGCTTGGGCCAGCTTGGAGCTTGGAAGGTTATTAGCCTTGGAGGAAGAGAACAATCATTCTAGCCTGCCTTTTTTATCCAGGTAACGTGCAGAGTTGACCCTGCTTCGTGGCCCGTCTGTGCTCAGAAGCCAATTCTACACAATAGTTGCTGGTGTTTCAATTAGTGTACAACCTGATCTCAAGCTGCCCAGCCGAGTCTTGTCCGTTCACTCCGCCCGTCTCTGTCTCACCTCCCACCAGGTGGGTGCGACAAGACTACGGGTTCTTCGACAGACTTTCCTGCCCAGTACACCCAGTCCAATCTTGTGTCTTTCAACCAAGGTGTTGCAAGCGTCGAGCTGCAGGGGGAGGCGAAGGGGATTGTGACCAGGCCCTCCTTGACAACCCCATGTCTGCCCACATCCGATGTACCTCGTCGTCCATCGTTTGCTGCATTTGCCCTCGAGAGACAGTGTCTTCTTCGTCCCGCTGAGATTCTCTGAATGCCCTGCCCTCCTCCGAATTGGCTTGGACGATCCTGCCGCTGGGGAGTTGCACCAGCTCGAAACTCTCGCCAGTTTCATGAATCGTCTCTCCGCCAGTCACCCGTGTCGTCATCTTCTTGCCCACAAATGAGGGCGGCGGGGCGTCCTGCACCGACCCGGAAGCCCTGCTTGATCCCTTCGTTCGCCCGAGGTAGAATACCCGGAGCAGCGGAATCGCCTGTGCAATGATATAAATTGCCACTTCTGCCTGGAAAAGACCGACAAGAGCCACCCAACCATCTGCTGGGTGTCAGTTGAGTTCTCCACAACGACTCATATGGTAGGAACTGCGGCTCACAAGTCCAGTCCGGTGTCCCCAGCTCTTCGGTCGCCTTCGGGCTGTGGCTAGCTACGACGGTCCTGCACAATTTCATAGACGTGAGATGCTGACCTCCAATGTCCAGGCCCATGGTTCAGTGCCAATGTGGTAATACTCACCTGACCAAGCAGACTATGCCTGCTAAACCCACCAGGCTCATAGTGATACCCACGCCCCATTTCTCCCTGCTTGGGATGTATATCTTTGCCAGAACTCTCCAAGGTAGGTAAGCCAGATAGGCATCAGCAAGTATTGTGACAGCGGCGTTGGCCACGTGTATCCAAACGGCTGTCTGCATTGGAACACAAAAGCCGGATATCCCCTTGACGTCTGCGCGCGCGTCACAGAGATCCAGCCATGTAATCACTGCGGCTGCAATGTTCACGGCACAGACGAACAAGACGACGACCCAGAGGATTACTCGTGTCCTGCCACCCGAGAGCCGGATCAAGGTCACCGCAAAAGCAGTCTTGCTCAGGGCCATAGCAATGTAGAAGAAGCTGATTGACGAAAAGGCCAATATCCACCCATGCGAGGTGCCTTCGATGACCCTGAAGCCATACGAGGGGGCGGAGGCGGCCAGACCGTTGCCGCAGAGCAGCAGGGCCCAGGAGGCGATCACTTGTTGTTCCTATCATCAACAAAACCATCTCGGTTCAAGCCTGGCCGGAGTGTACTCGACGTACATATATAGTCATCCCACCAGAGGCCCTTGTACACGCTTGTCCTCGCCCAGATTCGAGTGAACAGAAAAATTGTTGTTACTGCTCCGGAGAGGGAATGGATGGCCTTGGCCAGCCCCTCGGAACCGGAGCGCAGGAAGAACGAGTCGAGCATCGTCGGCAGGCGGTGACCTATTTCCAAGGAGGACCTCGGGACTTCTACTCCAAACGAGACGCGACAAGAGAACAGGCGGAATGACACGGCGGCAGCATTGAAGGATGTAACACTCGGACTGATTGAATTGAAAAGAGAGCAGAGAGCAAAGAACGAGAAAAATGTCTCGAGGACCGAGCTCTCGCTACGATGCGCAAAGCACGGCACGCTTGCACTACCTTCCACAACAGGGGTCTCCAGTCCGACATCTCATAGGTCGTTGGCTGGACCGCATTCAGACCGCGGCAACCAACAACAGCTTTAATATGGATCGCATTTCTGGATTGGCCAGCGACGTGCTGTTGGCCCCCGCTCAATCGATTGACATCAGGGACAAAACCTCCCACCGGTGCCCCTTTTGATTCGAGGTACAGTGGATCTCATCAACTGGAACAGGCGGAACGGTCGCGCCTGAATATGATACATCATTGTCGCACAACGCCAAGTGCCTCACGTGCCAAATTTCTGCAGAAAAAATACCATTACAGCGGAGTTTCCGCCAGTCTAGGACTCTTCATGTCTGCTTTGTGCCGGGATGTTTCCACACGTCAATCTGCAGATGCATGGAAATTCATCAGCTCATAGAATATTAGACACCTTTTAGTAACCGGGTTGTTCATGCATAGCCTTTGAGCGATACGCACCCGATCCACCACTGTTTGCAACTTGCATATTTACGGGGGCTGTACCAAATGCAACGCAGACGATCAGTCTGGGTATGAGCCACGTCCAGTTGTTGGAAGGTGTTGGAAGTCGCATATTCTGCTTCCTTCATTCGAACTTGATGGTTGAGGGTATCGGTGTAAACTTCTGTCTCTTCATCATGGCCTTGGTCATTGCTGAAATGAAGACCAAACCGATTACCACTATTTAGATCGTATCTAACCACTGCTATCGGGATTGTATGTTTTTTTTTAACGCTGGGTCTTGAGCGTTTACGACTGTATGAAGGCGCTGCGTATGGCTACGGCTGTATACGGAATAAAAACGGAACCAGTTACCGTTATTTAGGTAGCTAGTCAAGGTCTGAAGTTAGTTTACAGCTTTTCTGCCGATCGAAATTTGTTATAAAACAGGCATATAAATGCACTTGAGTCTTAAAAGATTTGTTTTAAGGATGATACGGAAGTAGTTATGGAACTTGAAGATATCCGTCATCACGCCTCGTTCAAGTTTTGTGTACACGAGTATATGCCGAGCTAAGACGGCTTGGCTTGGGCACAAGCAACTTGTCGATAAATTCGTTAGAGAATCAGAGGGGGCATTCTCGTTGGCATTCTTGGTGATACGGGACCAATCTACTCGTGAGACAAAACCATCAAAACTACACATGTGTGTCTCAAGCGGTCTGAGAGGACTTGAGTGGCCAATTAAGGGAGATGATTCAAATTGATCTTCAAAGTTGTTGCGTGAAACCGGCTCGAAAATATAGAAATGCTCCACCAAGGAACAAGCAATTGACAGTGATGAGTGGTAGCATTACAATTCATTACTTCCGCTATGGTGGTCGAAACGGAATAGGCCTTTGTGGTGAACTTCAAAGCTATAGTGACCTCAGATTGGGAGCAAATCGATTTCTATCCAGCTATAATGTGGCTTCCCTGGGGCTCACGCTCTAATGGTCTTCTGGTAATGTTTTCAAGTGAATATGAGCTTTTAACAGACTCCCTGAACGGGACAGTGAGCAACCTCCTTTTACGTACTCCTGAAGCTTAGAACAAATTGATCATTAGGTTGAAATGAATTTGATACCCATTACGCACATGTGGTCCCTCATTTCTGAACACGCGCAAATCCCATGAAGTCAAATTTGAGGACTCTCTGGTTCAAATTTAACACCTCGCTCAGTCGGCAGTAATTACAAGCTCCCAGCGACGGCATTATGGACCGATATCCTTTCGGATATATTCTTAAGGAATATATGTTTTTGTTCAGGGTTTTTTAGCTTTAAATGAGATCGAAAACAAGCCTATATAGGAGGGGAAATGCAACAGGTTGCCGCGGACGGGCTAGTTCCATCCTTCAAGGAACAACTTGAGAGGCCGGCCCAGTTCACTGCAACTCACTCTAGTCGATGGTCAAGAACAGAACCAAATGGCTCATGTGAGACCCTAAATCACTGCTCAATAATGTTATATTCGGTTGCTTATCTGGTAAATATGGAAAAACTTCGTCCGACTGTGCGTGGGTACTGGGGCGGGCTTCTCTCCTAAAGCAGCTTCTGGATAACTACAATCGTTACCCCTTCAAGAACAAACATACTCCGTTCTCAGTCCATACAACAAAGACTTCAGGGACGGCCTGTTTGAAGACGGACTATAGCCACCTTGTGGCCTACTCTTTGCTTGATTGGCATTATGTTACTCTTTGAAGTCGTTGATCACTGACACTCGATGCTGTAGAAGGGGGTTTGCCAAATTAGAGCTCTACGAGCAATTAATGAAAATGCTCAAATGGTGTCTTCCCCAAATTCATCATCAGATCAGAAAGAGAGAAGGTTTCACCGTCTGAGCCTGTTGCTACTGGTACCCTAGGGACTGTTCACGAACGGCTCCAAGTTCTTCGCAGAAGGTTCTTCACCATCGGTCCATGGCAGGATGGAAGCCAAGGCCACAATATGTCAAAGCGGAGAGGAAGTCTGGGCTGTTATCCCCAGTCCCATGACGCGGATATGGAGGCACTTAAAGAGAGCCTGCACAATCCAGGCCTCGAGCTCGACAAACAGCAACCGGAGCCAATGGAGCCGGCTTCAAGGCCCTTCCAAAGACGGTAAAGAACCGAAACGCCATACTACAAACCTTCTAATTACAAGACACCCCCTTGAAGGCCTGCATCCTGCCAAGGTCCACGGAGCTGACCGTAGACCAAAGCTGGACACATGTGCACCTGGGCAGTCGTGGACAAGGTTTCCTGGTGCCCTGTAATGTCTTGGTATCGAAACACTGTCAACATTGAAACTCTGACCTTTTGCTATAAGAGGACCAATCCGGAAATTTATGATGCATGGTTACGTATGTTAATAAGATTTCAATCTGGAGTCTCATATTAAGCGCCTCAATTTTCTCATGGAATCTTTATACAAGTATAAGTGGCGCTTGTTTTCTTGTGAGCCATCTAGCAACACACAGGTCGTTTCCAGCAGTCAATAATCACCCTAACCCTCGTCATTCTTTCGTACTGCACCCCCCGGGTTGAACGCAGTTCACGGTAGGGATTGAATTAGAACCAAAGGATAACAATAGCCTGCGAGTAAAGAAATCAAATTGAGCTGTAAACTACAGTCAGTATCAGCATGTATGAGGGTCGGTAGCACGGGTGAGATGCTGTAACGAGACGGTCACATATGCTCCAACACGTGACGGCTGCCTAAAGCTGTGAGCCACGACTCGTACCCGTGCCCGCCAGCGACGACGGCCGTAACCGGTTTCCCGCCTCGCGCCGCCCTTAGGCAGCCAGAACGTCACACGCCGATCCCAGCGCAGAGCGACGTGAGGCTCAAAGGGACCTGGTAGCACCCGGTATCATCTACCGGCAATTAATCTACACCTGAACCGTTGCACAACACGGAACGGCTGGTAGCACGGGGTAGCCCACCGCAAGTGCCTCCCACTTATTACGTGCTGAGTACTTGAGTAGGTACATGACCTCACGTCACCGCTCACAAACTCACCTCTCACCTCTCACCTCCGACATCCCAACTCACACGTCCCACCTCACGCCTCACGCCTCACGCAAGAAGGGGGTTCACACGCACACACACGAAGCCGCTGCCTGCGCGGCCCATTCAGCCAACGCCATCCCGACGGAGAAAAGAACGTTGAGGAGCGGGAAATAGAAGGCCCCTGCATTACTGTCACGACAACTCTGTGCCTCGACATTTAATTCCCGAGAGCTCAGCGCTATTTTGGGACGCGCATGCTCGCCGTGTTTCTGTGCCCCTGCCTTGTCACCACCCGATTCTGCTGCGCTGGCCAGGTTACAACACGATACACAGCATAGAGTTGACAGCCATAGGGTACGCGACGCGAGGTGGCACCCAGAGACAGCCAGCCAGCGCCTTGCACGTCCTGATCTATCACGTTGCGGAGTCCCCACCCACCCTCTTTGCCCTGTCAGAATTGATCACAATCTGGGGCGCATCGGTCCACCAACAGCCCAGCCATGACGCGTGACACCGAAATGGACGATGAGACCACGGCGTCCGACGTAAGCGAGGCCGAAGAAGGTCCCCGTCACACGGCCACCTCATCAAAGGGGCGAACCACTGCGCACGAGGCGGCGAGACGGAAAAATAAGGCAGCCGAGGACGACCCACCCACGGCGTCCCCAACGCCCTCTCCGGAGCCTTCTCCTCCCCCCTCCAAATCAGCGCCCCAGGGCACGAAGGCCGGCACAGGTCGTGGAAGAGGATCCGCGTCTCCCACGCCCTCTCCAGCACCTTCTCCCCGTCCGTCCAAGTCGACGACTGAGAAGAAGAAGACCGGGAGAGGATCCGCATCCCCCACGCCATCACCCTCACCCTCACCGTCGCCCACTCCATCAGCCTCCCCGTCTCCGTCACCATCTCCATCCCCCTCACCCGAGCCAGAGGAAGGACGCGCGCCATCAAAGAAGAAGAAAGGCAAGGCCGGGGCAACCAGGGCGTCATCGTCACCGGAGCCCGAGGAGGGTAGCAGCCAGCACGTACTGTCCAAGAAGGGCAGGCTGGGAGGTCTCAAAGGGACGAAGAAGGCGCTGGGTGACGAGAGTGGCGCACCGGACGGTGGATCACCACACGCCGGCGGCGCTGGGCGCAGTGGGAAGGCGGATGCCGTCGAGGAGGTAAAGGAAGAGACGCCGGGGGAGAAGGCCGCTCGGAGAAGGGCAGAGCTGGACAGGGAGTTGCAGAGAAAGGCTGCTGCTGGTCCGGCCAAGAAGAAGCGGAAGTTTTAATATGAGCTCATCCACGGGTCACGTGCAATACCGTTCAACAGTAGACCTCCCCAGAGATACCCAGACGGAGTCCGTATTTGCAAGATTTATTTGCTCTAACCAAGTTATATCCAAGAAAATTGCATTCAGCGCAGGCCCTGCCCTGACGGCTTAGAGCATCGCCTCGCAGGTGACATCCAACACGCTCTCGTCGACATTCAGGCACGACGCCTCGTCACCACCTGCGGGGCTCACGACGTCGATGTTCTCGGCGTAGATGTTGCCGCAGACCTCCTTGCTCGAACAGGCAAAGAGGCCGATATCCGGCGAGTACTTCTTGCTCGTAGTGCCCTTGAAGTTGCGGAAGTAAATGTTCTCGATTGTCAGGGGCGAGGGATACTCCAGGCACAAGGTGAGGTTCTCTGGAATTGTGTTAGCCGCCTGCTGCGGATCCTAAAGTGATGCATTCTGGAAGATTCCAAAACGTGGCAGACGGGAATTCGTGATGGGAGGGTGGTACTGACTCTGTCCGTAGCACTGAGTGATTTCAATGGCGTAGTCGACGTTGTCTATTTCCATGCCATCATACGTGATGTTGTCGACGCGACCACTGCCGCCGCCTCCCTGCAAGTCACCAGACAGCTCGGAGGCGACGTTGGGCCAAACCTTGATACGCGCACCGTCCGAGGCATTGTGCATCGAAATGTTAGTCACAAAGACGTTCTCGACAATGTCGAATTCTCCGGGGTATTGACCCAGCGAGCCAACGCTAATTCCGTGAGAGCCGTTGCACCAGAGAGATTCCACCAGGATGTTGGTTGAGTTGGGTTTGAAAGAGACACAGTCTGTTTTTGAGATGTCAGGCATGTTACGCTTGTTCGATGCGGGTCTTGTGGCGAGGATCGGTGGGGTGTTCGATGAATACGTACCATCACCATTGTTGATGACAGAGTTCATGATAGTAATATCAGATGACCTGTAGGTATCCCAGCCGTCCGTGTTCTTGGCCTCGTTGGAGCTCGATGAATATCCCGAGATATCGAAGTTGTTGAACACGACGTTGGTGGAGTTGGCAATGAATGAGTAGTATTGTGGCGAGTACCTCAGCACAAGGTCACTCAAAATACTGTTGTGAAGACCATCGACTCCAATGCTAGATGGAGAGGCATACCGTCAGCCTCACGTAGCCTTCAAGTGACAGGGTAAGGGATAGAGGTGCGACTTACAGGACTGGACGCAGGATGTACTTGTCTGCAGCATAAAGATCATACCACGTCTGGCCATTGCCGTCGAGAGTGCCGCCTGTGAAACAAGTTAGCCTCGATATGCATGGGAATAGTGTTGTATGACGGAAGTGATCGTATGCAACCCAAAGTGGAAGGTCTTTGGCGAGGCAGTCACGCCGGATCGGGATCGAGGAATAAATGAGTGACGTGTGTTATGAATGTGTTGCCCGGCTTCCGTGAGGCAGAGAGAATTGGGCATGGCCTCTGTGAGATGAACCCGCACACATATACGAGGCCGCTGGATGCCCGTGGCCGGCTGTTATTGCCTTGTACCGGTACAAAGCTGCTGAGAGCTGCGAGGCTTCGCAGTAGTACCATCATACCATAAAAGTACCGCAGCCTGTTCTCTCCGAACCCGTCACGGAGTCGTGTCTACGGCCGCGGGCTCCCACTTGTGTCCTTGTAACTCCTGGCCGGGCCATAGTTGACGAGGGAAAGGGCAGCGCGAGGAACAAGAAGTATAGGTACACACCTCCGTAGATAAAGACGTCTTCTCCACCCAGCTTGAAGAAGGTGGTGACGTTTTGGAAGCCGAACTTGAAAGAGTTGGCCTGCCAGTAGTCGGTGTCGTCGGTGAACTTGATGGTACCCCGAATGTCTGTGGGTTCATTTGTTAGCGGGCCTTCCCCTCTCACGCACAGCTGCTGAGGGCGATCTGCCTCGCGGCAGGTTTTGAAACAGTGATGGGAGGTACGCGACCACCAAGTTGGGCGAGGGCTACACAATCACGGCAGCGCAGGAGACAAGTCGTGTGCTCAGCCCTGACGTGTGGAATGGCAGTTTCAGTGGGCACTCACCGATGTCAATGGACTTGAGGAAGGTCCAGTCCATGGCGGTGCCAATGGTGTAGGTGGCGTTCTCGCTGAACACGACGTGGCCGCCATTGTTGCAGTCGTTGAACGCGGCCAGGATGTGCTCTGAATCGTCGGAGCCGTCGCCATTTGCCTGAACAACACACTGCTTCGTCCTCACTGGCGGGTTTGGAACCGGCACTCTAGGCTGGACAGGAGATGGCACCACCTGAGGACGTGCAGCCGCAACTCCAGTCACCGAGGCCAGCAAGGCCGCACAAACGGAGGACTTCATGATGTTCCCGTGTTTAAGGAGACGGATGTGTAATTGCACAAACGGACCCTTTCCTTGGACTGCGGTAACAGAGCCACTCGGTCAGTGTATGTGGTCACAGGCCCCGACACAACGACCAGACCAGAAGACTCACCTGAGTACTCTGAGGGATTGACTGTCGAGAGAGTCCTTGAGCAGACTCCGAACCAGATCGACACAGCTCAAGGGAGGAGGCCATTTTGTATCAATTGGCCACAGACTGCCTGGCTGACATGCAAGGGTATGTCTAGTTGTAATCAATTAAGCCTTTTAGCATGTGGCTCTGTTAGCCTTTGCGTGAAGTGTAGTGCTCGCAGGGGTCGACCCCAATTTCCGAAGACCTTCTCGGGGTGGATAAGGCGAGATTCAGGGGGGGGCCATGGGGCGGCGCGGGTAGGAGGGTCACTGGGTCAGTGAGGGTCAGGGAGGGTTCGGCGACGGTCGGTGAGGATCACCAGACTTCATGACTCTGTCATTGGCTGTGGCCCGGCCGTACGACCCGAGAGAGGACCCCATTGGCTCCCGGCTGGCTGGATGTCGACGACAATGGCCTGGATTGGGCTGTTATCGACGTGATGATGCGTCACCAGGTGCAGGGCCAGCGCAAGAAGCTGGGGCGTGTCGAGCAACGCCTCGGGGGGGAATCCCCAGATCTGAGGGGGAAATCTGGGGAAAAGACAGCCGGAGGTGCACGACTTAGCTAACAGATTGGCTCGCAGTGCTGGCCTCGACATGTTAAGCCCGCTGCTGGCCATCAAGAGCCATTGGTGGAATTGCAGCGGCATTTCCTCCGTTCAGGCTCAGGGTATACCTGGAGCTCCAGGCCAGCCTTCTCCTGAGCCCTGCTAGCTTGAGAAGGTATGGGGCTGTTCGGAATCCTTCCTTGCCTCCTCCCCCAACTTTCCGCTTGCCCACTGCCACCTGCAGCTTCCCCTTGCAGGAGTGGCAGGGCGGGGGCAGGCACCTACCCCCCACCACAACCTTTCTCACAACTCCTCTGTCTACTGCATGTACAGTAAGTGAGGCCCTGCCCTGCCCCATGTGTTCGCCAAGTCGGATGGTTCTGCCGCCCTGACAAGCACTTTTTGATGTCTGGGCAGTCAGGCATGGCACCGCGTGGCATCGAATGGCAGGGCATCTGACACCTGGGCGTCTTCAGCGTTCCGTCACCAGTCACTCAGGCCATTGCTCTTGGTCGAAGCAGGCGATGATGTTGGTGGCTGTGGCAGTCTCACCGTCAACAACGTCAGAAGTTGACACCTTCCACCGTCCTCAGTGGGGCCTTGCAGTCCAAGCTCTTACAGAGCCTCACCGCTGGCGCTGATGAACCTATCTGTCTTGCGTGGTCCACCTCCCTGCGTCGACGGCCTGGTCTCTCTCACAGCGCTTAGAACATGCGCCGAGCAGCAGTTCGGAATCGTTGCTCCTGCTGCTTCTCTTGAGGCAGGATGAAGCGAGCTCTGCACCGCGCATGATGCAGCCTCCAACGGCAGGCTCTGCGATGCCGCTTGCTATCGAGGTGAGAATTGCCCGTAGCCTTTTAGGATAACCTACTTTTTCAGACGGCATCATTCTACTGGGGCGGGGAACAGGCCATTGGATTTCGTGCAGGTCCGCTCGGCCTGATATCTCCGGGACGGCATTCTTCATCCTGATGAAGGGCATTGCATGCATCCGACCCCCAACCAAAGACCTCCCTCGTACAACCACAGACAACGCGTGTTCCAGCGTCTACGACGGACTAGTGATGCACTGCGCTGGAAATCATCCGCCACCCCGGTCATCACAGTTGTCATCGAGGACTGATCAGGCCCGATCTTCTCTATTCAAGCACCCTTCCGTGAAGTCAATTGCTGTTTGGGTGAACCTGATTCATGTCGGGGGTCCCAGGTGCCGAGGGATTTTGCTGACAACAATGTTGGGCCTTGATGTGTACCCGGCGCGCAGCATGCATGGTCTCGTCACTTAGGTCAACGGATATCGTCCCCGGTCATTCGATTGCATGCTGCAGTGTTCGAGTGGCTAGTTTCAAGCCGGAAAGACTCTCGGAATAATTTTGTCGTTTTGCATCATCACCCACGCATTGCGGTTTGTTCCCGCCGTTGAAGAATTGCAGGGACGAGTCACATACCTCGGATTAACAACTAAAGACCGGTGCCTGCTCAAGCCATCCCGGGTTCGCTTGTGCAATTGATCAACAAGTCAGTCCCAACGTTACGAGAGGGAATTGCAACGTGGTAGTGAGCGGTGCTTCGGCCTTTGATATGCAAGCGGCGGACGACCGCTATGCTCTCGTCATCAGTCGTTTGTTACAATGTGGCTGCTGTCTTCAATCAACACAGGCGCAACTTCCTATCGGCCATTAGTTGAGCAAATCAGCGTCTTCTCGCTCCTGGCTGCTGGTTTGCTAACCAGGTCCCTGGGTCTCGGTTATCGAGATTGTGCAATGCCAGGAGCGCCTGAATAGAAACCTTGGTCGAAGGGTTACATATTCCCTGGGACTGCTCGCGGGAATGGTGTGCTCAGCTCACTCCGTTGGCTTGTCACCGCCGCCGGGACCGGTGAGCAAGTCGAAACACCGTTGGCACGTCTTGTAGACGGATCACGGCAGCTTCTATTGTCCGGAAGAACTGGGCGGAAGACAAGCACCGTTTGTCATGACCTTCGTCGATGGTAAATCCGTAGATGCCCTGCGATCTGGCCATTCGACCGGCTCAAATGCTCTCACCCGGCATGCATCGTCACGCGGGGTATCATCTGTTGTTGTAGCGTCTGGGTTTGGTACCTCCCTT